>SSNS01000066.1:21568-184863 GCA_006937985.1 Aphyosemion australe
CACACACACACATCACCTCCCACCCCAGTATCACGCATGGAAAACTTGTGGATTAAACCGTTTTGGTCCTACAGTGTGTGGTGTTTAGCAACTGAGCAAAAAATACACAGGAACCAGTTTCACACACGGACATTCCCCCGTCTGACGGGAAATCTCGCAAGATCAAATGTGACTTCAAAGTAAACAAACATGGTGGAGGAGGAGCATGCTACCTTGCTTCCATCACATTGCTTTCTGATTGGCTACACGTCACATTCAACAGGCAGCACTCTCTTTGTCCTGGAAAATCAGACCAAGGCAATCCAACATGTTTGAAAGCACAGATTTATGATTGGCGCGTTCCCAACGTCCTTCCGAGGAGACCAGTGTGCTCGTAAAGCCTGCTGCACAGGAGAGCACAGCTGAGCTAACAGTCATTCGTGGCCGTTTGCTCAGCAGATTCCTACTTGTTTTGTTGATGAGGCATCGCCGCCACTGTCATAAACGCCTTGACTGGCCCTTCTTTGAAGCCATGACCGTACCCATACTCTGTGGCGGCGACGCCTCATCAACAAAACAAGTAGAAGCATTTCCTCCATATCCAGTTCTGCCTTCATTTGTTTTTCTGACATGCAGACAGGAGGCTGCCATCTTGGAATCACGTGAGGGGAGAACATCTATGAGCCTGACTCATAAACTGCTGCCCCTGCATATCCAGTCCCTATGTGTTCATTTCTCTGACACAATGTGAAATAAACTTATATTAACTTATATTTATGAGGGCTTTGAAGGTAATTGTTTCTGGTCTAGGTTAAGTTGATGGGATCTTGATGTTACAGTCTCCACTCCATGCATTCGTTTAAAAGATGATTTTTTTATTACATTTTTTACACCATCTGTTCTTTTTTAAAATCAAAGACATTACTTTTCGAAACCATTTATTTTCTGCAAGTTTTAAAACAATTAAGCATTTACATCACATAAGCGTTCCTGTGGTTTGTGTAAAGTCCCACCAGTTATGTTTATTTGAAAGTAAAGGCTGTATTTGTTGACTCTGTTCAGTAACGTTTGTGCTGCTGAACACGTGCAGAGTTCAGTGTCCAACTCTGTCCAGGACACTGAAACACAAGCTAATGTCTCCCAGCGTGGCGGACAAGGAGAGGTCATATTAGTGACCTGGAGCAGTGACAGCACATTCAATCAAAGGGCAAAGGGCAGGAGAAAATAAAGTGTCTGCAGAAATGTCCACTCCTTTGACACATGACTTTGCGGTCTTGTGGACGAGACAGCAGCTCTTCCTCTGAAGAAAAAAAATCATAAATATGAACGGATGTCAATATGTTTTATCTCCCTTCCCAGGGTCATCCCCCCCCAACGCTGGAGACATTGTCCCTGCCACTGTTGCCATGGAGGCCAACTCAATATCAGGTTTGCCTCCGTCTAACGTGGTTACAGGCCTTATGAACAGCACATTTCATTACGACCCCCAAACCAGATTAGAGCTAGCTGTGGAACGAGTTAGGGGTTTAACCAGCTGTTCCAGCTGCAGAAAGGCCACTTACCTCTTCTGTGATCCTCCTTTATTAAGTTTCTGCAGATGTTGTAAACAAGGACATAAAGTTTTGTTGTGTCTCCTGCCCCTTTGGTGCTGAATAATTGCACTTTATTTATAGCTCCGCCTCACCTTTATGAGAGTCAACAGCCATGTTCGCCATATTTCTTCCTTTAAAGGTGGAAAAACATCAGATTTATAAGAATGAGAGCGGGCGCTGTAAAGCTGTTTTCACAGTTACAGACCTTCCATCGTGACCTTCCCCCGGCGCACAAAACGTGCCGCCTCACTGTGCATCCGAGGAGCTTTTCTTTCCTGAACACTGACAAACAAAAGCTTAGCAGTCAAATGCTGCCAAAATGGGCTCCCACACACCAAACAATGTCTTAGCCCGTGTGTTCTGCACACTGCTGCATAGGCAAATATGCCACCGTACGCTCAGGGCTGGCATTCAAGTGGGCGGGTAAAGTACAGCCTACTATAGGAGGCTTCTCTAATGGCATTCAAATGTCTCAGAGATGAAAAACAGAGCTGATAATTCCAGTTTGGGGAGGTTTGCTCAGATTAAACCTCCTTTTTATTCTTTTCCTCTCTCTGTCTTATTTGGCACATTCCATTTTCGTGGGTGCTGAAGCCTGCAGAACAAAACGATGAAGAGCTCCCGTCTACCAACAAGACTCACAAACTCACCCTGCAGTGAATCACAGTAACAGCTCAGATCTGATCTTGGGTCCTGTAGAGGCATGCATTCATTATTTAAGCTCTTTGAATTAGCTCAGTTTGAAGAAACAGAGCTAAGTTCTGAACAGATTGATGAGCTAACGGCTAGTCCAAGCAGGACCTAAAAAACAAAGGCTGCAATATTTTTTAAAGAAGTTCATGTAATAGCTTTTTATTTCATAAATCAACACACCACCCTCAGTTTTGCTTTACACCGTTATTATTTTATCCCTGCAGGAAGTGTCCCAAGCTGCACAGGAAGTGCAGCTGCCCCCACAGTGACTTCCTGTTTAGTAACAATTTAAACCAAATTAGATGGCAAGTATATGAACAAAGACAAAGCCTGCAACAGCAAGTATATTCCAGCCCTTAATGAGAATCAATCAGGGAAAGGAGGGGATTCATCAACGATCTTTGTTTTAGTGTGTCAGTCACGTGTCATCATTTGACCAATCACAGTCACGGAGACAGCATGCTGCAGACGCTGCAGCAGCTCACACAGTGAGTAATTACTGTTGCATCCACAGACATCATATATGTAGACACCCCACGGAATGGCGCTGCCTATTGGAGCTGCCGTAGTGGCCGGCCACCATCTTAGATGGGTCTCCATTCACCCCCAATGCATTTATTTCTACTGAGGAAGGAGCTTACCCAACGAAAAAACACATTTTATCGAACTTTTTCACAAAATCAGACACATGGTATGGCATGATAATTAAAATATAAATATAATTAAATAAAAATATAAAATCCCATCAGGTAGGCTAGAAAAGTCAATAGTAATCCCATGTGATCTGTTTTCAACAGTACACCGGCTGTCGCAACCTTAGACTGCACAAAAGCGGGCATAGTTGCTCACTCTGCATTGGCTTTAGAGAACGAGGAGACCCATCCAATATGGCGGCGACGCTGTTACGCTCCCCAGCATCTGCGTATTCATGTCTATGGTTGCATCAACATCTTGCAGCGGTTTTAAGCTTAAAGTTCATCAAATCAAACAAAACCACCAATAAATACAAGGACTTTAGGATTTACCTCCTGTTGGCCTTTATACGTGTTCCCCAGGATCGTCGTGTTTTTTTTTCCTTCTGGAGTTGAGTTTGGAGTTTAACATAAACACCACCAGTATTTAACCCTGTTAAATCCTAATATTAACAAATACATTTTTCTGGTAGTATGCTACAGTCTTACTCATTATTGATCTGGGTACCAGAAGATTTAAGGAAGCTGGAGTACAAACATGAAACGAGATAATTTCATAATATTGTAACATTTCTGCAGCACTAAAGCACAGACAGTCGTGGTTTATTAAAGTATTCAAGCAAACAACTGAGATACAGCTGCATCTCCCTGCAGCTGCAGCTCTTCCTCAACATTTAATCACAACCAACTCATCAGAACAGAGTCGCTCATGAACACAATAACCTCCTAAGAATGGTTACAGTATTCTGGAATATTTTCAGATGTTTTCATGTGTGGCAAGGTGGACAAACGAGGGCCCGGGTGGGTCTTGAGCCCCAGACTCCCGGGTGAGAGTCACGCGTGTTAACCAGACAGCCGAAGGGATATCCCTGTGGCCAAGCAGCCAGGGCGCATGATCAATCGGGATCCAGTGACAGGACACTCACTGTCACACTTGTTTTGTGAATTGGTCTCAAAGTAATTGTTAATAATTACATGATGATCCCTAATCATTTCCTGATCATTTTTGTCAGGCATTTTGTCTGAGCAGAGGGTCCGTCTAAACCTCATGGTAGAAAATGGTTTTGAAAAAAATCACACTGATGATTAAACAACAGATTATTGTAGCAATAAAAAGTATGTACATGTCAGAGGTCACTGCAAAACCTGCGGATGCAAACCTGCAGCATGACCTTGATCTCAGGGGTTGCTGATTTCAGTTGTCACCTTTTTCACACCTTCCGAGTTTTCAGGTATGTAGATATTTACAGCAGAGTATCTGCTTTAAGCTGCTGTGGAATTTTAGGGATTGGAGCCATCTTTGCTATGTAGAAAACTATCTGCAGTGGGTAAAATGTGAATATTTGTAACTTTTAGACAAAAAATTTGTTGTAAAATCACCAAACTGCTATAAAATCTTTACTGAGAGTGTTAGTGTGTCACAACTATTCTGTTTTTCTAAACTGAGCTTTCCACAAAAGTAAGACATCAATCTTTCTCAGAAGCTCTGAACTGTCCCTCCATCCTTTGGTTCGCCTGTACAGCTATTCATCCTGTTAGTGGTCAGCCTTTTCATATATTCTTTAACTTGCAAAGAATTACTCATCAATTTGCCAATTAAGCCTCTCATGCTCCAAGATCAGAAAAAACCTCCAAGATCAGAAAACAACACATTTCAAACTCTATCAGCCTAATTATAACAGATTTGAAGAATTTCCAGGACCTCTTTTGCTCCTCTGTGTTCTCGTGGTAGTTTTTGTCTGCTAGTGGAGAACAGCTCTGCAGAGATGGTTAATAAATTCAGAAGTGAATGATTCAATGTCCTCTCTTTTTTATTTAAATTCAAATTTAATGGCTCTTGAGCTAAGGGATCTTCCCTGAACGTTGTGATGAATATTCTGTGTCAGATTTCTCTCACTAAAACCACATCTGGTGAAAATAATAATAAAAGTGCCGTTCCACAGTATCACCTGCAGAACAGCATCACCCGCTGAGAGATCCGGCACTCCGGAGGGATTTTATGTGAGGGAAAAGATTTATGCGAAGAGGATCTAAAAAATAAATATGTGCTACTCTGGTTTGATTTTTTTGTTCCCTTGTTGGGCAGCAGGGGGAGCTAGTAGGCCAGAAACCGAGCTGGCTTCCTGTGAACTCAGAGCAGCAGCTCAGGGTTTTCTCCTCAGATGCTGCATGTTCCTCCTCAGCACCCAAAGACAGTTCCTTTTCTTTCTTGTTGTTTTTGTTGCAAACTGCACGGTGCACAAACAGAATGCAGAAAAAAACGACTCTTAGCTGTGACACATCCAGTTTGAGCTCACCTGGCGCTCCTCGCTGTCGATTCTCTGGATGGTGTCTCGCTGTTAAAACCTGCTTTAGTGCTCTCTTTAAATTGCACAGTGAATAACAAACAAAAACAGGCCACTTTCCTGCCTTTGCTCCATCAGCTGGAGAATACAATTAAACACTCTGTTTTAGATTAGTCCTTTAAAAGCCTCTTTCTCAGAGGTACAGAAACAAAACATTCCTCTCTGTGGCTGCTAGGAAAACCCTGCAGTGTCTTTCAATAGTTTGCTGTGATGCTTTTCTTTCTAAAGGTTAATGCTGCAGATTTCATTATGTATGTGAAAGTGACTCAGAGCAACACGGCTCTCGTGACAAAGAGTTGAAGTTTGGCCCGACTCTGACTTCTTTTTGCCCCCCCCCCCCCCTTCTCCCAGCATGCCTTTTAACTCTCTCTCAGTAAAAAGCTGCACTTATAAAATATCTAAATTGTTGCTCACACACCCGTTTTCTGAGTTCATTGCTCCTTTTCTCTTCTAAAACATCTTCCTTAGGAGTGAATGTAAATGATGTGTACACTAATGTCTTTTCTTTAGAGCAATCTGAGCATTTTGAGAATATTGTAAAGAAGCTTTTAAGAGTGTTAAAGGCTCATTTTGAACGCTAGTGATGTAAGAGGTGGGTTTGGTTGGTATGCTGGCTCTTCTTGAGTTATTTGGTTCATGTTTAAGTATCTGTTTAAAGAAATGTGCTCTCATGGGCCGCACCCACACCATCCAGATGACCTGAAGGGTGTCCAGCAGGTCCTCGGGGTCTACTATCCCACGTGTTTTTCTTGTTTTCCTGCTGCACCTGATCCTCAGAAACAAGCCTGTTAATCACCCACTGATCCACACGAGGACTGCTGGAGCAGAGGAACATCTAGAGAAGAATAGTGGCCCTGGAGGACCAGGATCAGGAGTTTTAACATATGTTTTATTTTCAGTGCATTTGGTGCAAATTTAAGCGCAATTTCTCACCATTCTCAGTCTTTAATTAGTAAAGAAAGTTTATTAATTTAACACATTCCATAGATAAAAATCACAAACATAGCATCAAAATTAAAACGTGGTCAAAAACAAAAAACAAATAAAAGAGTGCAGAAAATGAAAGACAAATAATAAACAATGTTTTATAGGGATTTTAAGCATGTTGGGGGAAGCCCCTCTTGTTCTTTATGTGCTCTTTGGAGCTGAAAGTAGATTTAAGTTTTAACCAGTTTAACTAAAGTATGTTGCTTCTTTATTTAAAGTGTTTTATTATTTTACTTTTTACATGGTGGATGTGAAAAAAAAAACACAAATAGTACAACTGTATGACAATAAACTTGATTTTCACTTCATATATATATATAATTTATATTTTTACTCCCCCTGTCTTTTAGGGTTAGGGTTAGGGTTATTCTGTTTTACTTTTAAAACTTTGATTAAAATTAAAATTCTTCAACTTTAAAGTATTTATAGAAAAAAACGTCCCAGCATGAAAGTATACAGTATATTCACGTCCATCTTGTGATAAAAAAGGTGAGTAATGATGGCAAAACACACTGGCAGTGTGTGACTTATCCACACACACTCAGTGGAGCAGTGTGTGATGTTTTTCTATATGATTCTATTTAAAACCATCAACACTCCTGACACATTTGTCATTTTTTACTTCATGTATCTTTAAAATGTGAACTCTAGATAGTTTTTCCCCACAACTGAGCAACACCACCATCCATCCTATAATTTAACATTCTTACATTAATGGATTTGCACAAAACAGATCAAGTAAACAGCTAAAGTGCTGTAAATTTCATATTTTACCACCACTGACAGATAAAATTTGAAGAGTAAGTAGAAGAAAAATTCAGAACCTTTTAAACCCTCCAGAAAAAAATGCTGAGAGAAAAAAAAAGAGATTTATTACCGGTAATTTCTTTAGTTGAAGCACTGTCAACAAGATGTAGTGAAAGGTAGAATACAGGCTTTATCCCTGGCTGATGGACATTATTTATGTCACATCATTAGATTATTAATACACACACAGCAGTGTGTAAACAGCTTGTTGCTGTAGATGGTGCTTTAGGTCCAGAGCTCCTGTATGAATCCATTTTTATTCAGATCTGTGCCGTTAACAGGGACATCAGAACCATTAGAGATGACTGATGGAGAGAAAAAGTTTATTTTTTCTTCATCTATTAGAAATTTGAATGTTTGTTGATATGAAAGTATGAAAGAAGCTCAAAGGGAGAAAAAAGTCACTCAGTGAAAGATAAAACGTCAACATCATTCTAAATGTGAATCCACTAAAACCTTTACTCATTGGGAATTTTTTTTACATCAAACTGAAAATAAGTCAGAATATGAACCACTGACGGAGGGTGTGGTCTTGTTTTATTCGGCCTTTTGTAATAAAAGAAGTTTGTCAACAAACTAGTGAAGAAACGGAGGAATTCTCTCTGAATCGAAGTTCAAGCAGCACAGAAAACAGAAGCCCATTCAAAACATCTAAATGAGTTTAGAGGGAACATCTTACCTGCTGTCAGAAGCACTTTGAAAAGTCTCAGTTCAGAGAAATAAAGATGAATTCTGACCAGATTGATGAGCTAACTGCTAGAGAAAAACCAAAATAATTTTTTGTCACCTTAAGACCCCCTTCAAAAGATCAGAAAACGAAACCACTCCCCTTCAAATGTACAGCAGTACAACGCCTTCAGTTTAGTATTCTGCTTAGTACCAACGGTAGCCTGGCAAACCACAATATGCTGCTGAAAAAATAAAGGGAACACAAAAATCAGACATCCTAGATCTGAATGAATGAAATATTCTTATTAAATACTTTGTTCTTTACATAGTTGAATCTGCTGATAATAAAATCACACAAAAATAATCAATGATAATCAGGTTTATCAACCCATGGAGGTCTGGATTTGGAGTCACACTCAAAACTAAAGTGTAAAAACACACTACAGGCTGATCCAGCTTTGATGTAATGTCCTTAAAACAAGTCAGAATGAGGCTCAGTAGTGGGTGTGGCCTCCACGTGTCTGTATGACCTCCCTACAACGCCTGGGCATGCTCCTGATGAGGTGGTGGATGGTCTCCTGAGGGATCTCCTCCCAGACCTGAACTAAAGCATCCACCAACTCCTGGACAGTCTGTGGTGCAACCTGGCGTTGGTGGATGGAGGAGACATGATGTCCCAGATGTGCTCAATTGGATTCTGGTCTGGGGAACGGGCGGGCCAGTCCATAGCATCAATGCCTTCATCTTGCAGGAACTGCTGACACACTCTAGCCACATGAGGTCTAGCATTGTCTTGCATTAGGAGGAACCCAGGGCCAACCGCACCAGCATGTGGTCTCACAAGGGTCTGAGGATGTCATCTCGGTACCTAATGGCAGTGTTTGCGAAAACACGTCGGACAGTCGGACATTACCGACGTGGTTTAATATTGTCCGACGAAAAACTTTAAATCGTCGGACATTATGACCGACGCCGTACGTCTACTCTGAACGTGCCAAAATAAAATAAACTTCCTGAAAACTGCAGACTGTTTGTTGGCTTCCCCCTCAAAAGATCTAGTTTCTACATATATTACATTATTTATTTGGACTCTCAGTGTAGCGGGTCTTCTATTGGGCAGAGAGGGTGGAGAGCGACAGAGCGCTGATTACTGATGCGCTCCGCCGGGCAGCTGCGTCCTGCGCACGGCCACAGTAACATTCTCAAAGTGGCGCCACAAAAAAAACATAATTAACACACGATCGTTCATGTTTGCCCATACTTTCTGTCTTTCATTGTGCCTGACGCGCTCCGCTGCTGCAGAGATCATCTCCCGTGCTTCGGTGACGTCACCTAACTGGCGCGGCCGCACATTCCGCTATTTTTGCGGTCGACGGTAGCCTGGCAAGCCATCCTATATATGTGTATATATACAAACTCTGCAAAGCAAGAATTGGTCTAGTTCACTAGGCTAGGTCGACGGATCTTTTTGATCGGCTAATTTCAAAAGTAACTTGTGAGTTGAAAAGTAAGAAGCCAGGCAGCAGTTTTTCTGGAGCATTGAGAGGAGATGCAGCTAAGAGACAGCAGGACAGGAAAATAGTCGCATAAAAAACAAAACAGTGCTTGAAAAGGAAAATGTAAGTAGATATGTCCCACTACACGTTTGTAATTTTATAAAAATAATAATTTATAAGCATGTAATATTTATTTATTTGATATAATTCAGCTCATCGTTCGAAACTCAGTTCCACACCTAGGGCCGTTTCTAGGCATTTCGGGGACCACGGCACAGTGCCCCCACCCCACCACCACCTTAAGAAAAAGATAATTTCTTTATATTGTGATATTTGTGATGAACTAAATCATCAGACAGAATGACATTTTGTCCTTAACAGCAGTTTATTAGAGTAGTTTAACAAACAGCTGAGATAAACCCGCTTCTCCAACTTCCAGTTTCACCTCAACCAGCCACAGCGTCTCTTAAAGGAACAGTAACATCAGCCTACAGCATCAGTCACAAAAAGCCCTTATGGATCATTACAATATTTAGAAACATTGTCATGTATAATATGTTGTTTCTGGTGTTTCATAATCATTTATAATAATTATATGATCTCTAATGATTTCCTGATAAATTCTGTTAATCCTCATTTTATGAATTTGGCAGAAAATCACATTGATGGTTCTTTTTTCAAATTATGTCAACAGATTATTGTCACAATAAAAATATGTATAATATGTAAAGGTCAGAGGTCACTACATTACCCACTGTTAAATAGATACAAATCTGAAGCCCGCGAGGACATTGTCCTACATGGTTCAAAAATGTCCTGCGTGAGACGCTCTCACGTCTGCCAGTTTGGCAGGCGTGGCTGAAAAGTTTTCGCAAACACTGCCTAATGGCAGTCAGGCTACCTCTGGTGAGCACATGGAGGGCTGTGCGGTCCCCCCACACCATTACTGACCCACTGCCAAACCGGTCATGCTGGAGGATGTTGCAGGCAGCAGAACGTCCTCCACGGCGTCTCCAGACTCTGTCACGTCTGTCATGTGCTCAGTGTGAACCTGCTTTCATCTGTGAAGAGCACAGGGCGTCAGTGGTGAATTTGCCAATCTTGGTGTTCTCTGGAAAACGTCCTGCATGGTGTTGGGCTGTAAGCACAACCCCCACCTGTGGATGTCGGACCCTCATACCACCCTCATGGAGTCTGTTTCTGACCGTTTCAGCAGACACATGCACATTTGTAAGGGGGAGAAAAACAGGGCCCCCACCCTGCCCCTAACAGGGGGAAGAGTTAAGCCTGGGACACACAGGAGACAGACGCGCCGCGTCACGCCCGTGCCGTCATTTTAAAAAGAAGCCATTAGAAGCCATGAGAGTGGCTACACGGGGAGCACAGCATCGCGTCCCAGAAGCACCGGTCTGTGCAGAGGCGCTGAAGATGGGCGCCAGTTCTATTTCAAGCGCCGCGGCGTGCCATGGAGTGGCTGTTTACAACAATGTGGAGTACTTTACAACAGCCGTTACGACGCGTGATGTTGTGACTATCGCGTGACTTTCCAAGAAACGTTCAGCGGCGCTTCCTGTGTGACCATTTGACTTCCCAAAACCGCTGCGCTTCCGTGGCGCAGCGCGTCGGTCTCCTGTGTGTCCCAAGCTTTAGGGTTCAGGAAAAACACCTAAAACATAAAAGCACATATTCAGACAGTCACAACATAAATCCATGAGTGATAGGTGGGAGGGGCAGGGATCCCCTTTACACTTGGAGGGTTCTCTACAATCTACGGTTGTCTTGTCTGCATGCTATTGGACAACAAACAACATGACGAACAAAATCATTCAGTGAGCTGCAAATGGCTCCCAAGCCACACTTTGGACATACCTGCTCTAGGGTGTGGATCAAACCAACCAGAAGGAGATCTTTGGAGGATCTGGATGAACTCAAGTGTGGTTTGGCTGAATCCTCTCACGTGGTTTGTTGGGACACATTTTGGTGGTTAGACTTTTATCTGGAAAAGCTACAGATTAAACTTTTGAACTGATTCTCAGGAGAGGAAACCAACAAACGCTCTTAAAGGAGCCACAAAAGAGGTGGATGAAGAAACCTGATCATGTTGCCTAAAGACAAAAACCTGCTTTGGTTTTATAGAGTTCAGAAAGACAAAAACAGCTTTCATCCGTTTGTTTAGGTGGTGATCTTTTAAATCACATTGCGCTAATGCGCTCCGGGCTCCAGTCATTTGGATCGAAAGCATCCCCGTGCCCCTCCGAGTCTCTCGTTTCCATTGCTGAGCTGTCCCTGAGCAGCTATCGACTCAGAAAGGCAGCTTTATGAGGCAGGAAATTTGTTCTTTTCTTCTCATCGGACGTAAAGAGAAAAGAATAGGTAACATTATGAGATGTGTGTCATTAAAAAGGGGGCTAATGGCCCCTCTTTAGCGCGGAGCCTGGGCTGTCTCTGCAGACATCAGTGCTCCACACTGATTGCCACTGCAGCCTCAGCATCACTTAACTTCATATTAAATCGGCCTGAGCTCTGTCTGGTTTCAGCTGGGGTAGGAAGGAGAAGCCAGTCAGCGCATTAATGAAAGCACAAGGACCTATTCACTTTCCCTTTCCTCCACCAGAAGAAATGAGAGCCACTAATGTGTGTCGATGTAAATGCTAAAGTCATTAAAGCTCTGATGGAGGGAATTCAGAAACCAAAGGGGAACAATAATTCCATCCTGATGCTCGTTCCATGATCTTTGTCAGATTTCTTTTGAAACAGCAAACGTTAAAATGGATCATTGAGGATATTTAGAAAATGAATAGATTTCACATAAATTACATTTCTGTAAACAACATTAAACAGAAAATATAATTTCTAATAAACACGTTTTGATTAAACTACAAATTTCCTTAGAGGGTTCTTCAAAGGTGTTGAACACTGTAAAAACATTTTTTAATGATTATTTCTGATTATAATCGGTCATGCTGAGTGTCAGGATGCAGCTGGAACTGGACTGAGCAGACAACAGCGTGAGAAGGAATGTGGTGTGTTGTATGACCCAAGCACGGATTGACTGACACTGGGTTTGAACAGACACACAGTTAATATAGGAAGCCACAGCGTGCAGCTTGTATGGGAACGAGAGTGCGTGCGGTTCCAGAATAAAGGTGAAACGACGTACTGGTAGTCGACAGGGATGAGGTACAGACCGTTTGGCTGGGAGCTCTGGCACTGGTTCAAGTCTGGCATGAAATGCTAGCAGGCGTGGAATGAAACGCTGATTGGTGACGTCCGCAGGAAGTCCAGTGTGGGGCATGATGGGTAGTGGAGTAATGAAGCCAGGTAGATCTGAGGGGAAGGACTGGAGTGATGTAGGCTGGTAACAGAGTTCTGGGGGGTGTTTGGGTCTGAGGTGGAGGAGGACTGGGGTGATCAGGCTTGAAATGGGTATCGGGGGGCCAGGGGCATGACACTGAGTTTTTCATGCAGGCTGAACGTGTAAATAGTCTCCTCCACCTATCTCCTGCATTAGCTTCTGATAGAAAATAGACGGTGAAACTCTAGGATTAGAAAATCCTGACAGATCTACGTCACACTGTCACTTAACGTTCATGGACTCACCCATCTTGACTCACGACGGGGAAGGCTGTTGTTGGTTTAGCATCCAGGAAACAGCAGAGAACGTCTTGGCTAGTAGAAGCTAACCGTTAGCATTAGCAACTCCACCACACAGCAGAACTCCTCCAGGCTTGTGTTATTGGTGGAGATAAAACATCAATGTTGCAGTGCCAACAGAGTCAGTGGTAGAGTCGTGTTGCTGTTAGCCAATCAGAGGAGAGATGTCCACATATCAGGAAATAAGACTCCAAATCCTGTCGTCTGAAGCTACTTTCTCCTCCAGCTGACTTGTACTTCTTGAAACAGGTGAATCTGAGCTTTTTGTCCCCCTCGAGTACGACTTACAAGGCATTCATTCCTACTAGTGACCTTTGCAAATGTATTGATTAAACGAGTGAACCACACCTTTCAAAGATGGACAACCATCTAAACACATTTAGTCCCCAAAAGTGTTTAAGTTATTGAACATATGTTTTTAAATGGCACATTTTTAATTAACAACATAAGGTGTTTGAAAAAGGCTTTAAAATGTTAACATACAGCCTGAATTTGAACTCATACTCAGGATAAAGTATCTTTCTTTAAAAGAAATGAGCCTTGGGATCAATTTAAATACCTTTCAGTCAAACTTAGAGAAAGAACTATTCTCAAAAAAGGAGCCATTCAGAACAAAAGACAGAATAGTGATGAGTCGTGGTTTTCTCCAGCGCACCTGGAGGTGTAACTTCGACAGGAACGGAGGAGTCTTGGAGCCTAAATCCATCCAGACTCTGCTGTCGTTCTCATTTTCAGCTCCTTCCAGTTCGTGTTTAAGCGTTTTTAAGCATAATTGCAGTTTTTTATTATCATGAGCTGAAACACTGTTGTTGTTTTCTGCAGGTGTTTAGTGAATTACTCTTTTTTATACATATTTATAGTGAATTTACCCAGTTTTATATCTCAGCTTAGACGGACAGACTTAGATGTATTTTCTCAAAGGAGTTAAGGTTTTAATTTGAAATAGGTCCTTTTTTTAATTGACATCTGCAGGATGAAAACAGACAGAAGTTATTTATGTGCCTGAAAACAGGAACACTGAAATATAATCATTAAAGCTGGATCAACAGCACAAGAAACAACTGAAACAAGCATAAATAACTAAATAAATCTCTGAAACAGTAAAAAGAAAATACATTTATAAGATGGAATAGAAAAATAAGTGAATAATAAATTAAATATAGAAATATAACAAAAGGAAGCAATAGAAACTGAAAGTAAAATGCAAACATTTTAGAAAGAATTGCAAATATTTCAGAAAATAAACTACAACAAAAACATTTCAGCTAGAATAAGAAACCAAAAAATCTAAATTAAAATAATTGATTAGGTAAAATGTGTAAATATAAAATATTATTAGAACAAATGATAAAATCAACAAATAAATTCAACTATTTAATGTATTTTTTTAATAGATTCACTAGCATGCTACTAATAAAATAAACATGTGAAATATAGTTTAATATACACTATAAACCTAATTTAATTCAGTTCATTTAATGAAGCACGGCTGCAACAACGTGTACGTCTTAAAGGAAACCAGAAAAACTTCATTCTACATATCTGCAGCTTTGAGTTCAGTTCCAGGCTTCCTGCTATGAAATTCTCACACTCTTCTAATTAAAGGTAAATGCAGCTGAAGCTTGGGAGGAACCGCCCACATTTACTGTTCAATGCAACAAATGGAGATTTATAAAAATCATGCAGGTAACGCGAGCATGAAGGAGCTTGACTTCATTCTGGTGAATTTGCTGATCAGCTGTCACAGGATGGCTGGAGTCTTGGATGCACTTCTAAATGATGATGATGATGTGAGGAAAAACTCCAGACTCAAGCCCGTGTGCCTGTCCTACCACAGCTGTGTGGTATATGGAGAAGATACTTTCAGTACAGTTGCCAAACTTACACAGAATCCTAGCTCTGAGCCTTCAGCAGCAACGACTTTATGGAATTCTTCACTAATAAAATAGTTTCTATTAGAAACAAAATCATCAGCATCCTCCCCAACACGACTTCTTCTTCCTCAGTAAGTGAGGCAGCATCTGAGGTAACTGTAGAACCTCATCTGTGTTTGAACTGTTTTGATGCAGTTGAGCTTTCAGAGTTATCAAAAAGATTAGCTTCATCTAAACCTTCAACTTGTATTTTAGACCCAATCCCAACCAAATTATTTAAAGAAGCATTTCCTTTGGTTACTGCCCCCATTTTAGATATAATTAACCTATCCTTAGTAAATGGATACGTACCGCAGGAGTTTAAGGTTGCTGTAATTAAACCTCTACTTAAGAAACCTTCTCTGGATCCAGATGACCTAATGAATTATAGAACAATATCTAATCTCCCATTTTTATCTAAAGTCCTTGAGAAAATTGTGGCCAATCGAGTATGTGAGCATCTAAACACTAATGATCTGTTTGAGGAATTTCAGTCAGGTTTTAGAGAGTATCACAGCACTGAAACCGCATTAGTGAAAGTTACAAATGATATTCTCACGGCCTCAGATAAGAATCTTGTGTCTGTTCTGGTCTTGTTGGACCTCAGTGCTGCTTTTGACACAGTCGATCACAATATTCTCTTAGAAAGGCTTGAACATGTTGTAGGGATCAAAGGAACAGCGCTAGGCTGGTTTAAATCTTATTTATCTGACAGATTTCAGTTTGTTCATGTACATGAGAAATCTTCTTCATTCTCTAGAGTTACTTGTGGAGTACCACAGGGTTCAGTACTTGGACCAATTCTTTTCACTATATATATGCTTCCAATTGGTAAAATCATTAGACAACATGGGATAAACTTCCACTGTTATGCTGATGATACTCAGTTATATTTATCCATAAACCCTGATGAACCTAATCAGTTAGGTAGACTACAGGCTTGTCTTGAAGACATAAAAATCTGGATGACTCTAAACTTTCTGCTGCTAAATCCAGACAAGACTGAAGTTATCATCTTTGGACCAGAACCTCAGAAAAGGAAACTGCTTAGTCAGTCACCTGATCTAAACGGTATTAAATTAGCCTCCGAGAACAAAGTAAAGAACCTCGGTGTTATCTTTGACCAGGACATGTCATTCAAATCCCACGTTAAACAGGTTTGTAGGATACCCTTTTTCCACCTTCGGAATATTGCTAAGATTAGAAGCATCCTTTCCAGGAGTGATGCTGAAAAACTGGTTCATGCATTTATTACCTCAAGGTTGGATTACTGCAATTCATTACTATCAGGAGGTTTACAGAATGTAGTCAAAAGTCTTCAGCTGGTCCAAAATGCTGCAGCTAGAGTTCTGATGAGAATTAAAAAGAGAGACCACATCTCTCCTGTTTTAGCTTCCCTACATTGGCTGCCTGTTAAATTCAGAATAGATTTTAAGATCCTCCTTCTCACATATAAAGCTCTTAATAAACAAGCTCCATCATACATCAGTGATCTGATTGTTCCATATGTTCCTAACAGAGCACTTGGCTCTCAGACTGCAGGTTTACTGGTGGTTCCTAGAATATCTAAAAGTAGGATGGGAGGCAGAT
Source organism: Aphyosemion australe (assembly GCA_006937985.1). NCBI lineage: Eukaryota > Metazoa > Chordata > Actinopteri > Cyprinodontiformes > Nothobranchiidae > Aphyosemion > Aphyosemion australe. The sequence continues at coordinate 37,986 of SSNS01000066.1, forward strand.
CTTTTAGCTATCAGGCTCCTCTACTGTGGAACCAGCTCCCAGCTTTAGTCCGTGAGGCAGACACCTTGTCTACTTTTAAGACTAGGCTCAAAACTTTTCTATTTGATAGGGCTTATGGTTAAATTCTGATGTTAGCCCAGGTTTAGACGAGTGGGGAGCAGAGGGAGGTGGAGTGTACAGAGGGGACTACAGTCGTTAAAGACTTTTCTCCCTGGCCCTGCCTCCCACATGCCTCCATCTAAAAGGCTAGGTTATCCTGAGTTATCTCTGTAGTTATGCTGCTATAGGCTTAGACTGCTGGAGGACATACTGACCACTTTCCACACTCTGCTACTCTCTTCTACCACCACTCTCTAATTGCATTATTTCCTGTTATTTCAGCTGTTAACTTTATTTTCTCTCTAAGTGTTTTTCTCCCCAGAAGAAGCTACACTGGCGTTCTGCTGAGCTGTGGTGGCCTCATGGAGGGGGCCATCGGCTGGCACACTGCTGCCAACCACTGAACATTCTCCCTCTCCTGATATTACATCTCACTTTCTTTAACATAGAATGTGCTACTATTAGTTCACCTATTGAATTAATTATAGATTCACTCAGATAAAGACAATAAAGCTTCTCTTACTAAATAGAACTTCTACTAAGAAATCACAGTGTAGCCATAGAAACACTACTTGATATATGTGGTGTGTGTGTGTGTGTGTGTGTGGGTGGGTGTGGGTGTGGGGTGTGCCTGTGCCTGCTCTGTCTTCTCAACCCCCAGTGAGCCGTAGCGGATGGCTGCTCATACTGAGCCAGGATCCTCTGGAGGTTTCTTCCTGTTAAAAGGGAGTTTTCCTTCCCACTGTCGCTACATGCTTGCTTAGTATGAGGATTGTATCAACACACAGTCAGTGTCTTGATGCAATCTGCTGGGTTCCTTATATAGGAAACTCTTTTACTGATTGGCTTAATGAACTGAACTGTATTGAAATGTTTACTTTGTGAAGTGCCTTGAGACGACTCTTGTCGTGATTTGGCGCTATAGAAATAAACTGAATTGAATTGAAATTGATACACCGACAGCCGCTCCATATGGCTTTAGGTTTACACGACTCCAGCAGCAGCCATGAAGCTCGTCTTGGGGCAACGCCGCAGGTGTTTTACCACAGGACCGATCTTCTGCTCTGCTTCAGTCGTAACAATGCTGCAACAACATGGTAAATATTCCCTTTTCTGGAAACAAAACCAAAAAAAGGAAAATATTCAGGACTGTGTGTGTGTGTGTGTGTGTGTGTGTGTGTGTATGTGTGTGTGAGAGAGAGAGATAATCTGTGCTGTGGCTGAAAAAGTCATTTCTCAACAGCTTCCCCGAGCAAGATGTCCAATGTTTGTTTTCCACCCGACACTCAGAGCACCAACAAGCACATTCATATCAATTTGTGTCACTTCGTTACAGTCGGGCCATTATTTAACACCACAACCGCAAATTCTGTTTGTTCCCTTTGCTTTTTTTGCTTTGAGCCCGAGATTAAAGCCCCTAACGACCACTCCCTGCTCTCATTAGAAAGCCTGCCCACACACACTTTTCATCTGAGCCTGTCACACTCCCAGACTGGACTGTCAGCTAAATGAAGACAGAGGAGCGCTCACGAGGCTTTAGTTGCCTTTTCTACCCTGAATTTGAGTCGTTTCGTGAACATGGACGCTCCGTTGTGATTTTATAATTGTCATTTCTTGTAGAAAATGCTAATCTGAGAGTCATTTATGTTAGATGAGAAGAAGTAAAACTAACGTCAAATAATAAATAGAATATGACCTGTTGTATCTACTGTGGGGGTTAAACTGTGGCCTAATTCATTTTACCATCAGAATTCATGGGTGCATGAATGTTTTGCATGATGGCCGATAACGAGAACCTTTTCACAATATTCTAATTGTCTGAGATGTTGAATGTGGGGTTTTCCTCAGCTGTAAGCCATACTCCACAATTATAACAAATAAATATCTGGTTTTGCATGGAATGAGCCTGTCTCTTATATTAGTTTCACCTTTCAGGCTGAATTAGTGAAATAAATCAACTTTTGCACCAGATTTTTGGAGTTTCACCAGAAATGAAGAGAATTAATCTGTTATTTTGAGATTCAAAGTAGAATAAAAACTGAACCTGCACAGATTAAAAGGCTGACAATACCCACAATGCCTTGTGTTTTTGAACTATGATGATTTCATAATATATATATTTTTTTTTCAATCAGCCTTGGACATGTCAAAAATGGATTAAAATATCACATTTTATGCTTTCTTAGTTTTTGTGTAGTAACAGATTTAAACCCTCTTGTGCCTCTTCAGGACAAAAACGTCCCATTGACTTCAATGCAAACCACAGTTTTTCATCCTGTAACCTCTCTGTAAAAAATCATCATGCATTCTGTGATATTAGGGTTTCATTTTTGATGAAAAGTAGTCATATTTGTCATTTTTACTGTTCACCACCAAAATCAGTCATTTTCCCATTAGTGGCAGCAGCAGAAGGTCTAAAGAAAATGTCACGTTTTCTCACAGGGGCCACACCCTCAATGGTGTCCAGATGAATAGGGAAAAAATGCCCAAATGGACAAAAATGTCCCTAATGAAGCCTGAGGGTCAACTAAAACTGAGAAATTGTACTTTTCCTTCTCAAAACTGTTCTGGTGTGAACAAGAAAACATTACAGACCCAAAGTTTCCAGTGAGCACCAGAGAAGTTTTTTTTGTGCAACCTGTAAATGGATGGAACCTGTTTTTTATTCTCATTCACATTATTCTTGTGTACAAGAACAAAATAGTTCACATTGTCTTTCTGCAGAGTGGTCAACCATCATGAACTCAAAACCAAACACCCCACAGAAACGTTAACCACTTCCTTTAGCTAGCGTCAGCACATTCTGACTCTCGGTACCATTTACAGAAGTTAGTCTCCAAAAGCCACCGTGTGTAATCACAGCATCTCATCTGACGTAGTTTGAATAATTCAGTGATTGCACGTGCAAATAGCTCCATGGTACCCACTTTTTTATTTATTTTTTTCCAACAGGAACAATTTGAAGAATGAACCTGCTTACAGGCACTTTAAGACTAACAACAATTTCAGTGCAAGAACAATATGCAGAGGTGTTAAAATATTCATTACAGCAGGCAAACTCTCAGAGCTTTCCCGGGTTATTGTGCTCTGCGATGTGCAATTAAACTCTCTAACCCAAAGTGTTTGGATGTAAGGTCTTTGCATTAGATGCTAATATCATCAAATAACTACCAGTCTGTGTGTGATCACGGTGGAATGAAGACGTACGCTTTTATTAGAAGTCTGCACAAACTCCTGAACACAAGAGTGTCTGAGGCCTCTGCTGGGCTTTCTGATGAATCACAATTCAGAGACCTTTGCCTTGAATCAATACAAAGCGCCACGCCAGCACTATCTGTCCCTTATTACAATACGGGTTGAGTCATTGGAAATGAGTTTCCAACAAGCGTCCCCTCCAGTTCTTTAAAAATGCATAGGATTAAGAGGGAACGGTGAACTGCAGCATCAATCAAGCTCAACCAAGTGAGTAAAAGGAGAGAGGAGATTGGAAAATTGACGCCTGACAGTTTGCACGTTTTCTGAATGCTTCTCCCTCTCTGGTGATGCAGACGAACTGCCTGTCTGGATGAGGCGTCGATGCGATGCATCGAAGGAAATCGTTGGCATCAAAACAAGCCCTTATCAGCTACTATCAGAGGAAAATGTTTAGTTTTCAGTTTGGATGTAGGTTGAAATGAACTGCCGCTTGTGAATTTCTGCTTTTCCCTGAAGGCTTTGAGACATCAGTCCAGGAGGGTTTGAATTCAGATAAATGTGTAGTTGAAAGTTTTCTAACATGTATTCTCCTACGCTGTCAGTAGACTTTACCCAGCCCATGGCTGAGGCAGCACAGCTCCTGGTGATGAAAGCCAAACCCCTGGTGGATCCGTCCCAGTGATGTGAGAGTGCTCAAACGTGCTTCCTGAGTTATCTGCAGCACCAGCTGACACTGAACACACACCACGGTCAGCCGTGGGTCCCTTCTGCGTTGGGCTTTGTGTCCGTGGAATAAAAAAAAACATTATAAACACCCCGGCACATCTTCAGCAACGCAGATGAAAACTGCTAAACACAGATGCTATTTATAGAATTTTAATAAAGATGCTGAGAATAGCAGAAGAAACCACTGAATTGGATCTCAACTGCTCTCGTCAATATTAACCCTTCGTTTTGAAATTCTCTGCTCTTTTTCACACTTCCTTTGATCAAAGTAAAGCCATAAGAATCCATGCACCGCAGCCTCCACGTTGTGTTTTTGGAGCTGAAAGTCTGAACACAATCATGGTGATTTTTGAAACATCAAAAAACAAATTAAAGTTGATATAATGAAAATAAACATGTAGGTCCTAAAACTTGAGCCATAATCAGCTACAGTGACTCCTCGTGCCCTAAATGTTCTTCTAGTGAATAAGATGAAAACTATTCACAGCTTTTTAAAATGGAAACGCTTCAAATGTCTGAAATGTCCCTTTAAGTTGGACAGTTATGTCTTTGATGAAAACACCAGATATGAGAGGCTTTATTTACCAGATGCCTGGCACGAGCCTGTGTGTGTGTGTGTGTGTGTGTATCTGCAGGAATACACACAGCAGAGTTTGATGTAAGCAATACGGTGTGAAGGTGAGCCGGGGCGATCGAGATGGGATCTCGATGAACCTGAACGAGGTGAAACCTCCCCAAAATCAAAGCATGGAGTGAATTACAGAGTGTGTTCCCTGCTGGAGACACAGATGTGCGGCAGCAGAAGAATGGCTGCACACACGCCGCTGCTGGTGGCATCAGCAGATCACAAGAACGAAGGAGGAAACCAGACATAAGGAGGACCAAGAGCACATCTGAGGAGAAGGAGGAGTCCTTTGTAAAAATCCTGACCCATCAAAGCTTTCTGCACTGAAGTCACTTCAGTTTTATATTTATTTATTTTCTTTAAAAAATGGATAAAACAGCAAAATGATGGAGCAGAATAAACCTTTGCTGTGAGGAGAGAGGGATCCAGGTGGTGCGACATAAACGGGGTTGGATGGAGCTGCAGGAGTAAAAATAATTGGACGTCGCTGCAACATTAAACCCTCTAATCAAAGATGCACGAGCAAAATGCCCCTCAATGTGAGGTTGGACTTCGCTGTTTATTTTTTTATTTGAGGTTTTCACATTGTTTTTGGAGTGTTTTGTGGCTTTTTATCCACAAAGTTACAAAATCTAAAGCCTGCACCAACAAACGGGGGGCGGGGCTTTGCCCATTACAGCCCTGAAATTTTATCATTCATAAAAATGTATTTATCTTTGAATTCAGAGTCTAGTAGCTCATATAAATAATAAAGTGTTTCTACAATTAAAAGAATAATTTCACAAAGTTATGAACTCATAAAGTCATATTTACTATAAACCAGGTGTGTTCTGTGTTTGTTAAATATCCCTCTGGAGAGATTTTTCTGAGAACATTTGATGCCACTAGCTACCTTTAGGAGTCGACTAAAGTCAAGATGGCCTTGAAAACAACAACGGCTCTAATTTGGTCGCTTTTACAGAAGCTGAGCTGAGATTTGATGTGGCGTTAGCCAAGCGTCATTGACTGCTCACACTCTAACCCCTACTTCACACTGGAAGCATCAGCGGCGCGGAACGTCACTGCTTCAGATAGAATCCATTATAGTCTATGGGAGTGGTTCAAACCAGCCACGACGCAGAAATTTTCAGGCGCGTCCCAGAAGCGTCACACCGCTAAAGATAGGACTCTGTTCAGTTTTTGCCATGAGCCGCTTCTGGAATGCGTCAATTTCCGCAGTTAACATCGGGCTAGACAGGAAATCACACACAGTTTCAGTGTAAAACATCCTGTAATTTTCAAAATAAAAGTCTATTGCAGCGATGCAATTTCATATCTATGTAGATTACGTCTATACGTGTGACCTCATGGCTTAGGTGTGTTTTTCAGCAAAAATTGCTACTGTTATACATCCTCATGTTATTGGTGCAGTGATGTTTTGGTTCTGTTGTATTTTTGTGTCCCTTTTTTTCATTTCTCTTTTTCTCTTTCTGCAGGTCTAGAAGTGGATTCTTTTGCATCCTTTATTGTTTATTTTTTGTGAACTCCCCCCTTCCTTCTCTTTGCCCCCTTTCTCTTCCGTGTCCGTTGAAATTTTAACCAACCAAAAACATTTCTAATAAAGTTCTGATATCAAAAAAAAAAAAAAAAGAATTAAAGCGGTGTGTTTTTCATGGCTTTAGTCCTGGCAGTGGAGACGAACACTATACATGACATCAAACAGCGATATAAAACGTGATCTCCTTCTTCTACTTCTTTTTGGTTTAATGGCGGATGGCATAAACAAACCGTGACCTTTGAACTCTCGAGGGATCTTGTGATCTCACAAGTCCAACAATGAGCCCGGTGGAGAAGCCGTTTCGCGGCTGAGATTCTCCCGGTGTGTACTGGCACACAGCGAAACTCGCGAGTAAACCGTTCCGTGCCGCTGATGCTTCCAGTGTGAAGTAGGGGTAAGTATCAGCTGATCAGAAAATGATCTTAGTCCAAAACATGAAAGGCACTGGGGCGTTAAGCATTGCTTTGAGCAACAACAGGCCTTTAATAAAATGTCTGTAAAGAAAAGCAACACTGATCATTCATGTGAGTGATTTTTATTTACATTTCCTGTATTCCAGCAAACATAAACCTTCATGAAATGGTCCACTCACTGGCCCTGTCTAGTTTAAAGGACAGGTAAATCTCCTTTCATTCACTCAGCTCTTGTTAACAGTCATGACATTTTTAGAAAGGTTAGAGCAACAAATCCCTAACCAGCCTTTAAAGACTTTCTGCCTGCTGATGTCCATCTGCCTGGCAGAAGAGATCCTCAAGTCTGACAAACACACAAATAAAAACCTCAGGGTAAAGCGAGGTGCTGCCTTTTAGCTTCAACTTAAACCAACAGGAGGAGCAGGAGCTTTTAGATGCTAGATTGCACGGCTGATAAAAGCAAACTTTAATGTAACAATGAATAACTCGAGTGTTTGAAGCAGAAATGTCCTGTTGCATCACGACATGGACCGATGAACACTGAGGAGGATAACTGATCCAGATTGAAGCATTGTTCTACTTTAAATGAATCCGACTAGCTGTAACCTCTGCATGCCAGTCAGTGTTTTATTTACATTTACTTGTTGCAGAATACGGTGTGTAATTAAGAGCATCCCTTCAGTAGCAGTAATGAGCATAAAACCCTCCATATGACGGATGGTTGAGCTAATACTTTCAGCCCCCTTTTTTCAGTGATTTTATGCTTTTCACTTTCACTCCACAAAGCTTTCCGGAATAATTCCTTCACCTTTGACCTTTAACCCTACTCATGTTAAAGTGGTGCATGTAGATGTGTTGTTGTGGAGGCTACAGGAGGACAGACAGAGCTTTCCTGGTTCAGTGGCTGTAAATGCCCCGTTAGTCTGAGCCACTTTTCAGTTTTAAGTAAAACATAATGGTGTAATTAAACAACGGGGTTTTTAATTTGTGTGCTTATTCAGATTTGATGCATCAGACTGAACAAGCAGGAGTAATCTGTTGGTGAAAAACAAGAGAAAATGAGTCATTACATTAAAGAAACGGACAAAACACATTCAAAACTGGTAAATAAAGACATAACCAGTGGGTCTCTGGCAGAAGTTAAGTATGGCACAACAACTCAACAGCTATATATGACAGACAGACAGACAGACAGACAGACAGACCAGCAGGCATGGGTGAGAGAGACATAGGCGGTAATTCTGCTCAGGATGAAGGGTGTGAATATGGGGGTAAGATTTTAACAGGGAAACAACAAAGGATTATAAACTGTAGACCTGCTGGTTTTAGTCTGAAGGCTCTTGAAATGCCTCATCAAGGGGAGGAGCTGGAGAGACTAGGATGTGAGGAGACCTTAATGATGTTGCAAGCATCACTTCTTCTGGAGGTCCTTGATAGCAGGTAGTTCCTGTTTGCACTGAGCAGTTCTCTCCACCCGCTGCAGTGCTTTGTGGTCAGCAGCAGAGCAGTTTCCGTACCTGACAGTGATGCAGTTGCTTAAGATGCTCTCATTCTCACTGTGGTGGGAGATACCAAGGATACTGGCAGACAGGTGGTTCTTCCTCAGTGTCCTTAAAGGGGTTCTAGAATTTAAAACTGCATTTCCCTTGTTGACTTTAGGCAGCTTGGGTGTCAAAGGTACCAGACTCAAAAGTCTGCGCTGTCTCTGGCCTGCTTTATGTCAAAATGAGTAATTTTGTATTGGCCACTGACAAACGGTTTAGTCTGAGTAAAGCTGCCAGACACACCACCTCACTTTTCATACCCACTTCAATGTCGTCAATATCTAAATGTTTGTTCTGTGCCAGCTGCAGAACAACGCTAGCCTGAGCTAACGTTGCTCAAACGCTGGAGCTCAAACATGCAGGGTTGAATGCCAGATAGTTCCATAGCTTTCCTAGTGAGTTATCTGGATGCTGAACACGACTGTACACAGAGTTTATAGCTTCAGGCAGCAACATAGAGCCATCGGGTTAAAAGTGCAAATCAGCAAGTAGCTCATTTAATAATCAGTGGGCGGGGCAAACCAGTCTTAGGAATATACTTGCTTTTTATACTTGCGTTGATTCAGGCAGCAGGCTGCGTCTTTGTTTACATTTTTTAAAAAAATCTGTTTATTTAAAAGGGGACAGTGCAATTTAATAAAACACATGATTACACATGGTTAAAAAAGCCAGAATTAGCCAACAGGCTAGTTTTCATCTGTAGTCCCCTAGCCTTGTTGTAAAAAGGCAATAAAGTTGCATTTAAAAAAGGGGAAAAAGAAAGAAGAATAAAAGAGTAAAACACAGCATATGCACAATCTAATACAAAACGCATAAGCAAAACACTTACTATGCAGTTAAGAAAAATTACATCACAACATAACATTTTATCAAAGCATCAAAACAGGTTTACTTCTAGTGTTGGCAGCTGTAGGTGTTGAAAAGCCATATTTTCAATTTTTTTGTGAAGGCCTTGTATGTTGTGGTCAATTTGCTGCTGCACTGCACGTAGTACTGGAGTGTTCCACTAGGGGACAGAGTAGAGTACACAGAGTCCCTGGTTTGTAGGGTATAACCAACACAAACACGGTGTCAATAGAAGAGGTCAGTAACTGGTTAATTTTGAGATCGCGGCAGAAATAAAGGCAGCAGCGGTATCGTAGACGGTATGAACGGCCTCTAAACCAGAGAAGGAGTCACCATGGTGAGTGTGTCTCGCTCTTTTTGTCAGCTCCACCTTATGGTTTCTCACAAATTGCAGCTTGTGAACCAGTCGAGTTTATTTCGGGGGACGCACACAAACGACACTTCAAATCAATGCAAGGCAGCCATTTAAAACATGCGTATGCATCATTAAAAACCAAGTATATTGCATGGGCTTTATTATGGGGTTGTATTGGGTCATTTATCAGGGCTCGTGGGCCATCATGAGCCCCAACAAAGTTACACGTTATACAGAGGCTCAAAGAGAATTTTCCAATTGTAAAAAAATAAAGTTTTTCTAGAACCCCTTTAACATTATTATTAAGCAGTTGTTAATGCTTTATTTAATAGTTTATTAATGCTTAATAATGCACTAAGTAACATTAATAAAGGGACCCTTATTGTACAGTTTTACCCAAAATGGTGTTTGTGTCGTTTCTTGTTTCCTGAAGTTCACATTGAGCTCCTTAGAACCTTAACTGAGGACAGTTCCAGACTTTTTGAATAATGTAAAAGATTCTTCACACAAGGAGATCCCTCACAAACGTTTTGGAAGCTCTCTCTTTAAGGCTGTTTGCAATTAGTCACCAACACACGTGATCCAGAGAGGTAAACTTCGTTCCAAACTGTTTTCCATTTAGAATCAGAATTGCCTATATTGCAAATCAGACATCCAACAAAATTGGAAAGCTGAGATGTGAAGTCGACACAAAGACGCTAACAAACTGACATGCAGACTGATATAATCTGGTTTCAAATTGAACTGAGAGTTTGAAATGAAGATGGAAGCAGATTTGCATTTATATACTTTCTCTCTCCTTCTAATAGCACAGCCTTGAAAAATTAGAATTCCCCGTACTTCTCTTACATTTAAATTTTTGTTCTGAAGAAAAGCTGCTTGCAGAGTGAAAATCAAACTTTTTCCTTTAGTCGTGCAGCCAGAGGAGCTTATTTATCATTTCCACTGCATATAAACACGTAGAGTTGGGATTAGACAACTCCTCGGTGCCTCAGTGCAGAGAAGCTCGGTGTGTTCGGAACAACTCGTCTCACAGGTGGGTCTGACTCTTGATGCAGAAATAAACAGCACCACTTCTTCATGGCTCGTACCAGGAAACTGTAGGAAGATTGAGGATTTTTAGGCCGGCAGCTAACATATTCTGACACAACAAGAGCAGAATTCCTGAGCACAGACAGCAGCCCAGAGGCACATTGTGTCCTTATCTCCACGTCACATATTTGTTTTTACCTCAGTTTTTTTATTTCTGTTTTGTTTTGTACTTCTTTGGTCGGTGTTTGAATTCTGAGGCGTTTGTAGATTATATGCAGTTTGATTAATAAATAATACCAGCAGAGGTTGAGTTTTGGAGCATGCAGCAGTGAGGTTATTCCCTGTTTGCAGAGGAAAACGTGTGTGAGGAGCGACAGGTGTTCTGTGCTTCTCTGTGTCTGAGTAAACTCACTTTAATATTTACTCCCTTCAGCGCCTGCATGAATTACAAATCTACTCCCACCTGGCAGGATTTATTTTTAGATATGGTTATTCTTTTTTAAAAACTCAGATGGTAGCAGAAGTGCTGCTGATTGAGATTCAGAGTGCAGTTCATTTAGCCACCAACAAGCTCCGCGTCCACGAGAAAAACACCAGTTAGCGTCACGCTGAGAGCACTCCGCTGTAATTGTACATTTCTACAAATAAATCTGCTTTTATAATGTTCCGAATTTTAGTTTTCAAAGCCAACAAGTGACACTTTGGAAATTTCAGCTGAGTAGAAAGGAGAGAATTTGAATAATAGGGATGCATTTTAGAAAATAAATACACAACGCTCACATAAGGGGAAAATTTCATTTTTCAGGGTTTTGGATAAATTATTCATTGTTACTTTGTTGTTACTGTAAAACTAACCTGTCTCACGACGGTCTAAGCCCAGCTCACGTTCCCTATTAGTGGGTGAACAATCCAACGCTTGGTGAATTCTGCTTCACAATGATAGGAAGAGCCGACATCGAAGGATCAAAAAGCGACGTCGCTATGAACGCTTGGCCGCCACAAGCCAGTCATGTTGCTATTCCACCACAGTTCTGACAGTCTGATATAAATATATGAGTAATTTGCTTTTATGTAACATGCAGCCTTAATTGAAGAAATGCATCATTTTGTGAGCTGCAGGGCAAGTGGAGTTCATAGCAGCCAAAAATAAGTGAAATAATGAAAATGGCCTTTTAGGTTTAGTGTTGTTCATTTCTTCTGACGTCTTTTTCTCAGAATACACACATCTGACTAATAAAATAAAACATCAGAGATTCTTTCTGTCAAAAAGCTTCTCAGCTTATTTAATCCGTTGACTGGTCAGAGAATCATCTGTGGGCTGTTTGTTCAGCTTCTCTTACGAAAATTTGAAACATTTATGACATCCGGTCAGTTTCATATTATTAGATTAATTCCATAGTTAAAGTAGCCTGGTGAGCCATCCTATGAGTGTGAATATATAGCACTGACAGATCTCAGTCGCGTGGCGGGATCTACGATTGTCTCGCGTGCTATTGGACAACAAACAACGTGACGTACTCACCGTTACAGATGCCCCCACTCCTACTCACCAATCGGAGGCAGTAGGTGTGAATTTGAGCCAGCCAATCAGTCCATAGTGTCACCTCGGTCCCAGCCAGACCGCTGAGGGAAGAGGTCTGGAAAAAAGTCACCTCAGGATGGAAAACATACATATGACCCAGATGTGAAACCAAATTCAGGTCTCAAAGGTCTGTACTGGCCCAGATGTGTAAGCAGCAATTGAGCACTGTGATTGGAACGACACCAGACTGTCCGGGGCTGTGGAGGTTAGACCGACCTGCAGAGGAATATCATGCTTCGGCAACTGATGATGAGATTCTAGGCTATAGTTAAAGTGCACCAAATGCAGAACGGGTGAACATTTAAAACCCATCAGAGACGCCTAAAAGAGGTTGATGTGTCAAAAAGTGTTCCTCCTCTGCAGGAGTGTGAGTCTCTGATCCGGTGTAACTCTCTCTTCTTTTTAATCTTGGTGAATGAAGTCATATTAATACCCCGATACTCATTTTTATAAATGATCTTTTCCTTGTTGACTTTGTCAAACATTTTCACGTTGTTTCTCTCCCAGTTAGAGTGTCTATTTTTAGAGGCTCAATGAGTAATAATTCTAATGAAACTAGATGAATTGCATTTCTTGCAGAAATGCGTTTGAATGCTTTATTGCTGAATATGATAGCTGAAACTGCTGAATTGAAGCTAAAACTAAGCTTAGTTGTCAATGTATTTGAAGATTTAGGAGCAAAAATTGCTAAAAAGTTTTAAAAAGCCCGAAAAGTAGGTAGAAAAGAGGGGAAAAAAATCCTAAACAGCAGAAAAATGAATTTGAAAAATGAAATTAAGATACAAAATAACACTTTTGACTCAGAAAGTCTTAAAGGGACACTTTGCAACTTTTTAATATTTTTAAATCATGTTCTTGAGCCACTATGTGCTAAAACGACCCTTTACAGGGTTAATGAAAGGCCACCCAGCCCCTGACGCCCCCTGTGGCCAGAATATTCCACTAGCAACTTCACAGTTGCCGGTCCGGTCTGTTGGACTTAGAAAAATTCAGCTTGACATACTTGGTGCTGCAGTCTGCTTCCAGCATGTTTCCTGCATGTTTTAGATCATGAACACAGCTGATGTGTTTGATTTAGTGATGAACCGCTCCTGTAGACACTAATGAAGGCTGAGGAGACGTTTCAGCAGTTAGATTAAGGTGTTAAAAAGACCAACGCACAGCGAGGAGATAAGTTTTACTTTTGGTTTCACCAACGAACACTAGGGGGTGCTAAAAACAAGCCAAAACTGACTAGTGTCCCTTTAATAACAAAGACATTAGTGTTAAAAGATGTGCTCTCGTATTTTATTCCAAACAGCAAATAACACCTTGTGGAGGAAACGTTGAAGAATGTAGACGCTAAAAGCAAAAACAGTTTCCTACAACACTAACACTGACTACTTAATAATAATAAATCTAATTATCCTATAAAGAAATAATGGATTTAATCTGTGTGTGTGTGTGTGTGTGGTTTTATAGGATGTAGTATGAACAGAGTTGAAGAATGTATAATTGGTAGCGAGTGCTAAAGAGACGGAGGACCATTTGTATTCCTTTGGTGCATCCGGCGCTTCAATCATACAGCAGCACCGAAGCCGGCCTCCATCAGTTTTAGCGTGATTGGGCCTATAAATCAACCAACAGCTGTGCGGGCCACCAGCGGTCAGACTGTAAGTAGCAGGAACAAATGACCACCACATGATGAAACCTCATCTTCTCGCCTCTTTGACAGCCAGCTCCTACGCTCGCTGCCATGTCAGAGAACACGCTTCACTAAAAAATATGTTCAGGGTGAGACGTGGTGAAAAAGATCACATGAACGTTTTCTATCCATCTAGCTGCTTTTCTTTTGCTGTTAGCATTTTCATACAGGAAAGCAAGTTGATTTATCACCATTTAAGAGAGTCATAAAGTCTGTAAAAGATGTTTCAGATGATTTTATTCCAGTTTGCTGCCAAGGGCTGGGGCTCTGTCCTGCAGTGTAATGGTGGCGATGCCATTACATCCCAATTACTCTCACCGCACATTAAACTGATCATCTCATTACACTGATAACAGGTAAAAGATGAGGTCTCTTCACGGCCAGAGGCGTCACGTGCTCTGACACATCCACCCTCACATTGGATGCAGAAGTGCCTGAAGCTGCAGTGTTGTGGCTTCTTCCTTTGCAAGCTTTTTGACTAGTTTGTTTTTTTTGTAAGAATCAAGTGTAGCAATAAACCCTCTGTTGCAACAGAGAGTAATGGAGACCAGTAGCACCATTAAAGGGACGACCCTAGACATGTTCCACCTCCCTAACCACCAAACAGCCTTGCTTTGCACAATATTTTTATGAATTTAATAAAAGAGGATGAGCTTCAGTGAGCAGCAGCATTTATTTATTTTTATACTTGTCATTTTTAAATAATGCAGTAATCAACTACTCTATTGAGCAATAATTAAAGCTGCACTCTTCCCTATCTCTCATCAAGCTTGCTCATGCACGGGGAAACGTCGGCGCACCACCAAATAGTTATTTATAAGACATTTGTGTTTTCGGTGGTCACTGGATCCTGTAGAGGACATGTGAGGCTTTGTTTTTGTTTCTCTGTGATAAATGATCTGCCTGAATACAACAGATGTACAGTATCGATTGTCAATCCAAGAGTTTTATGTCAAAATGTTCATTAAAGGGACACTAGTCAGTTTTGGCTTGTTTTTAGTACCCCCTAGTGTTTGTTGGTGAAAGCAAAAGTGAAACGTATCTCCTTGCTGTGCGTTCCTCTTTTTAACACCTTAATCTAACTGCTGAAACGTCTCCTCAGCCTTCATTAGTGTCTACAGGAGCGGTTCATTACTAATTCAAGTAAATCAGCTGTGTTCATGATCTAAAACATGCAGGAAACATGCTGGAAGCAGACTGCAGAGCCAGGTAGGTCAAGCTCAATTTTTTTGGCCCATCATCCACTTGAAAGTGAAGACAAACAACAACAAAAATGACTTTCAAAAACTCTGACCAAAGTGGAGATTTGAGAATTCTCCGTTGTCAGTATTTGGATGTGAAAAAAAACAGGTTTTAGTTTTTATAACGTTGCTGCCCACGACAAAATTCCTCTGAAATCACGTGTGACCAGTGTAGAAAACTACAGACGAAGGACGACGTTAAGGACAGTTATTGCCCTCCACCTAGTTATTCCACATCCAAGGAATGTTTTTTGAGAAAGACACTGATGATTTGGGGAGCTACTGCCACCTACAGCCTGGCATGCCTAAGTGCTTCATAATGCACTGAACGTTTTCATGTCCTGTCCATGTCATCCTTTCCATATCCCCTCTCCCTTGTCTCCCCAGCATTTATTTTAGTTCTGCTGCTCGTGTGTGCTTGACCTTTTACCCCTGTGTCCCCCCATGTTGGTTATCTTTCGTCATCTACTTATGTTCTGGTCACCCTTTAGTTTAGCTCTTGTCCTCGTGTCTCTTATGTTCCATTTAAGTTTAGCCTTATTATCCTTTTGGTCTTCAGTTACTTTTGTGTTACTCATTCATCCTCATAGTTTCCTTCCTGTGTTTACCCTCTCCAGTGCTATTTGCTTCTTGTCTTTTGTTTATTAGTTCAGTCAATTCGTTTATTATTCTCCTGTTTTCTGTTTATTCATTCTAGCAGATTCTTTCAGCATTTAGTTCTAGTGTCTAATGTTACTGTGTCTTATTGCTTTATCTGTTCAGTTTCAGTCCTCCTGTGTTTTTGTATTGCCTCAGTTAACTAGTCATCACCATTAATCATCACACCTGCTCCTTTGTCAATGTATTCACTCCCGTCTATTTATGGTGCGTTCCAGTTGTCCTCGGAACTCGTTTTTCTGAGATAAGTTAACCGGAAATGACGCAATGAACTAGGAATTCCGAGCTGCGAGCTCGTACGTTTCAGAGGACCCTGAGATCACCATTTTAAAGATGGCCGCGCCCAGTGCTACCATAGTTGTTGTCGTCTTTATTTTTTTCATCATTTATATGTGCTGCTTTCTTTCTTTTTGATATTTAACAGAACCGAGTTGTTTATTCTTGTTATCAATAGTTACGTTGCTGAAAACGTCAGCATTGCCACTAAAATTGACCGGTGTTGATGGTTTTTTAACTGTTCCTGGTGTTTACATTTTGATGTTTGATTTTTTAAATGTTTTTTTCTGGTTTTATGTGGTTTTTCCAAGTTGGAATCTGGAACGCAAAACAAGCTCGTTACGTCATTTCCTGGTCGGAAATTCCGAGTTTCGAGGACAACTGGAATGCACCATTAAACCCAGTTCTTTTCTCAGCTTACTGTTGGTTCCTTGTGTTGTATCCTCATGTTTTTGTCTTCCTGTTCCTGCTCCAGACCACGGCTTTAATAAACTCCTTGCTTTTTCAACCTTACCTGGCTGCTTTTTGGATTCCACCTCACCTCACTGCAACTCCAACTCCAATCCATAACAACGTGTGTGCATGATCAATAGAACTTGGAAAATAACATCCTATGAGTTAATGCAGTGCTTAGCCCTTGTGAAAATGTGCACACTGTGTTCATCTGGGATTTATTGAGCAGTTAATCGTGCTATTGAAATATCTGATTCAACTTATGTGGATATCGGTGCACAAACATCTCAAATCTAACGTGACAGTTTGACAGATTTACACAAGCGAGGCAGAAATTCTCTTTCAACGTCTCGTGTGAATCATGATTGTCTTTCCCTCACAGGTGGCTGATTTGTCAGATTCCATAATGCATCTGGTGTTTTCCTAAAAAGCTCCTCTTCACAACCTTCATTAACACACCACTGAATCTGCAAACCTGCAAAGGCACATTTGCAAGATTGTTGACATCACTGAAGCAACCAAAGTGCCAAGCACTCGATAAAAGTAATTATGACCGGCAGAATGTTAACGAAGGAGAATTCCTACCTCTTTGGGTGAATAAACAAAATGATTATTAGATTAAAAGGTTGAAATGATTCCCTGTAAACAGAAAAACAGGGAGAATTAGATTACAGCCGGTTGTGCATCTATAATCTGTATTTATTTAGCTGCTCAGCTCCCCCCTCCTTCACCTTAAACCAACAAATTAGCTAAAAAGCAGCGGCTGTGTGATCTGCAGACCCTGGCAGTGGCTGTTATCTAAAGGATTGACCAGGTTTTGCATCAGTTATCTGAGGGGAAGCATTAGAGAGGAGCAGCTGACATTAAGGATGACAATACTCATCCCAGGTGTTCATTAGGATCTCTGCAGAAAAGCATTGCTTCACGGGGACTGTGATCTGCCTCCCTCTCCTCTCGTCTCGTCATTTACTGAAGCATGCACCGCCCACTGCTTTCAGATTAACCTTGTATTTCCTCATCCACTGTTGAAGCAAAGCTTTCATATCGTCCAGCCTAGCATGTCACCGAGTCCTTCAGCTGATAAATGTAATTCACAGTTTCCAGTCTTCCTAATTCAACAACGCTGCTCAGGCTACACCGAGTGAATAAATTAGACCCAGTCTCATGATGGAGGGAGCCTGAGCGTAGAGGTTTGTGGAACAGACGTCCATCAGCTCTTATCTCATCTCGAACCTCTTTGGTCGGTTTCTAACTTGCTGTTTGTATAATATTTTCACAAAACTTCACATCATTCTTATCTGTCGGGTTTTTGAAAGGTTGAATTCCTTCTGTTTTCTTGATGAGACTCATGCTGTAGTGAATTTGATGCTCGTCTCATACATAAGGAGAATGATCAACGCTGAAATAGGAAAACTGGATGCAGACATGAATAAATCTGAAAAAACACATTTGTATTTCACTGTTTGAGCTAAATAATACAGGATTACATTATTCTAAATGAGATCCATCTGTTTTCCACTGCTTATCCAAGGCTGTGTCAACAGAGCAGATCCATGATGAGAATCCAGGCATTCCTGTCCCCATTCACTCTCCTTTCTGGAGGATTCCCAGTCAGTTTGTGTCTGCCTTGGAGTTTTCCTCCAGTGGGACATTTCCCAGTGGAAAAACCTCTAAGGGAAGGTGATCCGAATCAGATTCTGGAAACACCTCTACTGCCTCCTGTTGACGTCGAGGACCAGTGGCTCTCCTCCTGGATGATGGAGCCCCTCACCTTATCACTAATGCCACTAGTATCGGCTCCACTCCACTCCGTGCTGCCGGCCCCAGCCCAGTCGTGTTAGTTCCACACTGCCTTAGGAATGCGGACGTGATTGAGCACATGGGCGGTCTCCAAAATTGGTGCCAAAAATTGGCGCAAAGGTATCAGTGATGTCATGAGCACATCTCTGAGCACGTGGGTGGGGAAAAAGAGCGCAAAGAAGTCTTCCTTATTAAACAAAGGCGGCCTGAGCAGTGTTGCTTTTGGAGACTCTCTGCCTCTGGTATTGCATCCTGCTTTGCTGTGTCTGGCAGCACTGTGTGTGTGTGTGTGTGTGTGTGTGTGTGTGTGTGTGTGTGTGTGTGTGTGTGTGTGTGTGTGTGTGTGTGTGTGTGTGTGTGTGTGTGTGTGTGCTCCAGAGAGACAGAGAAAAACGGCTTCAGTCAGAGGCTCGTTAACTCCCCTGTATCCAGAATGATAATGAATTGCGAATGCGGGAAGCCCCCGCTGTCTGATTCTATCCACCAATCGGAGGCTCCCCGTGGTAGGCGTGAATTTGAGCCGGCCAATCAGTCAGCACTGGGTGTGTTAGACCGGTTCAGCCCGAGGCAGACCTCCTTGGGAAGAGGGCTGAAAAAACGTCCGGTTGCACACGGAAAATTACCAGTCTATGCTGATGTGGGCGCTCACTACCCTATCTAGGCAGGGTAGACATGATGCTAGTGTGTAAGTGGCATAAGGCTAAGCCTGGCCATCCAATAGGAACCTCATTTCAGACACTTGTTTCCTAAATCTTGTTCTGTTGGTCAGATTTGAGTCACGTGACCATAGATGAGGGCTAGAACTTAGATGGACCAGTAAAATCAGACCTTTGCCTTTCAGCTCTGCTTCTGCTTCATGAACAGACCGGAGCTCCACCCTCATCTCTGAGAAGCAAGCCCTGGTCCATTGGCCCGTCTTACCCTCCATCCAACCATTAAAAGAAAATGACTGATTTATCAGCTGCCCTTTGTCTTACAGAGACTCTTGAAGACGTGGTGTCATATTTTCTACTGTTTGCAGCTGCTCTCCATGTTTTAGACACACAGTGCTGATTTATAGTTATAATGGAGATGTGATTTTCTGTTAAATGTCATCTTGGTTTCCAAGCAGCCTGCTGAACATTACAGCTCCTTCTCATTCATGGACCTTTTTATCACTTTAAGGCTGAGAATGATTAGAAACACTTAAATATTAGCCACAAACGACGAGGTGGGTTTCACATTAAAACAGCCCGATTCCTGCGGTGAAGGAAGGATGGCTCTTTCTACTCTGTCATTTGTTCAAATGGGTAAAGTCCTCTGTCACTGATAATTAGGCCTCACAGAGCCGTTTAAAGACCTGTGAAAGGAAATGATTGAACAGATTGCCAGGACCCCTCAAAGCGTTTGTGAAACACAAGAGGGAGGTTGCATGAGTGTGTGTGGGAGAGGAAGGCCGACAGAGAGACAGGCAGACACGGAAAAGAGGCAGACATCCAGTCTGAAGCTTCATTTATTTCTCCTGGCAACCTCCTGTCTGTATTTCACTTCGATAAATATCCCACTGATAAAACAATTAGACTGAGAGATGAAACAGCGGTTTCAGGGGCACTACTCATACTTGGCTCTGGCATGTTTTCCACTCTTTCACAGCAGATTTCAGTCTTTAATTACAATAAATACACACAGAAGCATCTCTGCTCTATGGCTGTGGGGAAAACTCTTTATGAAGACATTAAAAGGAAAGATAGGTTCTCTTTTAGGGACCTCAGTTTGGAGAAACAGATTAGTTTTGATCAGGTTGATAAGCTAACTGCTAGTAGGCCAAGACCATAGTGGGTTGCTGCTGTCTGCTGGGTCATGTATGTTCAAGAGATGTCCCAATTCAGTACCAAGTGTAAGAATCAAGGTCCAGCTCACAACATTTAATGTTTGTATCAGATCGGCAACATTTAGCTCTTGATCTCTACTGTTGACTGACTGACTTTGGGTTTACATCAGCTGTGCTGTAACAAGGCTCCAAGTCTTTGATGGGCTGGACTTTCATCATCAGTAGGGGGCTTGAAAGGGGGCTCAAGGGTACCTACACCCAATTAGGATTGCACCCACTACAGAGGGTATAGTATATGTATAAAAAAATAATTCCCATCTCACCCTCTGCGGGTGGTCTCATCCTTCCGAGCTCGGGTCCTCGAGGCCTAGGAGCTTGAGGGTTCTTCAGTATCTTAGCTGATCCTAGAACTGCACGTTTCTGGACTGCGATGTCTGATGTTTTTCCTGGGATCTGCTTTAGCCACTCCTCCAGTTTGGGGGTCACTGCCCCGAGTGCCCTGATGACCACGGGCACCACCGATGTCTTCACTCTGCAGGCTTTCTCAAGTTCTTCTTTGAGGCCCTGGTACTTCTCTAGTTTCATGTGTTCCTTTTCCCTGATGTTGCATCACTTGGTGTTGCTACATCAACCACAACGGCTGTTCTCTGTTGTTTGTCCACCACCACAATGTCTGGTTGGTTCGCCATCACCATTTTGTCAGTCTGGATATGAAAGTCCCACAGGATCTTGGCTCAAGCATTCTCTACCATATTAGGGGGTGTTTCCCACTTTGACCTTGGGGCTTCCAGTCCAAACTCTGCACAGATGTTCCTGTACACTATGCCAGCCACTTGGTTGTGGCGTTCCATGTATGCTTTCTCTGCCAGCATCTTACACCCTGCAGTTATGTGGTGGATTGTCTCAGGGGCCTCTTTGCATAGCCTACACCCATTGGGTCTTATCTGGTAGATCTTGGCCTCTGTTGCTCTGGTGGTCAGGGCCTGTTCCTGTGCAGCCATGATGAGCGCCTCTGTGCTGTCCATCAAACCAGATCTTTCTGGTAGGATTTCTTGATACCAGCCAGTTCAGTTATCTGTCGGTGGTACATCCCATGTAGGGGTTTGTCCTCCCATGATGGTATTTCCAGTGCCTCCTCTTCTGTTCAACATTGTCTGAGACATTCACTGAGCACGCCATCTGTTGGGGCCTTGTCCTTGATGTACTTATGGATGGCAAATGGCCTGTATTTGTATAGCGCCTTCTTAGGGTTCTACAACCCCCCAAGGCGCTTCACAACACAATCAGTCATCCACCCATTCACGCACCCATTCACACGCTGGTGGGGATGGGCTACATCATAGCTACAGCTGCCCTGGGGCACACTGACGGCGCCACCGGTCCCTCCGACCACCACCAGCAGGCAAGGCGTGTTAAGTGTCTTGCCCAAGGACACAACAACAGCATTCTATGGGGGGAGCCGGGATTGAACCTGCAACCTTCCGATTACTGGACAACCCGCTCTACCTCCTGAGCTACTGCTGCCAGCTTTGGGTAGTGACTCAAAGAATGGGATTGCAGACACAAGCGTCCGAAAAAATCTTTCTCTGCAGGGTGTCTGGGCTCTCCCTTGGAGATAGGGCGAGAAGCTCGGTCATCCGGGAGGGGCTCAGAGTAGACCTGCTGCTCCTCCAGATTGAGAGGAGTAAGTTTAATTGGCACGGGGTTCTGGTTAGGCATGTGCTGTTTTAGTAATTGGTTTTTCCTGTGAGATGTGAAGATAAACTGTCTCCCTGCACTGTGATCCTCTACAGAAATTCTAATGAATTAGTTTGAGTCATTTTAGTGTATTTAAGCAAAAATGCAAATTTATAGAAGCCCATTCCCGCCACTCTGATAAAATAATTTTAATTTGTATCTCATAATAATGAGATAGTGTCTCATAATTATGAGATACATGTTTTTTTGTTTTTATCGGAGTGGCAGGGATGGGCTTCCATACAAATATTGCACATGAAGATTAGTATCACCAGACACGTAATACTAAATAACTCAGATTAGGGACAAAAACATCTTGACTGGGACATCCATGTTTTATACAGCTGTTGGTGTCACTATAGGCTACAGTAATTCTAGCAGAAATATTATTATTATTATTTGTGGGGAAAGTGCTCTGCAGAAGTTCAGGCTACAAGCGGGCCAGCAGAAGATGAAGCTGTTGTCATTTCACGTGTCAATGGGAGCCTTTCCGTCTGTGCATTTAGACCTATTTCCCTGTAATGACAGCAGCTGGAAGCTCTTCCAGCCACACTGGCCACCGAGTGACAAAGGACATGATGCAAGACTCCCATTGTTTTGGGGGACAGGTCATATTTGTCTCCAGAAAGGGCATCAGAACTGGCTGAGCCAATTATGCATCCAAACTCATTTTCACTGCTGGATCTATGGCAAACATTAAATTGCCATTAGCAGTTATGCTTACTATAACACAAAACGTCACATCATAACTTCCATATAGGATTAACCTACATAAGAAATGCCAACAGGGAGGTTTTAAGTCGGACCTTAAAACTAGGTGAGGCCAATACTTGGTGGGTTTTATCACTACAGCAGCATGTAAACAGGCTGCAGCGGGAACACAATGGGAAGTGAAGGAAAAGTAATTTTCCTCCTCTGTCCCCTTCAACAGGAGCGCCACCGCAGCTCTCAGTGCCCCCTGGCACATTGATTCAGAGATGAAGCGAAGCCTCCGCAGCAGCGTGATCCTAAACGCGATGACACAGGACTCTGTGGCTGGGGCTTTGGACAGGTGCATGCTGGGTGATTTATGTGCACGTCCTCCTGCAGGTCCCCAGGAGCAAATATTGACGGTTTATTTCTTCAAGCTCAAGGCAACAGGGAGGCAGCAATTTCTTTATAGTTTCTTTTTCGTTTTTTTTTTTTTAGACCTGAGATAAATTGAACCCCGCAAGATGCAAACACACCTGACAGGGAGCAATTTTTTTTAATGCACCCATCCCACCTCCACTTCAGAAAACCGAGAGAAAAAAGGCAACTTAATAGCAAACATTATTGATTTGTCATTCCTCTTCTCAGGCATATATGCGCAACAGGGACATTTCAATTACACTGGGACTGTCGGATTGCTTCCTCTCCCAGGCCTCACTGGGTCAGACCACCTGAAGCATCCTCTGATGTTTCTGCATCTCATAGCAGATTCACACGTAGCTTCATGCATGAGATCACCAAACCAGCCTGTGTAGGACTTGTTGGCAACACTTTAAGGGACCCTAAATTGTGCTTTGTTACTATGGAACAACTTAGAAGGTAATGAGTAATGAACCAGGGACTAATGGCTAGTTAACCAGTGCTTACTGGTAAAATCACCCACCAGTCTTATTCGGGGACTAATGGTTAGTTATCTAAGGAACAGAGGAGGAACGACTCATTACTTAACAAGACTCTCATTGCCAGCTCAAGACGCGAAAAATCTTCAAACTCAGCACAATACTCCTCTGATCTGAGATAGTTTCACAAACAACGCAGATATGAAGAGCTAGCAATTTACAGAGGGAGTTCCTTTACAGACACAAATAAACAATGTGTGTCTGAATTTAAATCTGAAAAGTCGTCACGTCGGATTAAGCCCCTTGAAGATAGGACCAATGTCTTTTTCACGACAGCGGCTTCTATGGACACCAGTGGAAGTTAAGGCTCCATCTCTGGCCAAAATACCTCTGCTTTGTGGAATTATCCTACAAATAAGAGGTTTGAACTGATGGCAAGTTACAGAGGAAGCTACTTTACAGACACATACAAACAATGTATGTCTGAATCAGAACTTTAGGAGTCTTCACGTGAGATGAAGCCCTCTGAAACTCCATCTCCAGGCAAAAGGCCTCTGAAGGCTCTTAATCAAGATAAAAAGTATAAACAGCTGGTGAACTTTAGGACTCACATTCTTAAATGTACAGGCCCAACAAATCACAACGGGTTCATCAAAGGTTCCTTCACCTGTGGCACTATTGAACACTTTCAGCAAAAAGATTCTGTCACTCGTCAGAGAAACTCCTCTAGCGGCAAATATGCTTCTGGTTTGTGGGCTTGGTGTAAAAAGTGCAGGTATGACCTCCTTTGCATGCTACAGAAAACTGTCCAAGTCTCTGAAGGATGAAAAAAATGAACGTTTGTGAGGAAACTGATTATAGCAGGAAAATTATTTCTCGTTTTCCTTGCAGAGAAACCTCTTTTCATCTAAGGTACCCGCCTGGTTAGTGGTATCTACGTAACCAACGCTGGCCAGAAAAATTGAACCGAGCGCGTAAAAGCTCTGGACCATTTGTTTCAGTAAAAGGCGAAGGGGGTCCCAAAATATCAAAACAGAAGCGGGCCAGAAGCTTTAATAATCGCCATCAGAGAAACAGTTCTTCAATCTTCGCTAAAGATTCTACAAAGTCCAAACATCTGCAGAGGCCTCCCAGATCCCAGAGGGTTGGAAGAAACACCCAGACAAGCAACAACAGGCAAAACTTCACATGTGCTTGTCAACGGCAAAGAAGCGCCATCAAAAAGCCGTTTCCACTTCCCACGTCCCCAGGGCAACCAAAACGTGGCCAAAGGTGAAGCCCAGACCAGAAACAACAGGAGTAACCATCAGAATCAAAGAGCTGCTCATTGACAAAAATTAAACAGGACTCCAGATAACCATCAAGGGGTCCAGAGCAACCAGACAGTGTCACCTGCAACTGGTGCCTCAGGAAGAAGCAACTGGCATGACTGCAGGGATAACAGTAGCAGTAGCATTCATCAAAATAAATGACACCATTAGACCAGCTCAGTGGCCTAGTGGTATGAGTGTCCACCCTGAGACTGGGAGGTCGTTGGTTCAAATCCACGGTTGGGTCTTATCAAAGACTTTAAAAATGGGACCCAATGCCTCCCTGCTTGACACTCAGCATTAAGGGGGTAGATTGATGGGCTGAACCACCAAATAGCGCGGCCGTGTCTGCAGCTCACCGCTCCCCCAGAGGATGAGTCAAATGTGGACAACAAATTTCACCAGTGTGCGACGACTGATGGGACTTTAACTTACCGAAAGAAGCAAACACAATTACTTCTGTAGAAACAACAAACGACGACCTCAAGCATCAGGGTCGTCAAACTAAAGGCAGAAGGTCCAAAAATATGTAAAATAACCCCAAAACACTTTCAGCGCTGCTTGTTGCTCATCACCACAAAGTTCTCCTTTGTACGTTCATGCTGCGTGGATTTTCATAATCCATTGTTTTCTTCTTTTTTAACACAGCGTAGAAAACTTGTTATTTACCTTTTAAGCTGACAGGTTTCAGCTAGAAACCTCTAGCCTTCACCAGAGCTGCCGGTGCAGGTGGCGTCACTTCCTTTTATCTGCGGGCAGCAGAGGACGACGTCGTTTAGTTAGAAATAAATATTCGTAAAAAACACGTTATTTGTGCCTCTCCGAATACTGTATTCGGGTTTGGCTCCACCCCTACCCTAAACCATAAACTCTTTCTGCTTTAGGCTGCATATACTATGCTGCCCACTCAGTGTTTGGTTGTTTTATCTGTGGGGTGAACCAGCTTCTGTGTGAAGGTCCTGTTTGGTTTGAAATGCATCAGGTTGACGTGTTTGTAGGAAATCCCGTCGAGTTTCCCAGATACTCGTGTTTTTCTCTGTTCAGACCTGTGGAGTGGTCTTTAGATTCACCCGTCTGACTTGACAAATGCTCAGTCAGGGTATCCACAGGTGTGAACAGCTCTTTTGATGTGTTTTTGTTCCTTATTCTTCTCTTTGGTTCAAGTGGAGACAAACTCAGCCCAGTGGCACAGAGTTTGTGTTCCTCTGGGAGAGTCAAAAAGCAGAAATTACTCTGTGTTTGGGTTTTTAGTAAACTTCACAGTTTAGTCTTCCATCTTTGACCATGTGGACCAAACCGTCCAAAATGAAGTAGCGTGTTTTTCTTGGAATCTTCTCTAGTGAACTTAGTATTGTTATTGAACATATCGACATGTCTGGAGTAGGGATGTGAATCTCCACCACTGAGGCCGATTCATTACGTATCTCGATATGCTACCAGTGATACGATACATTAATGATACGGTAAACCCTCTGGCGATACGATTCATACATTTCATGATGCTATTTTAAACGATTCAACACATTAAAATGATCTTCCATCCCACATCTGATTTTTAAATATCAAAATTATTTCCCCTCTCCTCTGTGAAGGATGTATTTGATCCTCTAATTGTTTTTGATTAATCAATAAATTCAACACTAAAAGACAATGAACTTCATCTGTGATATTTTACATATTATACATAACATTATTGCTACAATACTTGAAATAAGGGGGTTGAAACATATAATTATTAGGAATTATTATGAAACAGTATAAAATTGAAAACACTTCTAAATATTGTAATGATCCATATGTGGCTATTGTAAAAGCTGTTGTAGCCTAATGTTACTGTTCCTTTAAGAGAAAAGTCCAAGCTGAGATGTGAGTTCATCTCAGCTGTTTATTGGACTTCTCTGAACCAAAATGTCATTCTGTCTGTTGTTTAGTTCTGCACAAATGTTACAATAATGAGGAATTATCTTAAATGACCTCACACAAAGCTTTACTTGCGCAGATCAACAAGAATGCTCAGAAACCGGTCACACAGACTTCAGAAAGTTTTATTTTGACAAAACAGGAAGCTCGTACGTCGGTTAATTTTGTCCCAGGATGGTTTTTCTAACTGTGGCTGCGCACCACCTGGCCGCTGCTAAAAGAGAAGGATGGTGCGTTCAATGTGCCTCAAAAAACGAGGACATAGCAGGTAAACAATGAAGTAATCGATGTAACCATAGTTTTAACCAATGAGAGACACGCTTGGGAAGATACACTGCGATACAGCCGTCAGTTATAACCGATGCGCACTGAAGCTATCGGTGCAGTCGCATCGCTAACGCCATGAACGAACCACCGGTTCAGATCGGTGAATCTCTCCATCCCTAGTCTGGAGGTGACAACTTATCTTGTATTTTGGACACAGATTCCTGTACCAGTGTAAACAAAAGGCGCTTACACATCTGGGCCAGTACGGACCAGTTTGAGACCAGAATTTAGTTTCACATCTGGGTCATATGTGCGTTTTCCGTTCTGAGGTGACCTCTTCACTTTGAGGTCCGGCTGGGACTGAGGTGACACTATGGACTGATTGGTCAGCTGAAATTCACACCTACCGCCTCCGACTGGCGAGTAGAATCATCCAGCGGGGGCTTCCCACATGCGCTACTTATTTTCATTCTGGTTGCTGTCAAGTCCACATCAAGCACGGAGCTCCTGTCTCCCACTTGGCGGCAGACAGTCGGAAAAGAGAGCAGAGGAGGAGAGCAGTGTGTGTGTGTGTGTGTGTGAGCAGCAGTTGCGAGGACCGAGGATCTACATCTGAGGTTTTAAAAATTATTGACAAAAACAGATGTTAAAAAAACATCACATTGCGACAGGTTTGGCAGAAAGAAGAGGTGAACGTTATGTTTTTCCAGCATCCATGATTTCAGACAGGTATAAAACAAAGTCCAATTGAAGCTTTAACCTTGACATTTCCTTTGGGTGTATAAATATATCATTCACATAAGACGCTAACAAGCTTAACACATCATGCCCAGCCCGGAGGGTCCTGTTTTCCCCTCTTTAATTTGCTCTTTACTTGGAAACGGACTGCACAGGTTTTTCTGCGTAAAGGCCGCTCCTGGGGGAAATTGTGTTTAGTGTTATCAGTGGAAGATACACAAGCTCAGTCAGCCAGAACAAACAATTATAGCACAGAGGGCAGAGCAGGGGTGTCTGGATGAAACAACTCCACCTGCTTAAAGCACTGAATCCAAAAAAAGTAATAAAATCAGGATAACACGCTGCTGAACGGTGAGGACAGCAGAGAACTGCTCCCAGTTGAGTAATGTGTATGAATATTTAACCTGTTTTATTTCTCTTTTTTCAGCCAAGTGTGTGCTTGTAGCTAAAAATCGGGTTTATTTTTGGATTTGTAGACAGTCTGTGAGGAAGAGGAGTAAATAAAGAGAATAGCTGAACACAGCGGTGTGTTCCCGCTCTGACAACAAGTGCACTGGCTGCTGCAGCGAGGTGAAAGAGTCAGAAACAAACTCTGATGTGATGGGAAAACAGAAGTCAAAGCAGATCTGTTTATCTTGTAGTCTGATAGTCTGCTAAGATAAAATAAATGGACACGTCGGGTTATTTTGGTGCCAGTGTTTTATAAATCAGTTAAACCACTCCAGGGAAGGGACGGCTTTCTCCAGACACTCCGCTGTTTGTTAATGCCCAGAAACAGACCCCTGGCTCTGCTTTTATTTCTCTTCAAAATACATATTTTCCCCCATTTTTTCACCACGTTCTGTTTGAAATAGAAAAGTTTTGTATATGAAGTTGTGGCCAGCAACGTGACCTGGTAGTGACTGTGTTTTTCTGGCTTTATGAACAAAGTTTTGAGCTGAACTTCAAGCACAGCTAAACCTGCACATCAAAAGGCAAAAACAACTGACAAAATATTACTTTGATATGTTTTTAATAGAGTTTGAATGATTTGATTTAAAATACGTATTTTGTTCCTGTGAAGACCAAATCATCAGAATGCCTCAGTGTTGCAAAGTGTTAAAGCAGCAATCCGGAGTTTTCCCCTTTCAGGAATTATGTATGATTTTTTAGAAATCTGTAAAAGTGATGGTCTTATCATGTGGTGTGATATAATGTTAGCGATACGTCTTTTTTGTTAATTTACTAAGCCCGCCCTGTGCACCCGTAACATCCGTGCAATACGAAAGTGACCGCCGAGTAAAACTAACCAATAGCGTAAGGAAGCACCTCGGCTGATGCAGCATTGATGAACTTTTCACGGACAAGAAAGTCTTCAAAATATAAATATGTGAAAACACAACATGACATGAAGATAATACTTGTAAAACAACGTGTTTTAGATGTTTGTCGGCTACAGAAGCACATTCAGAAACAAGAAACCTGCAGTCGCCATCTTAAATTACCGAGTCCACAACTATTGGTGTGATACGCTTGTCAGCCACTAGATGGTGCCTTCAGATAAAAGAAATACTCTGGAGAGCTACTTTAAAGTGGTACTTTACTCACATTTTTAATACATTTGCAAATGAATGCCCTGTAAGTAGGCTCTGGTGCACCTGCTTCAGGAACTAGAAGTGAGCCAGATCAGAGTTGAGCTGAACACGACAGGATTTGGAGTCTTGTTTCCTGATATTCTGACATCTTGCCTCTGACTGGCTCACAGCAACGTGACTCTGTTTGCTATGTGTTGTGCCCACCACTAGGGGGCAGCCGAGGAGAGAAAGAAGGAGGTGAGTGAGGAGAGAAGAAGAGATGAGAGAAGTTAAGATGAATGCCTGATACTGCACATGTGAGCGGGTTCAAATAGAGTTTGAAAAGGATTCTTGCCTACTCGTGCTACTTTCTGCCACAACGGCCAGCCATAACGGTTGGTGACGATGACTTCGGTACCCATTCCTGCATCTATCCTGCCGCATAATGGAGAACCTGCTGTTCCCTTCTCCACCTGGCGGAGAATGTTCGAGAACTACTTGACGGCGATTCATGTGGCTGTGCACTGCTAATACATGCTTTGGGATTCGAAGGACAACGCTTATTTTACACCCTGCCCAACTCCGCTATGATGCAGCAATGGTGGCGCTGGAACTGCAATTCGCACCGAAAGTTAATGTCGTCGTGGCGAGACATCGGTTCCGTCAGAGGGCACAGCGAGCTGACGAGACGGTGCCACAGTTTCTGACGGCTCTACGTGAGTTAGCGACTACACGCGCTTATGGAGCTCTGGAAGATGAAATGCTACGTGACCAGCTCGTTGAGAAAGCTCACGCGTCAGAGGTGAGAGACAGACTACTACTGGAGCCTTCTCTTACTCTGGATTCTGCTGTTACTATTCATCAGAAACAATCATTAAAAAATGGTTTTTCAGTTAAGTACCACTTTAAAGCAGCTGTCTGCAGTGTGATGTCATCGAAGAGACCAGGAGAATTTTGAACAGCTATCTTCCTTATTCCTGCTCACATAGAAACGATTGTGTGAGCAACATCCAGAGAGATACCAGAAGTAGCGCATAGCCAAGGCCGCCTTAATGCACGGGCCAACCTGGGCGGTGGCCAGGGGCCTATGATGTTTAGGGGCCTATCATTTCAGGTAAAAAAAAAAAAACATCGTTTTATTACTGGTCAGGTTTTCTGTCAATCATCTTAGATGCTAATTTAAGGCTGCTGATTGATCCAAATTACAAGTGACCTACGTCACCCACGTGACCTCTAAAGGCCCATTGCACCAGAGCTCACCAATCAAACAATTTAGATGATTTCAGGGCGTGGTCCTCTAGTTGTAAAGAAATTTGGAAAAATGTCGGGGAAAAAATTGAGAGTGGTGCTCAGAAACGGAAAGCGCTTCATGAGAAGGAGCTTCGAGACAAAGAAGTAAGACAGAAAATACCTAAGCTGACAGAATTTATTTAATCAGCTATAAAGAAGTTAGACATATCGCTGACTGACACACCGGGCAGGTGAGGAGGATGGAGCACCTGCAGGCACGGAGCAGACCGCGCAGCAGGGAACCGCGGTCAAGGGAGGAGCAGCAGAATGGAGAAACTGGAGGAGCAGAGGAGAAATACAGGAGCGCTGGAGGAGCAGAGCAGACAGACAGGAGCGCTGGAGGAGCAGAGCAGACAGACAGGAGCGCTGGAGGAGCAAGGCAGACAGACAGGAGCGCTGGAGGAGCAGAGCAGACAGACAGGAGCGCTGGAGGAGCAGAGCAGACAGACAGGAGCTTGGAGCCGGCAAGCAGATCCGAGCCGCAGAGGAAATATCGTCTTTGAACAAGTACGTTCTTTCTGGGCAAAAGTTGGACCAGAACAGTGTCAAAACAAAGATTTTGACTTTTTTTGCATCTGAGCGGCAGTATAAACAACGTCAAAGGGTTGTGTGTGTGTGTGTGTGTGTGTGTGTGTGTGTGTGTGTGCGTGCGTGCGTGCGTGCGCTAGTCTATAAATCAAAGTGAGGACCAATGACAAACTTCACCTGTAAAGTGAGGACATAAGTTGCAAAGTGAAGACCTTTTGCCCGGTCCTCACTTTGGTACAACAGCTCTACTCATTAGTTTTAGAGGTATGGTGTGAATTAAGTTTTAGTTAAGGCTAGGGTTAGGAATAGATTGGTTATGGTTAGGGTTGGGTTAGAAGAAGAAGGCACAATCCAGTCACTAAAATTAATGGAAGTCAATGGCGGTCCTCACAGATGCAAGATGAGAACATGTGTGTGTGTTTTATGATGTTTAATAAAACTTTCAAATAGATATAATTGCTTTAATAATATATTTTCAGTTTCCAGCATATTACTTATACATCGCTCTCTCTATAGATAGAGAGAGAGAGAGATAAGTAATATGCTGGATTATAACTATTTGAAAGTTTTATTAAACATCATAAAACATGCAAAACACACACACACGTTCTCATCTTGCATACATTGTGAGGACTTGTATATAAGGGCCGTGGGGGCCTACTGAGCCTCTCTGCCCCGGGGCCTATCAGCTGGTTAAGGTGGCCCTGCGCATAGCCATTGGCTGGGAGGGCGAGGTTTCGTTTCTTGTAGCAATTTATTTGAACATTTCAACTATTTGCCCCCGTAAAATACTTGTGCGTCTTGGGAACATGTTTCGTTGTTTGCAATTGTACTAAAAACCAGAGAAAGTTAAATTTTTGGATACAAGAATGATGTTTTTTATCTCATCTGTTTGTGTAAAGCTACCTGTGTGTCTGTTGCTGCTGCCTCTTGGCCAGATCGTTGTTGTAAAACAGAATGAGTTCTCAATCGACTCATCTGGTTAAATAAAATAAATAAAATGTTAGGAACATGCACTCCACTGCTGTACATCAGTGCATGACGACCCGGTCTTTTCCTGTCTGACGGCATTGAATCTAAGATAATTCACAGAATTTAGACCCTAAAAACATTGAATTATGCTTTAAACAAGCAGACAAATGATTAAAATAGAGCTCAATATTTAACATTATACATTATGAAATACGTTGTAAAATTTCTGTTTGTATTTCACCTGATGTAGAAACTAAAACCCAGGCTTGGTGATGAGGGATTTACGGATCTGACTCGGCTCTACGTTTGCTTTGTGTCCCACCTCTTTCAACGAAACACGTCCAACGTTTTTATTACTATGTAGGTACTACTAGGGATGCAACAACACTCGGTCCAAGACCGGACCCTACGGTACACTATTCACAGTCCAATACGTCTTAGGGCCGTGGTCTAAAGATGCATTATTAATAATTTTTTTGCGTCTGTTTCAGGTTTCATTCCGTGTGCCCGCTCTGGTCTCGTCTGAAGCTGCTCACAGCAGACCCCCTCCCTACCCGCGAGTAAACATCCAATCACAGGTTTGTTTTTATTGTTTATTTAACCTTCATTTAACCAGATGAGTCGATTGAGAACTCATTCTGTTTTACAACGACGATCTGGCCAAGAGGCAGCAGCAACAGACACACAGTTAGCTTTACACAAACAGATACGATAAAAAACAGATGAGATAAAAAAAGAGAAGAATGTTAATTATAACATATAAGAGCACACAAACACAAAAACGTATAACAGTTTTAGCAAAACAAGCACTACAGAGAGAAACTTAGCCACGGCGACATGCGACGAGAGGAAAACAATTCAAGACGCGCCGTCTTCATACAAATTTTCCGTGTGGGAACACTTCTGGTTTGCTATTGAATATAAAGACTAGGAGAGAAAACGGTGAACAGTAAAGAGACAGTCTGCAAGCATTGTTTGACCTATGGCGTCAGACCGGTGCCAAAACACGTGCACACGCATTCTGCGTGCGCGCATCAAATGTCGCGCACGCGAACGTGACTGGCGCGAGGAAGTTAGAACCTCTAGAGTGAAAATATACATCGCGAGAGGGCATTTGTACACTGTGAGAGAGCAAACTGTGTCTGTGAGCACACAAGAATGTGCACAAGTGACAACCCTGCCTGCCTGCATTGGCAAACAGCACACGGCAGTGACAAACACGCTCTCGGCAGCCTCACTGCACACTCGCCAGCCTCACTGCGCGCCCTGCTTCAGATTCTGCTCGCTCGGCTTCTAGGACTTTTGGCACTCTGGGGGCGGGCCTGTGGCTGAACTGCTCTGTCCTCTGATTGGTAAGTTCGGTCCTCTCCTTACCCCCTCCCTCATTGGCTGATCTGCCCTAGCTTCTGTACAGGGAGGATCAGTATGTGGCAAGGTGGACAAACGAGGGCCCGGGCGGGTCTTGAACCCCAGACTCCCGGGTGAGAGTCACGCGCGCTAACCAGTCAGCCAAAGGGATATCCCTGTGGCCAAGCAGCCAGGGCACGTGAACAATCGGGATCCAGTGACAGGACACTCACACTGTCACATCTTCCCCCCTCTTTCCACAAGCACGTCCCGTGCTCCCGCGCAGGGTGCCACAAATTCCACATCCATGGACCAACTTCACAGTTCTACATGGATCCTGCCAACAACGCCAATTGTGGCAAGGTGGACAAACGAGGGCCCGGGCGGGTCTTGAACCACAGACTCCCGGGCGAGAGTCACACGCGCTAACCAGTCAGCCAAAGGGATTGTGGCAAGGTGGACAAACGAGGGCCCGGGCGGGTCTTGAACCCCAGACTCCCGGGTGAGAGTCACGCGCGCTAACCAGTCAGCCAAAGGGATATCCCTTTGGCTGACTGGTTAGCGCGCGTGACTCTCACCCGGGAGTCTGGGGTTCAAGACCCGCCCGGGCCCTCGTTTGTCCACCTTGCCACTCCCGGGTGAGAGTCACGCGCGCTAACCAGTCAGCCAAAGGGATATCCCTGTGGCCAAGCAGCCAGGGCACGTGAACAATCGGGATCCAGTGACAGGACACTCACACTGTCACAAGTAGGTACTGATAAGCTTCAGGGGCGGAGTGCACCAGCTGGGCGTAAGCCCGGGCGTAACCTTAAGTCCGACGTAGATTTGAAAGTTACGCCCAGCTCGTTGTTAAGACGAGTGCACCACTCAGGCGTAAGCCCTTCATCCGCTACGCCCAGGTGTAACTTTTACGCCTGGTGTGGAGCAGGCGTAAGTGGGAGGATCTAGGCCTAGAGTTGTTTTATGAGCGTGTAAATAAGCAACAGACGGAACGCACAGAGGAGACTCGCCGGGGCTGCAGCGCAGCCGATGAATTTGTTTATTCCTGTGCGTGAGTTTAAGCACTATATTATTAGAGAGTTGTGTACGGTCTATAATAATAATAATAATCCATATCAGCCATTCCGATCATTTTCCTGGATGCAGCGTTCTCGTGCTGAGGATGTGAGCTCAGCGCAGCGCTGATCCTCCCGAATCTCATCGGGTAGCGCGTCGGGCTGAACAACGCCATAAAGGTCGATTAAAGCAGGTGAATCCACTTCAAAAATATCTATAATCACAGAGCTGTATGGCGAAGCTTTTGGAAGAGGATCCTGCCAGTCTGGGGATTTTTAAGAGCAGACTGGTGTTTTTTGCGCTTGAAAGGAGATTTTTTATTTATTTTTTCTCCTCAACTGTACGCACTCAGCCGTCACTCGTTATTGATGCAGCAGTGATCATCTTCCAAACAGCATTTTTTTGTTTTGTTTTTTCGTTTTGTGTCATTAAATTTAATAGAAAGTTGCCTCCCGCTTTCAGCTTTGCTTGGGCCGATACGTTACTAGGCAACGAGCACAGCAACGCTTGTATTCTCGTGAACGCGCACGATACGCCCAGGCGCAGCTACGACTGGTCCTAGTTTGTGTTGGTGCACTCGGTCTAATCTCCAGTCTTTACGTCTGACTTAGCTAAGTCAGACGTAAGGGTTAAGACTGGCTTAAGTTACGCCCAGCTGGTGCACTCCACCCCAGAGCTTTTAAGATTGTTCATTGCCTCACCGTTGGACGTGACAGAGTTAAGAAAGTAGCTAAAATGTTAGTTTGGCCAGATTTTCATGTCATCCTCCCGCCCCTCTAGTGCAGTAGGCAGAGGGATAGTAATGGTGTCCTGTTTGAGCTGTGACAGCTGGTGTTCACACATAGTTTACGCCTCTAAAAAGTGAACGGATCGCATCATCCATCTATAGTTGCAATGTAAACAAACGCCAGACTGGGAGTCGGTCGCATATTTCACGCACAGGCTCATGGGGGCTGGAAATAAGGTAGATACCTCCCACCTTCTACCCCTCACCTTCTAGAAGGAGCTGAAAGCCATGCCTCATGCTGCCCACATGCTCACGAATGCAGCGCTAACGGGCAAGTAGTTTTTTCAATTATGTTCCAGAACACACACCTGATTCTTGTTGAATTATTTCCTCAGCCTTTATCGAGTTCTGCAGGAGCTGCAAATCACTCGTTTTAATTAAATCTGCAGTGTTCAAGCACGGCAACATCTAAACCGGCAGGAAACCAGAATATGCCACCTTAGCTAACACTACAACAGGCTAAAGCAACAGCTCGATATAGTGTAAGGTTGGCTTAGCTACAATACACAAAAGATAAATCCATTTTCGTTCTCCTCCCTCATCTTCTACAGTTAGCATGAAGTTTACAGACTGACATCAATTCAATGCAGGTCGAGTTTAGATTCAAGCTAGGTTGGTGTGCTAAGCTGACTGTGACTCAGTGCATAGATATCATATAAACACTAGATGCCTTACCCGCGCTGTTCGTCGATTGGACGAACGTCCCTACGCGGCGGCCATCTTACCTCGGACAGCTGCCCCCTTTCGTAACATTGGTGTCAATGGTGAATGTACTATTTAAATAACTCTAACTTGCTCAATTTTCAACCAAATTTCAAACGGGTTGATTTGTTATAAATGCCAGAGATGTGGCTGTGAAATATGACAGATTTGGCCCGTTAATTTAAAAATGTTAAAGTATGTCCTATCAAGCCTATGTGCTATAAGGTTTGTAATAATGCAACCGGCTTGTAAATCCGTTCATTTTTAATCGAGTTAAGAGTGTTTTTGTTTAAGTTGTTCACTCACCTTCCATCTGCTACCATTGAGAACGGAACGTAAGCTGTCCGAGGTAAGATGGCCGCCGTGTAGGGACGCTGTCGACTCCCAGTTAAGGCATCTAGTGATATATATGATATCTATGCCTCAGTGCCTCACCCTGCAGTGCATGCTGGGTAATGGGTCACGTTCCTGTTGATTGACAGCTCCCTCTTGTGGAAACACATCTCTATTGGTCAACGCTCTTGGTTTGCATAAACTATTGGTTTGTTGTAGGGAAGGGACTTAGGGGAAGTATAAAATATGAAAGATGACCTACTTTATATCATAGGACAGGGTCAGAGAGTCAATTTAAGCAAAGGTACTTTAGACTATGAAGTTTCTGTTTTACCACATTTACGCTGAAGTTTTACTCAAAACCAAGCAATAAGGGTACACATTAAGTTTTAACACATTGCTGTTGCCAAAATGGAGAACTTTTGTTCTCAACTTCAGATGTTTGTCCTAAGTGCTTTAACTTGTTTAAGTTTAAAAAAAAATAGCACTTAGTAGAGCGCTGCAGAAACTGTGGATTCACAAATAAAAGAGAGCTCTACAAATGCCCGATAACAAGATCTGTTGAATAGGAACATCCATTAATCCATCCACCCATTCATGCATCCATCTGGTGTCTATTTTCCAGAGGTAAACCGGTCATCGCTCCATCAAAGGACAGCACAGACAACCACTGAACCTCACACACACAGTTTGTTTTCCAGTGAGCCTCACATGCATGTTTTGGTCTTTGAGAGAAGAGCACATCCATGCACAAAGAGAGAGAACACACCTGTGACCCTCTTAAAGTGAAGCAGCAATGCTAACCAACTGATCCAATGATGGACATGTGACGTGCAATTTAGGCATTGAGAAATGAAAAATGGAAGCATGTTTTTTTTAGTAAGATGCTTCCTTTATGGATTTTGGTTCTGAAACAGCAGAACAAATCAGTCAATGAGAATATTTATGAGAAACAGCATTTAAATGCTTAGATACTACTGTTCTATCATCTAAACAGTACAGTAAATTATACTTAGATATAGAAGTATTTGTAATAGTAGAGGTCCCACCACTGAATTGTGAACAAATTGGACATTTTCCTGAAAAACTGAACAAACGAGAATCCAATCAGTCAATGTTTGCAGTTTCTTTAAAATGTAGATTTGATTGCATATTTGAGGCTCTAAAACAGTGGTTCCCAACCTTTTTTCCAAGAGGACCCCCTTGCTTGTGTCCAAGACGAGCCAGGGCCCCCAACCCCAAGTCCCATACACACATCTAAAGTGATTAATTACAAGCTTAATACAAACATACAGAGTTATAACTTTTACATAGTCTTCTTTATACTACTAGGTGTTTTTATAAATGCAATTTTTATATAATGCAATATAATCTTTATAAACTCACAACCTCAGCACAGGCAAAATTGTGGGAACCCCTTGGGGGTCCTTAGACCCTAGATTGGAAACCACTGCTCCAAAACCACATGGCTGTGCAGGTGAGTAGGTGAGAGGTCAAACCAAGATCTCCAGTGCCCAGACTCTATCTCCAAAAGTACAAGGACGCATCTATAGATGGGATATTTTAGCTTCACTTAGAAAAAAGTAGATGGAGAAATTTCATCCATCATTCTAAGAGCCAATGATCAATCAGTCATAAACACTCAGGTACATTTGTTTAAAGGTAAATGTTTACATGACATGCTGTCTAAGAGCATATCTGTAGCATTAGCTCCTTGAGTAGCACGCTGTTCTCTACTTTCCAGTTTTCAAATCACATTTAAAGTCTTTAAGAGTAAAAATAGTCACACCGAGCATAAAACCACTTAGCATTCTTTACCAAACATTAATAAGCGATGCACACTTCTGTTCACTTTATTCAGCAGTTTTATTATTCGGTTTTACTCTGTGTTTGCAGAGCACTTTGTGCTTCTAAGAGCTCCGTGGATAAATTCTCTTTTACCAGGTACTTCAGATCCTCCATCTTTAAAATACAGTTTCATGGCCAAAAAAATAAAAAATGAAGCTTTTCTGTCTGTCTGCAGGGAGACGTGCATTTGAAGGTAGGATGCTGACTTAACGGTTACACACAGCCAGCCGCTGTGGGGAGATCACTCACAGTAATACACAACAGTGACAGATCCCGTCTGGCCGACAGGGAACATACTGTGTGCTCACACACGCACACACACACGCACGCACGCACACGCACGCACGCACGCACGCACACACACACACACACACACACACACACACACACACACACACACACACACACACACACACACACACACACACACACACACACACACACACACACACACACCACACACACACACACACACACACACACACACACACACACACACACACATACGGGGAACATTCTGTCGCTTTTCTGTCTTCAGTCTGAAAAGCTGATAAAACAGCCACTCATTCGTGTCCAGACTCCAGATATAACTCCACGCCGGAGTCGACGTGGAGCTTTCCCTCACAGCCCGGGAACATCCTGCTGTGCTTCGCTAACCGAAGAAAGCTTCAGTTCTAGAATTGTGGGAAAATTTGCCTCCTTCATTTATTACTTTTTTATGTTGTTCTTCTCCTTGAAGAATATTTTATTGCTGTGATCCTAAAAACACAAAGCCAGCCGTTCCTTTTATGTGCAAATGAACCACACAAACAGTATTTTTCTTTAAGTGCACGATTTGAAATGTGCACCAACATCACAGTGAGAAAACGCAGCAGTCATCCGTGTTACATTATTTCTGCAGTTTGTGAAACATGCACAGTCTTGGAGGTTTAGAGAAAATCCTTTGAACGTGATGCACAATGCTGTTTTGATTTGAGGTGGGGGGGTCTGCATGCTTGATTAGGCTACTTGTTCGGCTGCCGGAGTTTCAGCGTTTACAGATAATGGACTCAGCTTCATTCAGGCTATTTAAACTCATTTGCCACACAGCTGAACAGTAAGGGCTGATTGGAGGAAACGAGGAGATACAGGTGAGTCATTTTGATCTAGTTTATTAATAATAATAATAATAATGATGATGATGTTTCTGCAGTAACAGCACTTTAGGTTTGAACATGTCAACAAAGTAGAACAGAATAACTGGACCTAGAGGACATTCTCATCGTCCCCGCGGGGCTTTTTGTTCACACATTAGACAGCAGGGATAAAGGAGCTCTTCAGTCTGTTATTAGTTAGATTTTATGAGTCATGGCCTGAAGGAAGAAACGAGAACGTAGGATAGTGAGTCTGAGGGGGTCTTTCCAGGGTCTCTGATAACATCTCAAGTCAGTGATAGATCGATGATGGTTTTAAGTGTGTTGATTTGTTGCCATGACAACATATTAGGTGAAGAATGATTGTGTATGGGGGAAAGCATCCATGATGTATGCACAAATGTGCCACGCTGACCTCTGGCTAAAGCTATCAGCAACACGCTAACGTGGACTTCCCTCCCAGTGCAGTGGTCATTAAATCTGGTGCTCATCCTTCATGTTCTAGTTGTTTTCCTGCTTCAACGCTCCTGATTCAAACGGCTAAATGACCTCCTCAGCATGTCAAGTTCTGCAGACGTTTGTTAGAGAGGAAACATTCCAGAAAACAGAAGGATTCTCTCTGCTATAAAAGCAGATTCCTGACCTCACGGCTGAAGGTAAACGATAATGAATCTATCAGTCTGACAAGGTTAAAGACATCATTTTAAATCCGGGCTTCCTTGAAGGCAGAATTGGGACAAACAAATATGTTGCTGGTAAATGTGAAATGGGATAAATATGAAGGAAATGCCACTTTTTAGCAGTTTAAACTCAATCAGCTGCATGAAATTCTCAGACACACAGTATATCACCACCAAGTTGCAAATAAAAACAAATCTATACCTATTCTTTAAAGCAAGTATCCCAATGGGCTGCAAGTGTTGGCCACTTGGAGAAACAATAGTGAGGAAATGTACAAACATCCATTTGCAACAAGTTTGTATTTGGCCAGGTCACATGGGCCATGGGATGTCATACAAATTTTCTTGTGACATTTTAGTCACCAAGACTCCTAATTTTGCATCAGTTTATTTCAAAATCATCCATCAGTCTGCCTTCACCTGTTTACCTGAGTCCGGGTCATGGGGGTAGCAGCCCCAGAAGAGAGTCCCAAACCGCCCTTTCCCCGACAGCCTCCACCAGCTCCACCAGCAGGGTCTCCATGATTACCGACACCAACTCATCCCACAGCTGACCGACATTGTTCTAATGCTCTGACCCTTGAAAATAAAACTGAAATGTGTTCCAGAAGAGTGCGAGATGGGCTCTAGAGGCCCACAATGACCCATTTGAAAAGCAATCCGTCACACAAACTTTCTGAAACACAACAGCGAAGCAACTCGTGAGGATATGAAGAACTTTTGCAAACATTTTGGAAACAGAAATGTCTTTTGCAATTAGTCACCAACAGTCAGCGGAGTTGTGATGACGGGGCTAAAGGCAACAGAAAATAAAGGCTTTAGATGTTTTTACTTTTAAATAAATCAAGACGAAGGAAGCTTTGATTTTCCTACAAAACTGACTTCAAAGAAAGTAAAATCTGTCCATTGATGACTCAATCTTTATCTTAGAGAAGCTGATTTATGTGATTACAAAGTCATGATGGGTCACCACCAAACACAAGATGCAGAGTTGTGCAGTAAAATGAGCAGAGAGATAATAGATTGTTGTCGGAGTGAGAGTAAACAATCCCCCATCCGTGTTTTCACTTTAACGTGAGGCAGAAGACTGACTTCATCAAAAGCCAGTTTGTCTATACTCCTGCACTTCAAAGTAAATTCATTTGAATACTTAATCATCACTCATCTATTAATTAAACAATGTGGAAATATTGCATGGGCAGTTTTCAGCGGCAGATGCAAAAGATAGCCACAGACGGAGGAGCGCAAACCTTGAAACGAGAAGCAGAGCGATGGAGAGGGGGTCGGGAAAACATAAACACGATAAACACTAATTAGCTACTCTAATTGAAGTGCACTCTTAAAGTAATTACTAGGCAGAGAAAGCAGTATTTACTCTCATAAATAATCCTGACAGCACAGAGAGCCACAGTGAGAGAGAAAGTGGGACTCCCTCAGACGTGTCAGTCAGCTGATTCACCCGTCACACTCTGAGGGTTTGTTCAACAACACGTTAGGACCAACGATTATGACGTGAAGCTCAGCATTTCAGACACATCAACGTTTTTGGCTGAAATATTGATGAAGAAATGATGAAGAATTAATATCAAAACTAAATGTGTAATCTTTCTAATTGTTCTAATTTTTTGTGTCTATTTCCTTCACACAGTGAAAAAGAGTTTATTTGACACTAAAGATGTTTTAGTCGACCATTAACACATTATTGGCTCAGGACACAAGGATCCTTCTCCATCAATCCTCCAACGCAGCGGTACTCACTCCTGCTGCTCGAGAGCTGGTATCCAGCATATGTTCCTTGTTTCTCTGCTCCAACACACCTGATTCAGTGGTTGAATCACCTGCAGCAGCTCATCAGGCTCTTCAGAAGCCTGTTAATCACCTGCTGATTGAAACCTGGTGTGCTGAAGCAGAGTTAAAACTAAATTATGCTGGATACTGGCTCTTCTGGACCAGGAGTGAGAACCACTGCTCCAACCTGATCACTGTGATAATAATGAACCCTGTGAGTGACCTCAGTCACTGAGTTTGCATTAAAGGAGAGGAATTCTTGTTTAATCAATACATTTGCAGTGGTCTCTAGTAGGAATGAATGCCTTGTAAATTGTTCTCAGGGGAAAAAAATACCAGTGCACCATTTCTCTGACCTAATAGTTGCCCACATCACAGCTGAGCTTTAGAGTCTTATTTCCTGATATCTGATTGGCTAACAGCAACACGACTCTACCACTGACTCTGTTTGCTCTGCAACGTTGATGTTTTATCTCCACCAATAACACAAGCCTGGAGGAGTTCTGCTGTGTGGTGGAGTTGCTAATGCTAACGGTGAGCTTCTACTAGCCCAGACGTTCTCTGCTGTTTCCTGGACGCTAAACCAACAACAGCCTTCCCCGTCGTGAGTCAAGATGGGATAGTCCGTGAATGTTAAGTGACAGTGTGACATAGATCTGTCAGGATTTTCTAATCCTAGAGTTTCATCGTCTATTTTCTATCAGAAGCTAATGCAGGAGATAGTTGGAGGAGACTATTTTCATGTTCAGCCTGCATGAAACACTCAGAGTGACCAATCGGTCACTCTGAATAAAAATAGAATAAAAGAATAAAAAAAACATTAAAAGAAAATGAGTGGACCAAAGTGGGCAAAAAACTGCATGTTCTAAAAGCGATCGTTATGTCCACAGACATAACGCGAGTTTTGAACGTGCGCTTTTTTGATCTCTTTGGCTTGCCATAATAGTATAACGTAGATCCGCTGTAGCAGCGGCAGATCCAACAAAGAAAGCTAGAAATCCCTTATCAGAGGAATCTAGGAAAAGAAAAGAAGAACGTGATAGAACAAGAGCAAAGACCAGAGTTATTATTGGGCCGTCTTTTCCTCGCTGGAGAGCTCTTTTAGAAAGAACAGCATGAACTACGGACTCTGACCTAGCCGTGCTGCTAATGGCTAGGTAAGTAATAAATGATTTCACCAGGGTTATTGTGTTTGGTCGGGCATAAAGTTGTTATACAGTCCTGATAAAACTATTTA
The DNA here is from genome assembly GCA_006937985.1 of Aphyosemion australe. NCBI lineage: Eukaryota > Metazoa > Chordata > Actinopteri > Cyprinodontiformes > Nothobranchiidae > Aphyosemion > Aphyosemion australe. Next base: position 80,676 of record SSNS01000066.1, read on the forward strand.
TTCAATGTGTGGAGGTGGAAAAGTTTGTTTTTGTTGTTTTGCCTGACATTAGGAATGTTTGATTTTAAAAAGTTTGATTTTAAAATTTGATTTTACGACAGTGACGTTACGCAACAAGCCTTGAGAGGGCGACAGAGCGCATATATCTACAAAGTTCAGGAATGTGGCTTTAAAACAGTTTGGTTGTCTTTTGGTTTTTAATTAGTTTGGTTATGAGGATAAAGAGATAATGATGAGCTGAACAGAGACATGGGTGTAAGTGCATCAGTACAGCTACACTCAACAAATGCAGTAAAACTACTAATAATGATGATGATTTCTGTGTTTTATGTTGACTCAGGTTTTTGTTAGTGGATCTTTAATGTTTCAGATTTAGTGTTGGATCAGCTTCAACACTCAGACCAGAGATGCACAACCCAACTAGTGTTATTTGGTATTTTCTATTCTAGGATTATACCAGAAGTATTTATGGCACCACAGAAGGAGAGACTCTGAGGAAGAACATTCCACCGTTTCCATAATGACAACATAAATCCTGTAGATTAACCTCTGGATTAATATTTGTTCTGTGTCCAACCCCACCACAACCATTTACGGAGCACTTTTAATGACTTTGAAGTGGGGAACTATATTTTTGGGCCAGCGTACTAAATGGCATGCCCTTCTTACTTGTGTCAGGAGACAAACAACCCAAATAGCCGTTCAGTTCGATTTGCTGGGTGACACATTGCCGTGACTGGAACCTCATTCTGGCTCATGCCTCAGGGCTAAAGACGGGAACTCCTTTGAGTCGCTGCAGCTGCAGGCAGCAACCCCACTGCAGCATCTTGTTAGTGTCACTTATTTGTATTAGTTCAATTAAATTAAGTACTGTGGCAAAAGTTCAGTGGGCCGGAAATCAGAGGGGACGTGTTTGACACACATTGCTGTTTTAACCATTCATTTGCATGCTAAGATGTGACAATAATAGAGGAAAAGGTTTATTTTTTTAATGGTGCATAAACACGGAAGCACACTTATTACTGTTTACCTATTAATCGTGATTTGGACTTGATGCTCCTGCAGCTTTGGAAAATCCTGTAAAATATATGAAAACCAGCAGGTCTACTGGGAATAGTGGAATATTTATTTATTTTTTTCAGTGTGTTTCATGTGACAATCACAAAATAACAGAAACATTCCCACGTGCACAACCATGGGATGTTTGGCTAAACCCATTCGTATTTGGAGCTCTAGAGCTCAGATAGACTTTAGAGTTTAAATGGATGGCCAGGCTTTAGATGACTGAACTGGAATTTTTCATAACATCTTGTGGTTTTTACACAATTTCTGTCTAAGTTTTATAGTTTTCTATTTTTCCTTCCAACCTAGAAGTCAAAGGTGTTCAAAATAAAACAAAACCACTTCAGGAATATTCTCACAGTGATTGTGGCCTGATTTTTTTTCTCATTTATCATTTTTTAAGTTTGTTTGGTTACCATGGTGACCAAGTGAGCCACCACCAGCATGCAGAACATTTATTTTGACCTTGAATCTTTTTACCTTTCCCATTAGGGTTTATAAGTGAAAATCGACAAATTAGAATATGGTGTAAAAGTTAATTCAGCTTAAAAGGTGAAATTAATATATGAGATAGACTCATTAGAAGAAGAAGAAATTATTTGTTTATATTGTGCCTCTCAAGATAAAAATCACGAGGCCCTTCACACGAAAAAAAAACTTTCCATGCAAAGCCAGATATTTCAGCCTTTATTTGTTATAATTATGATGATTATGGCTTACAGACAATTAGAATATTATGAAAAGGTTTAATATTCTAGACTCAAAGTGTCACACTCTAATTAGCTAATGAATTCAGAACACCTGCAAAGGGATGTCCAAGTTGAATTACTGGAATAAATTGACTTTTGCACCTTATTCTAACTTTTTAGAGTTTCACCTGTACAATGAAAACATGTTTTTTTTTTTTCGCTTATTACAAAAAAGACACATTACTGCTGGGCTTTATCAAAGAAAGTTGATGTAGTTCAGGCTGCAGCTTCTATTTTTAAATGTTTTTGTTTATTAGTTAAATCATACCTTAAGCAAACTAAAAACTGCTGGGTTAAAAATAAACCTATTTGGGTTGCTTTTTAACTCAAGTGCTGGATGATTACCCCGACTTCACACTGGAGGCATCAGCGGCGCGAAACAGCATCGGAACGGCAGTGGAACGGTTAACTCGTGACCTTCGCTGTGCGCCAGTCCACACTGGGAGAGTCTCAGCTGCGAAGTGGCTTTTTTGCCATCATCCTTGCTTGACTCACGAGATCACAAAGTCCCTTGAGACTTCAAAGGTCACGGTTTGTTTATGCCATTTGCCATTAAACCAAAAAGAAGAAGAAGAAGGAAATCATGTTTGATATCACAGTTTGATGTCATATATAATGTTGTTCCTCTCAGGACATCAGGATTAAACCCATGAAAAACACACCGCTGCACTTCTTGAACAATGCAGGGCGTAAATAAGCCTTGAGGTCACACGTATAGACATAATCTACATAGATATGAAATTGCATCGCTGCAATAGACTTTTATTTTGAAAATTACCGGACGTTTTACACTGAAACCGTGTGTGATTTCCTGTCAAACCCTATGTTAACTGCAGAAATTGACACATCCCAGAAGCGGTTTGTGGCAAAAATAGAACCCGATCCTATCTTTAGGCCACGCCGCTTCTAGGACGCGCCTGAAAATTTCCGCGTCACCCCCAACACTATAATGGATTATATTTGAAGCAGTGATGTTCCACTGCTGTTTCAGTGTGAAGTAGGGGTAAAGGGACCAAGCCAGCCATGGGTTATTTTAACCCAACATGTTGGCTTATGTTTTCTATCCTAGAAATGGGTTAAAATGACCCATCTATACCCAAAAGTGGGTTAAAAATAGAACCCAAAATCTGGGTTACTAAACTAATACTTGGGTTTAAATGACCCAATTCTACAGTAAGATGTCATAATAAAAAATAAGATGTGAAATAAATAATTTAATGAACAAACAAAAATGAACATAATGAAAAAGTTGTCTCAACCATTTCTCCCAACACAGACAGACAGATATAATCAAACCCGGACTCTCCTGTGAACATGATTTTAAATATGCAATGTCCTGTTTGGACAGAAATGATTATTGTGGAATACGGAGAGCTGGAAAGGCTGGAGATAACACATCAATCAAAAGGCAGCACAGCGCCTTTTCGTCACATATCTTCCTGTCATTTAGTCAGCCCATCCTGTGGATCTTAAAGTGCACCATCTGTAAAGGAATATTATTTTATGGGCCACATGCGTGCAGAGAGATGGATTTTTTGAAACTCTACACTGTGAGATAGAAGCCAAGCAGAAGCCATAACTGCCACACAGATTTGAGAAAGAGCCATATATTTTGGTTGTGACCTTTGCAGGATTTCCCACCTTTAGGCTATAGATAATAAAGTCGGAACTTTACGGATTATTTTGTTCTGATGGATTTTATTACTGATAAAATACTCATAAGAAGTACTTTAAATAAAGAAAACCAAACTGCATGTGTGAGTTGTCTTGTACATTTTGGTCTGTTGAGTGGTTAGCACTGTTGTCTCTTAACAAACAGGACACCTGGAATCTACGCTGACGCTAATCTGTTTGCAGGTGGGATGCTCTCCTTATACCCCGGATTCCTCCCACTGTCCAAAATCATGCATGTTAGCTGATGATTAAGAATCAACTTTAGAAGTTAGTGTTGGTGGTTTTGTGTCTGACCCAGGATAGAACAACATAGTCTCTGAAACTTTTTTCTGTTTGCAGCCTTTTGCAACAGTATATTTTTATCTCATCACTTTCTACCAAGTTCCACAGACAGACAGTTTGACACGTAGAAAACTGTCAGTCAGTCAGTCAAGAAACTGCATTTTCATTGTTTCATTGTTTTTTCCATCTGTTTGGTGGAAAGCACCCTTACTGGGCCCTTGTGCTTGTTAAAACTCTAAAGACTTTTTTCAATTGCAGAAAAGAACTAGATGTTGGACCGTACCGCGTTGAAACCATAAGAAACTCTTGCCCTCCCCCTAGTGGCTGACTAAAGTAAAGGTTTCTATTTCAACCTCATCCGAATCAAATTTGTGACATTATGCTGACTTAAAAATGAGTAATTATATTGATATGTTTAAATATAACATTGCTTTAAAACTGCAGTGATCGTGAGCTCATTTGCAGAGACTAACGCCAAAAACAATATGGCAGACCATGCAAACAAGTGGCTTTGTCCTTGCTTTTGAACAACAGGTGTAGGTAAAGAAGACACTAGGTGTTAAAGGTGATGGATTCAACCCATAAGATTGGTGTGTAATGGGTGTGAATGGGGGAGCAGTCGTGGGAAAAATAAGAAGAGAGTGGGGCTGAGGACACACCCCTGTGGTGTACCTGGGTTCAGGATGAGACTGCAGAAGGTGTGGTCCCCCAATCTGACGTTCTAAGTCAGTTGTGGAGGAAAAACTAATAACCACTGACCTGGTGAGACCAAGGCTGCTCAGCTCCTGAACTAGTTTATGAGAAGTAAAAGCAAAACAAGTTTGAGTGATTTCTCTCCAGATATCTGGCATGGTTATTCTGCCTTTGAGCTTTCTGGGTGATAAATCATTTAAACATTGATAACAAGTCTACAATCTCAGTATTTCACCAAAACAAGAGTCTGTGTTGCTTCTCTCCTTCTGCTACTGGTCTGACTCCCTCTCCTTTTATTTTCCAACGTTACCCAGCTCAGTCCATGGTGTCAGCTTACTGGGGGTGACCACTGATGTAACTCTGAGCTGCTTCTGCTTTGCAAATCCTAAAAGGTTCAACTGCAGCTTCCCATAAGGTATGTTTTCTCATCAATAATGTGCAACCTGAGCAGGTATGCTCATATGGGCTTGTTTACAGTATTTTATATGTCAGTGGTCCATATGAGATGTTTCTTTAGTGGGATTAAACCAAAACCGTGTATATTTATAAAATGAAAAGCTTCTTCCTTGAAGGAAAATTTTCGTCCCAACGTACCGTAGCAGGCTTGGAGCTTTGCTTCAATTGGAAGGCATCATTATCAGGTCTCAGCAGGACTCAGGGTCAAATCAAACAGAAATGTGAAGTGAACTTTACATTTTTCCAATTCATTTACTCTGACTTGAGCACGTCACAGTGTAGAATCCTCTTCAGCCCTCAATGAAGTAATTAGAAACCTCTCTACTGTCTCAAACAGAGCTGTGATGGCAGCGACACGTTCAAGGCTCTGCTGAGTTTTATTCTTTTCCCTTTTCTTTGTCTTGTCTTTATGTTAATTGGCACTTGACTAACTACAGTAACATCATCTTCATCATTTCTTGGAAGACTTTGCGTTCCTTGACATACATACAAATGAACTGCTTGTCAAGTTGACAAAAAGCAGCTGATTTTCAATTGAGCTGATTTACATAGTCTGGCTGTGTTTGCACTCTTCTTCATGTGGACGACCAAATTAAAATGTCTAATTTGGATAGTTCTCAGAGCTCCAGTAAACTCCACTGTGGCTTAGCCTCTAGGCAGTAGCCTCTGATAAAGATGTCAGTAGTGAGCTGACAAGAAACAACTTTTACTTCCACCAAAATAAAGAAAACATCTGTTGGTCTGCACAGTGAGCTGGTAGCTAGCTAGCTAGCTAGCTAGTTAGTTACTTAGTTAGTTAGTTAGTGCTCCATGTGGGATCAGCCCTGGAGTGTTATACCAGGGACAAACTGTTTTAATCAGTGGCAGAATTAAACTAATATGTGAGGACATGACACTGAAATTGTAAATTTGAATAGGTCCTTCACTGAGAAACCATTTTTAATGATTATTTCTGATTCTAATGGGTCACTCTGAGGTTTTCATGCAGGCTGAACATGAAAATAGTCTCCTCCACCTATCTCCTGCTTTAGCTTCTGATAGAAAATAGACTCTAGGTGAAACTCTAGGATTAGAAAATCCTGACAGATCTACGTCACACTGTCACTTAACATTCATGGACTCACCCATCTGGACTCACGACGGGGAAGGCTGCTGTTGGATTAGCGTCCAGGAAACAGCAGAGAACGTCTGGGCTAGTAGAAGCTAACCATTAGCATTAGCAACTCCACCACACAGCAGAACTCCTCCAGGCTTGTGTTATTAGTGGAGATAAAACATCAACGTTGCAGAGCAAACAGAGTCAGTGGTAGAGTCGTGTTGCTGTTAGCCAATCAGAGGAGAGATGTCCACATATCAGGAATTAAGACTCTGAATCCTGTCGTCTGAAGCTCACCTCTGATGTGGCTCACTTCTAGTTCCTGAAACAGGCGCGCCAGAGCTGCCCCCTCAGTACAATTTACAAGTTATTAATTCCTACTAGAGACCACTGCAAATGTATTTTAAATATTAGTGAAGGACCTCTTTAATAATTGTGTTTTTTATATTTTCTGATTTAGTTTTGCATTATTCAACAAAAATATGGAACTTGTTTTGGCTTTTTTCCCCGATATAAAGCAAGGGAAGTAGATATTTGAGTGAGCTAATTCGTCCCCTACAGTATTTCAGTCAAGCTGATTGTAAATCTGTGCACAGAGGTGGATACCTCTAAGTATCACCTTTCATTAGAGCCCTCACGAATGGATGACTGAAGCATTTACAGCCTTTAATGCTGGGATGCTCAAAAGATGTCCAAAGGGTCTGTCTGGTTACTTCAAAAGCACTTGGACCCTCACAGAAACATGTCCAGAGCAGTGATTTCTGTGCTATCATTATCAAAGTTGAACTGGTAACAGGTCAGGCTTTATTCTACAGCCTTGTGTGACTTATTATACTTCCATATAAACAGACGCAGAAAAATGGAAAAAATAAAATAAACCAGGTGAGGAAAAATGTTTATTTCTGTGTATTCCAACTGACAACAAACTAGTTATATTTACAGTAAAATTGATTCCTTCATAGAGAGATCACATTTGTGCATGAAGGGTTCGAGAACAGCAGCCTATAATGTGAATGTGCTTTTTTAAAAACATATATTATTGAATTTTGGGTATTGTATGAGTGAGATATCTATGAGGGTCATGGTTATTATTTGACTTTTCTTCAGACAAGATAAACTATTATGCACAGTGTTACTGGTAAAGTTTGACACATTTTAAGGATACATAAATTATTATGTAGCTAATTGTCAGTCTTGATCTCCTGCTTATTTGTCTGAAAAATAAGCTTTTTATTGGTGTTTTTTATTGAACATGAGTTGCATATTAACCTGCTACAAAATACATTCATGGCCAAAAAAGAAAATTAACAGACAATTTTTTTAAAGATATTTGAGAAGGAAACCTAAAATACAAAACCTCACTCCTGGAAGTAGAAACACTCCAGATTAGGGCTAAATCGATGTCTCTTAAAGGAAAGATGAACCACTTCTTAGACTAATAAAGGTTTTGCAAACATCAATACATTTCATTTTACAACATTGAATTATGACTTATTCTAATGTGTTTCAGAATACTAAAAAAAATGCAGATCCTGGATCAGTTTAAAGGTTCTTTTTTAGCTTCAACTGAACTTATTCATGTTCAAATATCTTTCCTATATTCAAAACCCAATAATTAATCAGTTCTCTTTGATTGGTCACTTTTCTGTGAGATAAATTAGATAAATTAAAGCCACAGGTGGCTGTCCTGCTTCTACACACCCGGTTTACATGAATGAAGATGCAGAACTCAACATTGCAATTAAAGGTTAAAGGTGTTGGAGCAGGAACCATGTAAAACCTGCTGGATGGCGGCCATAGTGTTACATGGTGTTATTCACCTGTGTGCATATTTATTACTTCATCATGTGCAGCAGAAGTCTGGTTGTCTTACAGATTTGGTTCTTTAAACCAAAATTAAACCAAAGCTTTCCAATAAAGTCAAAGGACCAAACAGGGTTATCCCGGCTTTCCACAGGACGTGAAAGTGGCGCGAAACGGCCACGAAACGTACTACGCTGCAATTAGCCACGGTTATAGTGGACGGGTTCCTTTCCACCGGCAGCTATGTGTAACATTCTGGACGCGTAGAAGCGAAGGGATGCTATCATTACGTCTCTGTTTTTTACGCGCTACGCTTCTAAAACATTTCAAGCTCTGCAGACAGAGACAGACAGGAAGTCAAACACAAAGGCAGTGTGAAACATCTGGAAACTTCCAAAATAAAAGTCACATGCAGTGCGTCATTACCTGTGAAACCCCCGTAGCCGATGTAAACCGAACAGAAAATAAACCACAGACCTTTTTGGATACATGCAGCTGTCTTTCTCCTTGCTTGTGGACTTCTAAAACCACGCGTGGTGTTGCAATTCTCTCATGATTTTGTGACCTCACACAGGATCAGCTGTGTGGAACGCTTTTGCTCCCGTTTCATGTCAGAATCGCTCCTGGTTGGGAATGAGCTTGAGGGTAAAACGCTGTTATTATGTTTCGCCGCGCTTTCATGTCCGGTGGAAAAGAGGGGTGACTCCCATGACAGGTCACCAGTCATTAACTGCTCCATGCACACACACACACACACACTAACGTTATTTTATTGTGGGAAGAAGCTGGGCGTTGAACCTGTGACCTTCTGACAGCAATGCTAACCAACTAGAAAGTCCAAAGTTGTGATTCTGATTTATTGTTATTAATAGTGTGTGAGCTGTCACTGCTGTGTCGGTGTAAACAACCTGAAACTATTTTCACAGCAGAATATTAATTCTGCTGACGCCTTAATTTGAAAAGCTGCTTTTTTCTAAAAGCTGATTTTTCTCACTTTCCTCTCTGGCCACCTAAAAAAGGAAAATCAACTATTTTCTTGTCAACACTTTTGAACCCCCCACTATTTTAATTACATTTCTCAGAGAACAGCTTTGTCTTTTCTTCTATTTTTTTTATTTTTTTTCTACTGATAATTTCTCGTCATGTTGAAAAAGAGAAGAAAAGCTCAACAGAACTGACTCAGAATGTTTTATTACCTGTTTGTTTTTCACATATCGAACATCTGACAAGCTCATAGAGAAAAATAAATACCGTTTCTACATCAGTAATAGAATTCCCCGGATTTTCTTTTCATCTTAATGCAGTTTGTTATTTCACTTACAGATTCATTCAGAGCAGTGAGTAAATAGCTGAGTCAAACGAGGAAAAGAAAAATGCTTTTAATCAATTCAACCTGCTGACGAGAAACCTGCTCTGAGTGCTCCGAGTTTCTGTTTATTCTGTCTAAAAAATGTTGTTTTGATGTTTTCTGACGTCATTCTTCTATTGTGATTACAGCTAAATGTATTGATTTGTTCTGGAAAGTGAAATAAAACGAAATCTGATCATTTAATTCATTTAATGACCAATATTTTTAGATTACATGAAGACTGAAAAAAAATCATAAAAGTTTCATCTAAATGGTAAAATCCAAACCTAAATATTTTACACAGCACAATTAGCTAATATGCAAATTCACATAGTAATAAAACGGAAGTAGCCTACCAAAATAAAAGCGAGATAAAGAGATTCTCTATAAAACGTTTAGGTTTGATTAAATGTTTAAATTATGTGAAAGGAGAACACAGACAGGAATACTCATAAATAATCTCAGATAGAAAAAATAAACGTTAAAATCCCACCATCAAAGGGACTTAAATAGGGCAGCAGCAGCTCAGGAGGTAGAGCAGGTTGTCCAGTAATCAGAAGGTTGCAGGCTTGATCCCGGCTCCCGGCAGAAATCCCTGCTGTTGTGCCCTTGGGCAAGACACTTAACCCACGTTGCCTGCTGGTGGTGGTCAGAGGAACTGCTGGTGCCTGTGCTCAGCAACCTCGCCTCTGTCAGTGCGCCCCAGGGCAGCTGTGGCTACATCGTAGCTCATCACCACCAGCGTGTGAATGGATGAATGATTCACTGTAAAGTTATACGTCTCTGTGAGCTCCGCAGGCTAGAGACGCATACGCGTTGACGGAGACGTTTTATGTTTATAGTTCTTCGTTGGCTGGGGGGTGTTGCAAAGCAACCCCCCACCTGGACAGCAGAGGGCGTAGCACTTTTCTGGGGTATGCTGCCGCCATACAGCCACGTATCCGGGCTACGATAGTGTATTTACTACTGTGTTTACATTGTTTTAATGTATTTTAGGGAGTTTTTAACACGGACAAATTTGTCCCTCATTCTCCTCCAGGTCTTCATGCGGTCGGCACCTCTAAACCCACGTTTTTCTCGTCATTTCCGTCCACGAATCAAACGCTCGCGTATCTTTGTGCTCCTTCAGTCACGGGTGAATAAACTTTCATATTTTCTAACTTTTTCCGCGAGGTGTTCTTAAGTCTGCTCCATGTCTGCCGCTAAATATCTTCAGCTCTCTTTATTTATTGAGACGGCAGTGGCGGTGCTGGTGACGTATTCCAAGGAAGCAGCGCCCTAACCAATCACAGACTTGCGCTCTCCGTGGCTCTTGACGGACAGTTATTTTTGGGGACATGTCTCCGTCACCCTCCGCGAGCCCGTCTGAGAGCAAAATGGCGCTGCGTGTCTCCGTACCGACGCAGACGGAGAAGTATAAATTAGGCTTAAAGCACTTTGGAGTCCTCTGACTCTGAAAGGCTCTATACAAGTGCAGCTCATTTATCATTTATACAGACTGCTGGTCTCTTCACCCAACTTTTACTTTGGCAGGCTACTTCTAAACAAACTTGCATGTTAGCTCAATATTTAGTTAAAAACTGACACATTTCTATTATTAGTTAAAGATTTAAGAAGGACCTAGAATGTAAACCAACAATTTAAACATTGGTCCCGGGGTGGGCGAGCATTTGCAATCTGAGCCCCAAGACTATGGAATAAACTACCTCCAGATATCAAACGCTCATCTAATATTAGAAGTTTTAAAGCTAAACTCAAGCAGTATTTTAAATCTATTTAAATACTTGGCAGTTGTATCTGTTCTTTCACTACCTAAAACCCTGGAATGTTTGTATCCATTTTACTATTTTAGGTGTTATTTGTTTGATCTTACTTTATTTAATGTGTATTTGATTGTTTTGGGTAATTTATTTTATCATGGTTTTATTGTTGCTTTTATTTTTAATATATATGTTTTATTAATTTATCATGTACTGCACCTTGGGCAGCCTTGATCAGTTGTAGTATGGTGCATCATAAATAAATAAATAAATGAAATTAAATTTTCCTTGTTGTTGAATGAAGACAGCTTGGGTGGTCAACAGCAGCATGCCATAAAGTCAAAGCTGTGTGTGACCTACTTTTTATGTAAATTAGAAAGTTGAAAAAGGCGAGAGAAAACCTCCTGATCTGAGAAAACCTTCCTTAACACGTCACTAGGGGGAGCCACGCCTCCTCAAACCTGCATATCTCCAGTGTCTGAGGCCTTCTGGGGAAACCAACCAATCAGCAAGCAGCTCATTATCATATTCATGTCCTGGCTGAGTGGGAGGGGCTAAACAGCTCTTTTCACAGCAAGGCTGGTTTAGGGGGTTTAGAATGGCCTGTATCAGGGCTCCTGGGACGGATGAAAGAACATTTCTGATGCTTTTTAGAGGCTCAAAGCTGTTTTAGATTGTTGATTAACTGCATTCTAGGTCACCTTTAAAGTTTAGTGTCTGTATAAATGGTTTAAAATATATTTTTATTTACGCTGGTGAAGGTTCTCAGTCATATGGTAATCCAAAGGGGGTTGGAATTAAGGCAACCAGACTTCTGACTGGAGCTAGAGTTTATAAGCTTTATGCTCCCATATTCCCGTCAGAACTGACAAAGCCCCTCGGATAAGAAGTGAAACGTCTTCAAGAAACCAAAGAAGTCCAGCTGTCTTCATTTGAACCCCCTTTGGATATTTTTATTTACATTTAAACATTATTAAAATGTACTTTTGTAAAAAAAAAAAAAAAAAGTGGTGAAAGGTAAGAAAATGAACGACCATTTTTAATGTTTAATGAAGCTAAATGTGTCCAAATGTAGCTTTTATAACAGCAAAAACATCATATTCTGATTAAATGAAATTGTCTAATGAGTAAAAGAGTCTTCAATGTTGTCCACATTTATTATTAATGCAAATAACACAGCCTGTCACATTCCAGTGATATTTACCTGAACTATTCCCCGCTGACCTGGGAGAAAAAAACGGCTTAATCTCCTTCTGGACTGCGGTGTGTCCTACCAGCCGTCTGGGCCACATGCGAGGCATGTGATTGAACTCTCCTGGGTGCAAGTGAGGTGCAAGAGTCACGGAGCGCCGGGGTCCAAAAGCCAACCTGCAGCCTCCAGACAAGCAGGGCACAGGTTAATGAAAACATCAAACAACTCCCCGGAGAGACGGGTAGAACAGAGAGCTGCTGAGACAGCCAGGTCTCCTCCAGGACCAGGGCTGAAAGCATCATCCAAACACAAGGCCACCTCAGGTTTAAATGTGTTTTCAAGACACAAAAAACCACTTGATTTAGCCAGGTAAAACTGAAATGAACCAAATAAAACAAACGCTTTCTAACTGATGTTCACGGTAGGAGCCATGTTGGTCCGATTTAATGTGAGAACAGATCTGAACATGTGCTTAGGATCAGCTGCACGGCGTGTCGAGAACACGTCCTGAATGTGACGTGAACTGCCTCAGAGCTTTATGATGAGGCAGTTTTAGAACAAAGCAACTTTGATGCAACTACAGTATAATATGATTCTGCAGGTTTTCCTCTTTTCTTTCTGGGTTAGACACGAAGTTCTTCTCTGGTCTTTGTTACCAAAGTCCTGATGTCACCCAGGACTGGCTTCCTGAACTGGACACAGTTCGATGCCTCCAACAGAGTGGGCAGCTGACCAATCAATCCAGATACTTCAGCCTCATTGTCACATAAATGCTGTAATGTGTGACAGAAGCTTATCGATATTCCATAAAATTCACAGAAGACGTGTTGGCGTGTCACAGTAGGAATAGTAACAGGCGTAAATGATCAAACGAATCAGACCTGAGTTGAGTTTTTAGGATTCAGTTACAGGACTCTGCCACTTTTGGACATTTAAACCAGATTATTTATTGTTTTAGTTTTTGTACTCAGTGTTAGCTCTTGTTCATATATGTGCTTTTAAAGCCATGTATCTTTCTTTTTGTAGGATTTAGTCTCCCTGCTCTCTTATTTTATGCATTTTTGCACGATAAACTTTATATTTGACTACTGGGGTATTTTTCTAGCCTAGTGAACTAGACCAAATTCTTGCTTTGCAGAGTTTGGTCTAGGCACGCTTCATAGGAACCCTCGCTGCCTGTGGCTGTCCAATCACAGCTCGCTATAGTTTTGGTTGGGCCAATCACAGAGCAGGAGTAGCCAATGACGTCAGCGCTGTGGCCGCGAACCCAAGCAACATGGCGGCGGCGCAGGAAACATGTTCGTTTGAAACGACTTTGTCATCAGCATTGGATTATTTAGACTCCAACGTGCGTAAGTCTGTCTGATATCCTTAGCAGCTTCTTATTTTTATCAAACAAAGTAGTGCAATGTCCCAGTACACCTGATATTCACATGTTTTTATACAAAAACGACAGAAATCATTGATGTTAGACGCCATTACTGCCTCCCGCTTTTCCGTTGCCGTGATTACGTCACGTTGTTCGTTACACTGATTGGTCCTAGCGCTATCCAATTGCGTGCTGACATTTTGAAAGACAACCGTAGATCCCGCCTCACGACTGAGAGCCGTCAATGGTTCGTGGCCAGACTATATATTCACATATAAAGGATGGCTTGCCAGGCTAGTATTTTTCCTTACTTGAACTATATCAGTGTGCTCTTATTAGAGAACCTGCACTTTGCATATTATAGATTAGACAAACTATCATCGACATATGTCTTTCTGTGAGCTCAGAGTTGAATTCTATTGATAATAAGATAATATACACCTGCAGTGTGGCCCTGCCTCCCACAAGCCTCCATCTAAAAGGCTAGGTTATCCTGAGTTATCTCTGTAGTTATGCTGCTATAGGCTTAGACTGCTGGAGGACATACTGACCACTTTCCACACTCTGCTACTCTCTTCTACCACCACTCTCTAATTGCATTATTTCCTGTTATTTCAGCTGTTAACTTTATTTTCTCTCCAAGTGTTTTTCTCCCCAGAAGAAGCTACACTGGCGTTCTGCTGAGCTGTGGTGGCCTCATGGAGGGGGCCATCGGCTGGCACACTGCTGCCAACCACCTAACATTCTCCCTCTCCTGATATTACATCTTACTTTCTTTAACATAGAATGTGCTACTATTAGTTCAACTATTGAATTAATTATAGATTCACTCAGATAAAGACAATAAAGTTTCTCTTACTAAATAGAATTTCTACACACACTACTACTTGGTACATATGTGTGTGTGTGTGTGTGTGTGTGTGTGTGTGTGTGTGTGTGTGTGTGTGTGTGTGTGTGTGTGTGCGCGTGTGTGTGTGTGTGCGTGTGCGTGTGCCTGCTCTGTCTTCTCAACCCCCAGTGAGTCATGGCGGATGGCTGCTCATACTGAGCCAGGATCCTCTGGAGGTTTCTTCATATTAAAAGGGAAGCATCAACAAAGATTCATAAACCGTGTAGAACAGTTTCCAGTAGTAAAATACCCCTTTCTAGTACACCTTTAAAACTCTGAGTTAATGTTGTTTTTTACTAGAAAAATGTTTAAAACTTTAGAAGAAGAAGAAGAAACAATCTTTTTTATAGCGCCTTTCGAGATAAAAATCACGAGGCTCTTCACAAGAACAAAAAGTAAAATAAAAATTACAAATTATGATTAAAAATATCAAAAAAGGGAAAAGTAAAAATTGTGATTAAAAAGGATGTGAAAAAAGGCAAAAGGAAAATGAATAAGAAAAGGGTAATCAGTGGATCCTGGGAAAGGCAGAAATGGAAGACAGAGCAGAATGAAGAGAAGGTAGCAGAGAAGAATCTACCAAAGGTCGCTCAAAAGCCACCTGAACAGGTGAGTCTTCAGCTGCTTTTTAAAGGAGACTATTGAGTCCACTGATCTCAGACTCAGGTCGCAGGTTCACGTCCCGCTCAGTCTGTTGCTGTCGTTGTGTCCTTGGGCAAGACACTTAACCCGCCTTGCCTGCTGGTGGTGGTCGGAGGGACCGGTGGCGCCAGTGTACGGCAGCCTCGCCTCTGTCAGTGCGCCCCAGGGCAGCTGTAGCTACAATGTAGCTCATCCCCACCAGCGTGTGAATGGGTGGATGACTGATTGTGTTGTGAAGCGCATAGCGGGGTTGTAGAACCCTAAGAAGGCGCTATACAAATACAGGCCATTTACCATTACCATTTAATGCTCCGAATTAAATGTACTAAATGATTGAAGGTGTTGAATTTATCTTTCAGAACTTCTGTAGAGCCCAATGACTGTATAAAAAACCCCACCCACAGCTGTCTGCGGGGCATTTTTGAAGCCAAATGGGTGGTTCCCACCACTGAACTACACGGAGCTTGGAACTACCAGAACTAATTCGAAGCTAACCCGAAGCTAACAGAGGTTTTCGGGAACTTTTAGCCAGGAAAAAGCATGGTTGAGTGACTCAAAAGTGAAGCATGCATCAACTCAAAGAGCTGCAGTGTTTCTTAGGTTTCCCTTAGAGCTCCACAGGCAACCAGGACGACTACAGCCTTGCATGGGAGCGGGGCGAAGCCGGGCGGCTCGGCTACCCCAGGAGACAGGAGCAGCCGGCCGCCCGCATTGCTCAGCTGCCTCTGGGAGGCTGGAGCAGCAGATTCACAGATCTCTGATTGCAGAAGGGAGAGACACGGTAACGAAACTCTGTAAACCTCCCTTCTGCAGCAGCGACCTCGCGGATCTTTCACTGTGGTGGATCAGCAGAGCCTGAAAACTTCTGCTAGCCTCGGTCAGCTTACCTAGCTCGAGTTTTGGTACAGAGCCAGTCCCACCAACACGTCATATTTCAACCCATTTTTAACTAAATAGTGTTATGTTAAATGCACACGAACACACAGCATTTCCCTCATTCAACTAAATAAAGCACAGAAATATAAATTTACTTACTGATAAAAACAAAGCAGAGACTTCTTTTCAGTTAGTATTGGCAGTGCCTCCTCTTCCAGGGCTCCTCTGTTTTGTGGAGTCCCGCAGGGTTCCATTCTTGGTCCACTGCTTTTTTCCCTTTATTTGTTGCCACTGGGTGCTATTCTAGCTCGGTATCACCTGTCCTACCACTTTTATGCCGATGACCTGCAGATTTACATGTCTTTAAAACCTGGCATTAGTAATGCCCAACACCTGCTCACCGACGGCATTTCTGCAGTGAAACAGTGGTTAAACCAGAACTTTTTGTTTCTGAATGAAAAAAAGACTGAGTTCATTTTGTTCGGTGAGAATGCCTCTGTTGACACCAGTACTCTGAACTTTCACTTTGGCAACTCTGTAAAAAATCTAGGTGTGATTTTTGACAAGACTTTTAATTTTTGCAAACAAGTCAATTCTGTTGTCAAATCAAGCTTTTATCACCTTCGTCTTTTATCTAAGGTTAAACCTTTTTTATGCCAAAGTGACCTTGAGAAGGCCATGCATGCATTTGTCAGCTCCAGGATCGACTATTGCAACGCTCTTTACTTCGGTGTCTCACAGGCGACCCTTAGCAGGTTGCAGCTGATCCAAAACACGGCTGCTCAAATTTTAACTGACACCCCTAGACGTGAGCACATCACTCCAACTTTGTCTGCCCTCCATTGGCTGCCTGTTCATTTTCGAATAGATTTTAAGCTTGTATTGTTTGTTTTTAATGCTCTTAATGGTTTGGCCCCATCCTACATCTCAGATTTGCTGAGTTTCAGCACTAGCGGTAGATCCCTTCGGTCTTCTTCCCAGTTTCTACTACACATTCCAAGGACAAGATATAAACACTGGGGCGACCGGGCTTTCTGTGTAGCAGAATCTGACCCCGGCCTTTTTAAATCTAAACTCAAAACCTTCTTTTATAGAAAAGCTTTCAATGCACAGTAATGTGGATTTTTTATTAATGGTTTTCTCTTATTTGCCTTTTTATCTGAATTGAGGTGTTTTTATATTTTATCTTGGTTTTTTTTTCCTCGCTTTTATGCGACCTGTTAAGCACTTTGGCTGTCTAGTTGACTGTTTTAAAGGGCTATATAACCAATAAATGAATGAATGAATGAGATAGGCTCCACAGTAGATACATTATTTAGAGGTTCCTCTGCTTCAACAACCAGATTTTAATCTGTGGTTGATTATCAGACTTCTGCAGAGCTTGATGACCTGCTGAACAGGAAATTGATGATAAAAGTTCTGTAAATTGACCCAATGGGCTTTAGTTACAACAGAAACTGTGCTTCCTACAGAGTTTTATTCTAGTGAATAAATTCCATGTCTCTAGAGTCAGTTGTGTTTTTGTGAGCACACATGTTCTTTTCATACNCACCTAGACTGTGGAACCAGCTCCCTCTGGACCTATGCTCCATCTCTGACCCTGGCCTTTTTAAATCTAAACTCAAAACCTTCTTTTATAAAAAAGCCTTCAATACACAGTAATGTGGATTTTTTATTAATGGTTTTCTCTTATTTGCCTTTTTATCTGAATTGAGTGTTTTTGGCTTTTATGCGACCTGTTAAGCACTTTTGCTGTCTAGTTGACTGTTTTAAAGGGCTATATAACCAATAAATGAATGAATGAATGAATGGATGGTCTCTTAGTGCAATCAATACCACAGCTTGCCCTCTTTGTCCAAATAATTCCATGATTAACATCCAAACACGAACACACACAGGACACAACTAAAGTTCAGAGTTGAAATGGCCAAACATCTATTAAAGTGAGGCTGAGGCCTTTCCCGGAGGCGTGATTTGGAATCGTAGGATGGCCAAGGAAAGTCCAGCCTTTCTCACCTCTGATTGGCTGGAAGGACTCTCCTATGATTGGCTATTTCATGTAACAGCGAACCGTCTTCCCTCGCTGCAGGGTTTTTATGTCTGCAGACAGATCTTGAGGAGTTTTTGTGAAGAACATGTGAACTTAGCTCTATAATAACCATTCTGTCCTGTTTTACAACAAACCAGCTTCAGTTTCTTTTATTAAAGAACCTGAAAAATGTCAAATGTGAACTTGTAATAAATTGTGTTGCATTTATCACACTGTTGGATTGACTTTATATCTACTGGCTCTCAAGCATGGGGTTATCTTATTACTATAGGCTATGTTATGTCTTCACTTTCATAGGTTAAGGCTGCTTGCAAGTTAGAACAAATATCTCATCATGTGTTTAAATGTGTATCATTTAATCTAAATTTTATTCAAAGCTGATTATGATTTAGACCTATTTTTCACCAGTTTTCATTATTCTAGAAGAGAAACAGACCTGCTGCACACAGCTGGGCAAAATAGGGCAGTTTTATTATTTTTCATACCAGGTAAGGCACACATAGACTATGTACTCCGCTGACCTCAATGCTTGAGAGCCAACAGACTAAATCCAACAGTGTGATAAATGCAACAAGATATAAGTTCACATTTGATGTATTTCAGGTTTTTTTTATAAAAGGAAAAGAAAAAAATGTTTTCAAAACAGAACAAAATGGTTTTTATATCGCTAAATTTGCATTTTCTTTACAAAACAGCTGTTCTGTTGGTGGCAGGAGGACAGTCTGCACTTTGCGAGGGAAGACGGTTTGCTGCTAAATGAAATAGCCAATCATAGGAGAGCCCTTCTAGCCAATCAGAGGTGAGAAAGTCAGGACCTTCCTTGGCTGTCCTACGATTCCAAATCACGCTTCCTGGAGCTAGTCGCTTATGCTAGCTCTGACGCTCATGCTAGCTGTCAATCAAATGTAATTATTCATAATTTCAAGCATTTAATTACACCTAAACAGAAGAGTTACAAATAAATGTACCCCCTCAAAGTTGTCATGACTGTAAACTAGACCTATTAAACCTAGAATGTTTTTTGAACCAGGCTGAAAACATGTTTATCTCTGCTGTGACGTTGGCATTTTTAACATGGGAGTCAATGAGGACTTGCTCACTTCTGGAGCCAGCCCCTAGTGGATGAGGGTGGAACTGCAATTTTTGTCGCTTCCTGGTTGACTTCAGGTCTGGGTCTGTGGGGTTCCCCCTTGGTAGAGCCACAGTTGATGTTCTGAAGAGAACCCCTCAATAAAGCATGGATTTTTAGTTTCACCTTGTGGTTGTACCTGTGGGACATTTCCCGCTGCCCTCTGTGGTTATTGGTCACTCCAGGTTGTCTCGTTTCATTCAGCTAAGTGGAAGTTAGCTCACCTCAGACCTCCATGCTGAGGGGGAATGTGAGCACAGAAATCCACCTGTAAAACATAAATCAGACCTGGAGCACTATTCCAAGACACCTTGCTTTTTCTTAATTATTCCTATTAGCAGTTGAAGCCTCTGAAGCATTTATCACTGTCTTTGGAAATCGACTCAGCAGATTGTGAGGGGTGACTTCTAACGGCTGGTTTTCAGGTTCTTCACAATCACTGTAGCAGGAGGAAACCAAAAGTAATATTATTCTAAGTCAGAACCTTAAGAGCTCAGTGTAACTCTTGACGTTCAGTGGAGTTTCTATGAATAAAGCATGAAAGTTGAATCAATAAGCTTGTTGTCATCTTTGAGAGCCTTCCTCTCTCTGCCAATATGAAGTGTTAGTTCATCCAGACGAACCTGATACCACCTCAGAGACGGTGGTCGCTTTGTGGCTGCAGAGGACGAGTAATGCATGACATCTCTTTCTCTCTGCGCCGGTCAATGATCCTTACTCATGTGGAGATCGGCAATCAATAAGAGCTTCAGTTTCCATAGAGCAAATCTGACTGCAAGATTTATCTGCCTAATTAGGTAGAAGGGGGAAAAGCACAATAAAAGATGCAATCACCCTCTGCTCATCCCCTTTCTTCTCTCTCCCTCACATCAAAGACTTAATAATTAACTGCAAGCTTTCTTTGAGGGGGATACAAATAATTTTTTCATAATGATGAGAAAATAAAGATGGGAGGATGTAGTCAGACTTTATCTCCTTAAGGTTGCACGTCTAGTAATTCATCTTAACAGATTAGGATCAAAATTAAATGAAAAAAGAAGTTTATGATAGAGGCACTGACCTGGAAATACTTATTACATCAAAACATGTTTGTTGTGAGATAAGAGTCCAGTTAGGCGCGTTAACCGTTAACTTCCTCTGTAAAACAGAGGCTGTTAGTTCCATTATGCTTTGTTTTATTTATTAAGACTTTCATATGTGCAGAAGGGATTTACAGCTCTGTTTTCAGACGTGGTCACTGCAGCTGATACTGGATTATGTAGGATTATCTCATAAAGTAGTAGCTAATCTTCATTTGCTGTGCAAACAAAACACAAAGAAATGAGTCAATACAAGAAGCCTTTATTTCTCTTTTCAAAATTTACAAATGCTAAAATGATTCATATGTCAATACTGTGTGAGTCTGATATGGCAAACTGATGACTTCATAAGTAGTTAGTATCTCACCTGCAGTAGACAGCAGCCAGGGGGACCTCCGTTTGGAGAATCAGGACCATCAGGGTAGCTGCTCCAGACATCAGGGTCCACTGAGGTGCATATTTACACGTCTTAACTCAGATCTAAAAAATGTAGATGTTCAAACAAAAGCTATTTGATGATTTTTTTATACTTGACCACGCTGAGTAGCTCTGAACTTTAAGCCGGGCGTACACTGTGCGACTTTTCCCCTTTTTTGAGCCGATTTTCTCCTCGTGCGAGAATCTACGAGCTCGGGGCGAGTTTTGCGCTGAGCGTCGTGTAGTATACAGGGGGTTACGAGAGGCAATTAACACCACATGACCAGCTGCCGATCAGCAATCGTAAGCTCGCACGGATGTTTGGCGTGTTTGATAATTTGCTCGTCCCTCGTGGGGGTATCGCACTGTTGAAGCGGCGCTGCGAGCGTCTGTGACCCAAAAAGTATCAGAACCGCACACGACGCATGCGCAAACACGAAAGTAGGGGCGGAGTTTAAGTAATTTGGGAAGCGGAAGCGAACCCAAAACACACCAGAGAAGAAGCCGACGAAGAAACAAACAAAGAGCAGTAATGGCCACGGTACAACAACGTGTTGTTTGGACTTCAGCAATGGAAGCTCACCTTGTGGAACTTTGGCAGGGTCACCCAAACCTTTACGATGTGAGCACAAAGACTTATCACGACCGCAACAACCGGGAGAAAGATTGGGAAGCAATTGCCACACAGTTGCAGCTGCCAAGTAAATGTATATTTGTAACATTCAAGCAATGTTTTTATTTAGCAACTGTTATAATCTAGCTTCTTTGACTTTCAGTCAGTGAGGTGAAAACACGTGTGGCCTCACTTCGCACACAATACGGCAAACTCTTGAAACCAAAAGCCAGTGGCAGTGGCCAAAAACAACTCACTCCCAAACAGAAGTGGTTACTGGACAATTTGGATTTCCTGAGGCCTCACGTAGTTCACAGAGACACTGTGTCTAACTTGAATGTAAGTTCATAAGCAAGATACACACACACACACACACACACACAAATAATTAATATCTAACCTAAAATTAATAAGATCTCATATTTAATAATCCTCATCCATGTACTTTATATGTTTTCCAATGCAGCCTAGCATGGATTCAGACAGCACATTTGCTACAGATGAGGGCTGCATTGAAGGGGGGAGCGAGGATCTGTCTGCTGTGGATGGCGATGCTGATGTGTCCAATTCATCCCCAGCCTTGGACGAAGTGGAGGAAAGCAGCTCAAACAGCCCACAGTGCAGCCAATCCATGAGCCAGCCCACCAAAAGACCCAGATTGCAGAACTCAAGGACCAACAACAAGTCTACTGAGCACAACCTAGAGATGGTCAAACTGTCACTACTTAAACAAGTGCAGAGCTCACTCTGTCAATCAGATGCCGATGACGTTTTTTTGCCAAGAAGTAGCTTCTGAAATGCGCAATATAAAGGACAAACGTTTAAAACTGAGGGTCAGGAGGAGCATCATGAACATAATCTTTGATGCACAAGAGGCAGAGGAGGCTGGACAATCTGAATGTACAGCTCCACATGTCAGTCCTGCACCTTCATACCACATGCTGCAACAGTTCCAGCCACCAAGGAATAAAAACTTTTTGCCATCGACACCACCACTGTCATATACACACCTGCTCAACTCAGACTAGTTCATTACTTTGCTCATTAGTAGTAGGTTTGTTTTAGTGTATTTTTTAATCTATATTTTTGCATAATAATAATAATGCAGATAAACTGAGAGGAAACAAGGCTCTCACTTTATTTACAGAATCATTTCAACACACATGAAGCTACACCATGTTGTCTTGCCAAGAAATTCTTCCTGCAGGTGAGACAAAGTATTGGGCTAACGCATCACGTTGTTTCTTTGCCTCCACTGAGGGGTTCCTAGCTCTGTTTGCTGAAACTGACTGAAGGGCTCCCTCACTTCGCCATGTGCCACTGACCAGCTGATGGTTTGCATCTTCAGAATCCACATAACCAGGTGGTATGTAGGCATCTGATCTCTGTTGCCGGAGGAAGTTGTGGAGACAAAGTGTTGCAAAAACAATTGCAACAACTTTGTCTGGATCCAGGCCAATAGTGGTTCTGAAAACACGAAAGCGACTGGCCAGAATTCCAAATGCGTTCTCGACAACACGGCGTGCTCTGGAAAGCCTGTAGTTGAAAATCCTTTGATTCTGGTTAAGGTTCCGTGATGGATATGGTTTCATCAGATCTGGCCTAAGGGGATATGCTTCATCACCAATGAGCATATATGGCATCGTGGAGTCAGTGCCTGGCAGGGTAGCATCAGTGGGGACATTCAGTGTACCTGTGTCCATAGCATCTCTGAGATCAGAATGGGCAAACACTCCGGCATCAGATGCCCTTCCCTGTGTCCCTGCACTTGCATACACAAATCTATAATTTGCGTCAACTACAGCCATAAGTATGATGGAAAACCTTGACTTGTAATTATAAAACATGCTTCCACTGTTGGCAGGGGGTTGAATGAAGATGTGTTTCCCATCTATGGCCCCTATGCAATGTGGAAAATGCCACTTGTCTTCAAAGTCTTTTGCGATTACCTTCCACTCAGACTCAGTTGATGGTGCCTGTGGAATAAATACATAGTGATACATCTAATTAGGTTTAATGTTTAACTGATACTCTCTCAACAGGTTAATAATCTTCAGAATGNACCAGTGGCGGCCGGTGACTTTTATTTTGGGTGGGGCGCTAACCACATATCACCACTAGGGGACGCAAAATTACCATTGATTCTTAAGCATCAGCGTCACACAACTGACGGTCACAGTAGCGCTTCCGGCAACAAAGTTATTCAAAAGGTTTTCGAATATATTAAGCATGTTTTTGACAAAAACATTCATCCATTCACCCATATATTACACAAACTGCACACACGCTTAAGGGGAGTAGGCTAAATCTAATCAATAGAATCCACTTTCTACAAACAGAACACCCATAAGCTGTAAATAAACGTGAGGCCGTAAAATAGACGCTACACGTATCCAGAAAAACACACAGTGACACAACGCAAGATATTCACAGAAGCAGCCGGCGTTTAGATTAAAGCCCAGACTCACAAACAAAAAGTACCACTTAGTTCAAACCGTATGGAGCGGTGCTAGCCGCTAACGAGGCAGCATGCTGTTTCCTGAAGCCAAAAGCTAAAATGAGGCTTACCTGCAGGTTATGGCCATAATCCGTGTGGTGTAGTAAAAATAATCCACTCGGTTCGTGAAATTCTACATCCCAACGTAAAAGCTTAGCTGATCAGACTGTTTGCTGGCATTGTTTTGCCAAAGACAAGAGTTTGCCCGCCCGCATTCATCATTTTCCTGTTTACGTGGATTCTCTCCCTGTGATTGGTTAACACGAAAGCCAGCCAGCTGAAAAAAACTCAACAACAAGCAATTCGATTGGCTGAGGTTTCACACATTGGAACCTACTAGTAGCATTTGCTACGTCAGGTTTTGAAGCAATTAACTTTATTTGTCACTGATGATTTCACAATTATAGCAAAGATGGCTAAAAGGTTGGACAACAAAAAAATATTCAGTGGAAGTAGTGTGTTGCTGCCGTGACAAATTGGCACAGATGGAGCCACACTGTGCCAGCCTGTGGAAAGTTTTCCCCTCAGGGCGGGGTGAACAACCCGACCAATCAGCGATCTCCTCCCCCTGGTCTGAGCAGAATTCACCCGGTGAGGCGGCGACGATCGCTAAAAGATGCGACCAACCGCTCTCCTATTCTTTCTCGTTGTGGACGGTTTGGGGACCCACTGCACATGCGCCAGTTAGCCCATATTAAGTCAATGGTAAAGATTGCTGCGCCCGCGAGAGGACACGTGACAAGTACGTCGACGATTCGGCCGTGTTAAAAGTAAAAAAAACCATTATTAAACACAGATTACACACAGCACTTAGTCCATATGGTGTGTATAGATCGTTTAGTTCACTTTTTATGTTTTTTTAAATATATTTTGTGATTCCTATCTTCTTCTTCTCCTTCCTGTGAGTGGTGGGGCGGCGCCCTAGCGCCCCCTATGGACGAGCCGCCACTGCTCACCTGTAAAGATTAAGAAAATGTTTTATAATGTGTACAAGGGATTTAGGTGTGTGTGTGTGTGTGTGTGTGTGTGTGTGTGTGTGCATTCTTGCCTGTTGCTAGGAATCTTAGGGTTACTGACAGCCTCTCCCTAGGACTGATCGCCTTCCTCAGGTGTGTGTCTCTCTTGATGATATGTGGGGTCACTCTCTCCAGAAGGTAATTGAATTCTTCCACAGACATGCGGAGAAGGTCTCGAAAACCATTCATATCATCGATCTATTTCACAACACACCAAAACAACAGCATTACAAATGATGGTTGTTACTCCCCCCACCACCCTCAAACTGCATAAACTGGTCAAAATGTAATATATGTCGCTAGACAGAATTGTAGCTACATAAGGAAAAGCTAATTTCAAACATCCTACCTCCAATTCACGCTGTAGAATCGACAAACCATACTGGCAGCGTCTGCCCAGCCATTTCTTTGTCCATATTCGTCTTCTCTTTTTCTTTTCATCGACACACATGATAGCAAGAACAGCCAAAGACAGACGTCTTGTTTTCACGGGCATTACTGCGGCTAACAACGAGCATGCAGGCGCCGAACCAAACGCGTGTCATTCGTTTTCCTGGTGTTTACTTCCGGGGTTTCCTTCTTCGTGTTTGCAATTCCGGGGGGACCAACGTGTTGCGTCATCTACTGGCTATATTTATTATAGCTGCGATGTGTTCGTGCCAGACGTACAGTGTGAGCAGTCAGGTCACATCCGAGAACTGGGTTGTACAGTGTGAGCACATGACTTGTGAGATCTGCTCTGCGAGGAAGTCGTACAGTTTGAGCTGAAGCTGAACGCTACGAGTGAAAAAGTCGCACAGTGTACGCCCGACTTTACTCATCCTATCTCTCTGAAATAGCTCCATAGAGGTTTCAACTAGGGATGTCCGATATTATCGGTCTACCGATATTATCGGCCGATATTGGCCATAAAAAGCAATATCGGAAAATATCGGTATCGGTTTTTACTCCTATAGTGACCCACCGTTTACATACCTTGCACATATTACCCATCAAACTGATCGGCTTCATCTCCTCTCTCTCAAAATGCCAAAATATGACAGATCTGATCTTTACTTTTTGAGATATTGTAGTTTTATTTGGCACAACTTGTGAATTTTTAGTAATTTGCCCTGTGTAATGAGGGTCTGCCACATAGCTACGTGTAGCTAGCCAGCAAACAAGCAACAGAATCTTCATCCAAGGCTTGCTTTTCTTAAATTAAGATCTTTATTAATGTTATCACCATAACTACAAAATACAAAAAGAGAAAAAAATATATTACTGACTATTACAGACGTCTTAGCGTCACGCTTAGCGATTAGCCTCGCTTAGCGATTGGCCTCGCTTAGCATTTGTATGCTCACGCTGCTTACATTTTATCAACTAACTTTAACACACGCCCAAACATTCGCTAAACAAACCGATAGTTACAAAGACAAATGTTCTCCAAGGTACGACGGTATGAAGCAAAACCAGCATTTTCATGATCCATTTTTTCGTTCGTTTCTGCCTAAATGTAAATGTAAACAAAGAGCGGAGGCCCAGCGGAGGAAACGGAAACCATAGATATCATATATATCACTAGATGCCTTACCCGCGCTCTTCGTCGATTGGACGAACGTCCCTACGCGGCGGCCATCTTACCTCGGACAGCTGCCCCCTTTCGTAACATTGGTGTCAATGGTGCATGTACTATTTAAATAACTCTAACTTGCTCAATTTTCAACCAAATTTCAAACGGTTTGATTTGTTATAAACGCCAGAGATGTGGCTCTAAAATATGACGAATTTGGCCCGTTAATTTAAAAATGTGAACGTATGTCCTATCAAGCCTATGTGTCATAAGGTTTGTAATAAGGCAACCGGCTTGTAAATCCGTTAATATTTAATCGAGTTAAGAGTGTTTATGTTTAAGTTGTTCACTCACCTTCCATCTGCTACCATTGAGAACGGAACATAAGCTGTCCGAGGTAAGATGGCCGCCGTGTAGGGACGCTGTCGACTCCCAGTTAAGGCATCTAGTGATATATATATCTATGACGGAAACTACGTCAGTGATAGGTCTGAGTTGAGAGCACTCACTCTGTCACGTTTTGCGCAGACAATATAACAAACATTGTTTGTAACAGCGATGTCTCACTTTGATCAGTTTTCAAAACCTAAAAGATTTTAACCTTTTTATCATTAATTCACCTGTACTATTTATTAACTTATCAAACCTTTCACATCATGAACTTAATAATTATCTGTAGCCTAAAGGCATGACAGATAGCCAGGATTATCTCAAGTCATTCAGAATCTCATTCAGCTGCTGTTGGAGACAAATTAAAAATGACATTTTTTTTCTATTACTAACTTAAATTGAAGTAGTTGTCATTTTGCACAGATAATGTTTAAAGCTTAAGCATTCATGATTTTAAATATGTAACCTAGACAATTTATTTTATTATATTTTTTATTAGGGGGGACACCCCATATATCGGTATCGGTTTATATCGGTATTGGAAATTAAGAGTTAGACAATATCGGATATCAGTAAAAAAGCCAATATCGAGCATCCCTAGTTTCAACATACATTACGTTCAAGGAATAAAAACAGATCACTACAAATACTCATAAGTTCAATAAAACCTCTAAACATTCTTTACAAAAGCTGGAAGTCGCTTGAAGTTTTCTACTGTAAAGCATCCCAGTATCCTGAAAGGCTCTCTAATAATTAATAATTAATAATTATCTTTAATTATTATTATTATTATTAGTAGTAGTAGTAGTAGTAGCAGCAGCAGCAGTAGTAGTAGTAGTAGTAGCAGCAGCAGCAGTAGTAGCAGTAGTAGTAGTAGTAGTAGTAGTAGTAGTAGCAGCAGCAGCAGTAGTAGCAGTAGTAGTAGTAGCAGCAGTAGTAGTAGTAGCAGCAGCAGCAGTAGAAGCAGCAGTAGTAGTAGTAGTAGTAGCAGCAGCAGCAGTAGTAGCAGTAGTAGTAGTAGTAGCAGCAGCAGCAGTAGTAGCAGTAGTAGTAGTAGTAGTACTAGCAGTAGTAGTAGTAGTAGTAGCAGTAGTAGTAGTAGCAGTAGTAGTAGTAGTAGTAGCAGCAGCAGCAGTAGTAGTAGTAGTAGCAGCAGCAGCAGTAGTAGTAGTAGTAGCAGTAGTAGTAGTAGTAGCAGTAGTAGTAGTAGTAGTAGTAGTAGCAGCAGCAGCAGTAGTAGTAGTAGTAGTAGCAGTAGTAGTAGTAGCAGTAGTAGTAGTAGTAGTAGTAGCAGCAGCAGCAGCAGTAGTAGTAGTAGCAGTAGTAGTAGTAGTAGCAGTAGCAGTAGTAGTAGTAGTACCATACCATACCATACCAGTTTATTTGTTTGGCGCATTAAAACACAGCATGAGAGCTGAACAAAGCGCCTTACAGTTGAAAAACAAGTTGAAATAAAGAATTGCAATAGCATTATACCCAAATAAGCAATAAAAGGCAGAAACCAGACACACACAGTAATTCAATAAAAAATGGTCAAATCAACCAAAGGACTAGTAAAAGCAGTAAAAAATATAAAAAACTAGCGCTCCAAAAACAGGAACAGTCCTGACAATAAAAACTACATCTCAAAACAATAAAACCAAATGTAAAAGAGGTCCTTTATCCAAAGGCCAAATCATAAAAGTGAGTCTTCAGTCTAGACTTAAAGACCGAGACCGTTGAGGACTCTCGTACGGTGAGAGGGAGAGCATTCCAAAAGTGAGGAGCGGCATACACAAAAGCCCGCTCTCTAGTAGTAGTAGTAGTAGTAGCAGTAGTAGTAGTAGTAATAGTAGTAGCAGTAGTAGTAGTAGTATAGTAGTAGTAGTAGTAGCAGCAGCAGTAGTAGTAGTAGTAGCAGTAGTAGTAGTAGCAGTAGTAGTAGCAGTAGTAGTAGTAGTAGTAGTAGTAGCAGCAGCAGCAGTAGTAGTAGTAGCAGCAGTAGTAGTAGTAGTAGCAGCAGCAGCAGTAGTAGTAGTAGTAGTAGTAGTAGTAGTAGTAGTAGTAGCAGTAGTAGTAGTAGTAGTAGCAGTAGTAGTAGTAGTAGTAGCAGTAGTAGTAGCAGTAGTAGTAGTAGTAGTAGTAGTAGCAGCAGCAGCAGTAGTAGTAGTAGCAGTAGTAGTAGTAGTAGTAGTAGTAGCAGCAGTAGTTGTAGTAGTAGCAGCAGTAGTAGTAGTAGTAGTAGTAGTAGTAGTAGCAGCAGTAGTAGTAGTAGTAGTAGTAGTAGTAGTAGTAGCAGCAGTAGTAGTAGTAGTAGCAGTAGTAGTAGTAGTAGTAGTAGCAGTAGTAGTAGCAGTAGTAGTAGTAGTAGCAGTAGTAGTAGCAGTAGTAGTAGTAGTAGTAGTAGCAGCAGCAGCAGTAGTAGTAGCAGCAGTTGTAGTAGTAGTAGTAGCAGCAGCAGCAGCAGTAGTAGTAGTAGTAGTAGCAGCAGTAGTAGTAGTAGTAGTAGTAGTAGCAGCAGCAGTAGTAGTAGTAGTAGTAGCAGCAGCAGCAGTAGTAGTAGTAGTAGTAGTAGCAGCAGCAGTAGTAGTAGTAGTAGTAGTAGTAGTAGTAGTAGTAGTAGTAGTAGCAGCAGCAGCAGTAGTAGTAGTAGTAGTAGTTGTGACTATAAACTTTATCTAAGTTTGTCCCCAGTATGAATTTTAAATCTCCTGTAATTCCAGAAAGATACTAGCCTGGCAAGCCATCCTATATATGTGAATATATAGTCTGGCCACGAACCACTGACGGGTCTCAGTCGTGAGGCGGGATCTACGGTTGTCTTTCAAAATGTCAGCACGCAATTGGATAGTGCTAGGACCAATCAGAGTGACGAACAACATGACGTAATCACGGCGACGGAAAAGCGGGAGGCTTTAATAGCATCTAGCTTCAATGATTTCTGTCGTTTTTGTATGAAAAACACGCGAATATCAGGTGTACTGGGACATTGCACTACTTTGTTTGATAAAAATAAGAAGCCGCTAAGTATATCAGACAGACTTACGCACGTTGGAGTCTAAATAATCCAATGTTGATGACAAAGCCGTTTCAAACGAACGTGTTTTCCGAGTTGCCGCCATGTTGCTTGGGTTCGCGGCGTTCGCGGCCGCAGCGCTGACGTCATCGGCTACTCCCGCTCTGTGATTGGCCCATGATATAGAGCGCTGTGATTGGCCCAACCAAAACTATAGCGAGTTGTGATTGGATAGACACAGCAGTGGTTTGGGCTGCGAGGGTTCCAATGAAGCGTGCCTAGACCAAACTCTGCAAAGCAAGAATTGGTCTAGTTCACTAGGCTAGAAAGATACATCTCAGTTAATAAATGGTGTCTGAATCCTATTTAATGGTGGGTTGGTACATTTTTATTGGAAAAACTCATGCCCACTGCAGTTTAAACATTGATGTAGAAATATGGAGGTGAGCAATATTCAGTGAAAGAAAATGTACCCAGTATTACGCTGTAGGTCACTTGTCTCTACAGTCAGTGGGTCTAAATAGCAGAAAAGATGATGGTTTCGGATGACAACTGCTCAAAGGAGCATGGAGTAAGAATGACATCCAGTGGTGAAATTTGGGTACTGCAGTCCCTGTATCAAAACTAATGAGTCTGCTCTGAGCAACAGAGGATTCTAGATGATGAGTGAAGACGAGTCATACACAGAAAGTCTAAATACATTTCACTGTAATATAAAGTTGTTAGTAATTGAAAAAGTAGCTTGAGATGTTTCCTGTCACTGTTTTTTCTAGTTCACCTTTAGCTTCTTCATTAGAGAAAAACAAAAAGATGCCGTGGCTTCTTAAGAGTACAAGAAATAACTTCTGGGTCGCTCCTGTTTACTGACTTAAGCTCTTTACAAAACACTGCTGCTTTTTGCCGGCGGTGTTGAATTACAAATGCCGGCGCAGCAGCGTCAGCTCGGCGCAGACTGGGCAACCTCACAGATAGTAAACAGTGACCACATGGTTGAGACATTAGACTGTTCTGTGATTATTTCTCTGTAGAATTCTTACTTAATGTACGTTTGACATTACAAACACGAAGGTCAGTTTTCAAAGTTTGTTCATGCGTAAGCTTTGATTTTTTAAATACACCTTTCCAACGGCCACTAGTGAACACGAATCCTTAAGAAGACTTTTAAACCATAGAAGCAAGTCACTAAAAGATCATTTTAGGGCCAGTTTAAGGGGAAATGCATCAGTAGTCTTCCATCACCATCATCCAACATTCAGCTTATTCTATTAATATTTACTCAGGTCTGGATGTAAACTTCTGTTCGATCCACTTTCAGGACTAACCATTAGTTTGACATCATGCTTGTTTGATCCCTAAGCCTAGCTAAAGCTTATGAAAGGAAGAGGCAAATAAAAATGTTAACCTATGATTTGGAAAACAACTCTGTTGCATCAGCTGAATGGTGGAGAGGCTTCCTTGCTATTTTCTCCTAGAGGCACGGCTACAATGACAAGCCTCTTACTGGGAGTGTTTGCATCTCACATAGCACCAAGGTGACTTCTGCTGTGTGACGCTCTGCTGAATCCAGCCTCATGATAAGATAAGAGCGGGGCGTAGAGTTCCAGCTCCAGACATAAGCTAAAGATGAGCACTGGCCTATTTATTGCACGTGAGAGAATTTATAGTGCTGTCAGTCCGTTTGTGGGTTTTAAAGGAGTTTCCAGATCTGTCTGAGAAACAGGCTAAAAGCAGACAAAAATAATTGAGTTAGGGTGGCTGGAAAACACGGTTCGCTTTAAAATTAAGTTCCAAACATTTATGATCAGAGTGCTGTAAAGGGCAGAATAACAGCCTGAAATAAAGTTTTGTGGTTTTTAGAATACACTTCCTCTTTATGTAATGCAATATAGTCGAGGATGTGCTTTCAGGGTTTTGATTCAATAGCAGTTCTAAATTTGACTGAAGAAAAGTCAGTGTTCTGTGCAGTTAAATAAATAAAACAAAACATCTAGTTGTGTTCTGTTTTCCATTCAGATAAGCTGAAAAATATTTCATTTCTAATACAAGCCGAGAAAAACCTCCATGCCATATATCTCTAGTTCCATCTATTCCCTGTGGATGCTTCTGAAATCAAAGCCAGAGAGACTCCACTCCCTCATACATCACTGTAGAGAGGGGCAGCATTCTTCACGGTACAGTTTGATTTTGCGGCTGGCCTGGCTGGATGTAATTTTCAGCAGCGCAGCAGGAGGAGACGGCTGGTACAATGGCCTCTCCTGGGCAGAACATGTTCGTCTGTGCCAGACAGCTAGAATATTGCTCAAAATTGCCAGTAGTACATCATAAGTGTGTTAGAGGGAACAGTGCTGACAGTGCCAGCAGTCAATAAGGCATCTGTCTCTCAGAACATTTTATTGTACAAAGACTGCCCCGAACATTGTTTCAGATAGGAAAAAACACAATTTGTTGTGTTTCAACAGCTAAAATTGCAAAGCCTTTTATGTAACTCATATAATCTTTTAGAGGTGCAGTTACGTCCAAAACCTTCAACACCTAAAGGCTTTTTAAAGGGACACTTTGCAACTTTTTAATATTTTTAAATCATGTTCTTGAGCCACTATGTGCTAAAATGACCCTTTACAGGGTTAATGAAAGTCCACCCAGCCCCTGTCGCCCCCTGTGGCCAGAATATTCCACTTGCAACTTCACAGTTGCCGGTCTGGTCTGGTGGGACTTAGAAAAGTTGAGCTTGACCTACCTGGCTCTGCAGTCTGCTTCCAGCATGTTTCCTGCATGTTTTAGATCATGAACACAGCTGATGTGTTTGATTTAGTGATGAACCGCTCCTGTAGACACTAATGAAGGCTGAGGAGACATTTCAGCTGTTAGATTAAAGGAAAAGTTCGCTTTTTTAGACATTAAGTTTTATGTGTTCCTTCACCCACCCAGTGCTCTGTAAACTTTGACCCATTTCACACACACCCCCCTGCTCAGACATTTTCAGGGGAGAAGTGATTCATAAACGTAGTTCTGGCTAGTTTCGGGGGCACTTTATCTGCGCCGTTTAGCCTCACAAAAGGATTAGCCTCTGAAAGCATGGCTAATTTGCATCTCACAAACAAAGAGAAAAAATTTACAACGTCACCTTACAACGGGACTATTTTTTGTCATTCGTATCCCTGCGCCGGTCCCCGCGGATATTAAACAGCGCTTCGTATGTCAGCTGTTTCACTGCCGAATGCCGAAAACATGTCAGACTCCGTCTCATCTGATGACGAATTTCATTTTAACACTATATCAGATGAAGAAGAAACTTATTTTACTACTAGGATATCTTTATGAGCCAGAGTACACGGATGAAGAATTGCATTTGCTACACAAAACACACACATCAACACAGATTGTTGACAAAGCTACTGCAGTCTATGATCAACCATCGGTGTAAAGATGATTGCATAAATAATGCGCTAAAATGCGAAGATGATTGCATGAATACGGCAGACATAGCGGAATAAATAATTTTTTAAAAACAAAACTTACCCAGATTTCTGGTACGGCCGAACTCTTCAAAAACAGTCTTTCACTTTTCCCGAACTTTTTCCTGATGTAATCATCCTCTTTGAAGTGTGCACTGCACAAACGAAAGGTTTTGACTCGTTCCAGCCGAGTATCCTTGGAGTAGCCGATTGCTAAAAGCCACTGATGCCTTAGAGAAACGTCCTTAGCAGGAAAAGTGTCAAACCGAAAAGGTGATCCTGTAACATCCTTATTGTTACAACCCGGGAACCTGCAGGTACGCACCATGGCTCGATATATTTAAGAAAAACTACTTTTAAGTGACTTTAGAAGTTGTTGTTTCACTCATACAGCCAGGATTAGCAGCCAGACACGAGCCCGTTCTAGCTGCTGCGGTGACCGGCGCAGGGATACGAATGACAAAAAATAGTCCCGTTGTAATGTGACGTTGTAATTTTTTTCTCTTTGTTTGTGAGATGCAAATTAGCCATGCTTTCAGAGGCTAATCCTTTTGTGAGGCTAAACGGCGCAGATAAAGTGCCCCCGAAACTAGCCAGAACTACNGTAGTTCTGGCTAGTTTCGGGGGCGCTTTATCTGCGCCGTTTAGCCTCACAAAAGGATTAGCCTCTGAAAGCATGGCTAATTTGCATCTCACAAACAAAGAGAAAAAAATTACAACGTCACATTACAACGGGACTATTTTTTGTCATTCGTATCCCTGCGCCGGTCACCGCAGCAGCTAGAACGGGCTCGTGTCTGGCTGCTAATCCTGGCTGTATGAGTGAAACAACAACTTCTAAAGTCACTTAAAAGTAGTTTTTCTTAAATATATCGAGCCATGGTGCGTACCTGCAGGTTCCCGGGTTGTAACAATAAGGATGTTACAGGATCACCTTTTCGGTTTGACACTTTTCCTGCTAAGGACGTTTCTCTAAGGCATCAGTGGCTTTTAGCAATCGGCTACTCCAAGGATACTCGGCTGGAACGAGTCAAAACCTTTCGTTTGTGCAGTGCACACTTCAAAGAGGATGATTACATCAGGAAAAAGTTCGGGAAAAGTGAAAGACTGTTTTTGAAGAGTTCGGCCGTACCAGAAATCTGGGTAAGTTTTGTTTTTAAAAAATTATTTATTCCGCTATGTCTGCCGTATTCATGCAATCATCTTCGCATTTTAGCGCATTATTTATGCAGTCATCTTTACACCGATGGTTGTTCATAGACTGCAGTAGCTTTGTCAACAATCTGTGTTGATGTGTGTGTTTTGTGTAGCAAATGCAATTCTTCATCCGTGTACTCTGGCTCATAAAGATATCCTAGTAGTAAAATAAGTTTCTTCTTCATCTGATATAGTGTTAAAATGAAATTCGTCATCAGATGAGACGGAGTCTGACATGTTTTCGGCATTCGGCAGTGAAACAGCTGACATACGAAGCGCTGTTTAATATCCGCGGGGACCGGCGCAGGGATACGAATGACAAAAAATAGTCCCGTTGTAAGGTGACGTTGTAAATTTTTTCTCTTTGTTTGTGAGATGCAAATTAGCCATGCTTTCAGAGGCTAATCCTTTTGTGAGGCTAAACGGCGCAGATAAAGCGCCCCCGAAACTAGCCAGAACTACGTTTATGAATCACTTCTCCCCTGAAAATGTCTGAGCAGGGGTGTGTGTGTGAAATGGGTCAAAGTTTACAGAGCACTGGGTGGGCGAAGGAACACATAAAACTTAATGTCTAAAAAAGCGAACTTTTCCTTTAAGGTGTTAAAAAGATGAACGCACAGCGAGGAGATAAGTTTTACTTTCGTTTTCACCAACGAACACTAGGGGGTGCTAAAAACAGATAAACTGACTAGTGTCCCTTTAGAGGTGTCCTAGAATGCAATTAATCAACAATCTAAAACAGAGCTTTGAGCCTCCAAAAAGCATAAGAACATTTTTTTTTTGGCTTTCATCTGTCCCAGGAGCCCTGATACAGGCCATTCTAAACCCCCTTACTCAGGCCTTCAGTGAAAAGAGCTGTTGACCCCTCCCACTCAGCCAGGACATGCTGATTGGTTGGTTTCCCCAGAAGGCCTCAGACACATGCAGGTTTGAGGAGGCGTGGCTCCCCCTAGAGACGCGTTAAGGAAGGTTTTCTCAGAACAGGTTTTCTCTCACCTTTTTCAACTTTCTAATTTACATAAAAAGTAGGTCAAACACGGCTTTGACTTTCTGGCATGCTGCTGTTGACCACCCAAGCTGTCTTATTCAACAACAACAAGGAACATGTTGGTTTACATTCTAGGTCCCCTTTAAAGTAACTGTAAAGAAACTTGCATGTGTGTATTTTTTCTGTTTTAAAGTGCGACGAGTTATTGTCGACATCTCAGACAATCTCCTGACTGGGCTCTGACGCTTTCATCGTAAGTCTGGCGGGCCGAGCAAAGCAGTTTTTACTTTTATTTGACTAGTTTTGCTGGAGCCGGCTCCAAACGGGCTCTGCTTCAGAGGGTTGGTGTTCTTCTCAAAGCTTCTAGTCAAGGAAGAAGCTGTGCTGACAGGTTTAATATGCTAAAACCTACAATCATCTCATCATGTGACATTTTCTTGTGCAAATCGTTTTCACCTACCAAACTGGCATTTTCATGACATGGTACACTTTTTTACAAGTTCTTCTAGCCCAACATGCAACGTTTGTTTGTTGATGACTAGATGTTTTCAAAGTGGGTTTATTTTTGAAGAAATCTCGGGTTAAATACTTATGTTGTTACAAATCCAGTGTTGTGACTCAACATGGTAGCTACGTTATAAACCATTAATATCTTACCTGTTGTAGGTAAAACCAACTCACTTTTGGAGAAACAGTAGTTCTGACTGAATGCATGAATTACTTTTTGCACAAAAACCAACACAAAAGAATTTCAGTGGGTCAGAATTTGTTAGCAGGCATGTCTAGATAGGCTGTTTTTACACACAGTGTTTCATTTAATCCAAAAGTATTGATTATTAATATGATTGTTCATGTTTGTTTATAGGCCAGTTTTAATCCTTGTTAGTGAAGATGGTCACGAGTCATAAAAAAGCTGTGTGATTAATGATAAATGATCCGCACTTGTATAGCACCTTTCAGAGTCAGAGGACTCCAAAGCGCTTTACACTACAGTGAATCATTCATGCATTCACACACACATTCACACACTGGTGGTGATGAGCTACAGTGTAGCCACAGCTGCCCTGGGGCGCACTGACAGAGGTGAGGTTGCTGAGTGTCAGATTTGACATGGGACTGAACCAAGTGGACCGGGAGTGGAGCTGTAGCGTGTGTTAGACCCAGAGCTTAATTTGAGCCGGATCTTACCGGAACAGGATCCGGGAACTGTCTTATTTTGAAGGGATGCGTTCCGGTAATTGTCTGCTAGGATCCGTTAACTCGCGCTGCTACCTCGTGATTACAGTGGGTAAACGAGGACGTTGTGTTGGTCAGGGACTTACGGGTGAGTGGTTCATTTGTCCAATCTCATACCTAAACTTTTCGCTTTTCGGCAAAATCGACGTTTTTAAGCCAAATAAGCCGTTCTGGTTTCAGCAGTCAACAAGGGAAGGAGGGGATTCATCTTGTTCACATCTTTGTTTTTAGCGTGTCGTCATTTGACCAATCACAGTCGTGGAAACAGATGCTTTGGCAGCGTCACACCCGCACGGCGCTCACGAGCAGCGGCTTTGAGCTTAAAGTTTGTCAAATCAAACAAAATCACCACTAAATTACACGGTTTTTCTGTCGAGGACTGTATTTGCCTCCTTTCAGCCTTTAGAGATTTCCCCCGAGGCTCGTCGTGTTTTTTATCAAGTCAAGTTCGGAGTTTAACATAACCACCGCCAGTATTTAACTCCGTTAAAACCAGTAGCTGTATAAATGAAAGGTTAAAACCTAATATTAACAACATAAATACTTTTTTCTGGTGAGAAATGGCCACCAGCATGCTGCAGCCTCACTCATGTCAAAGTCATCCTAATATATTGATCTGGGCAGCGGAAGATTTAAGGAAGCTGGAGTACAAACACGTGATGAGACCATTTCATAATGTTGTAACATTTCTGCAGCACTAAAGCAGAGTTGTAACATTTTGACCTTAGCAGTGGTTTATTAAAGTATTCAAGCAAACAGCTGAGATAAAGCTGCATCTCCCTGCAGCTCCAGCTCTTCCTAAACGTTTAATCAGAACCAACTCATCAGAGCAGCATGAACACAGCCATAACCTCCTAAGAACTCTGGAATATGTTCAGATGTTTTCATGTTTGGTGTTCTGTGAGTTAGTCTCACAGTAATTCTTAATTATAAGATGATCCCTAATCATTTCCTGATCATTTTTGTCAGGCATAGTTTTTCTTTTGTTCTGAGCAGAGGGACTGTCTAAACCTCATGGTAGAAAATGGTTTGCATTTTGCAAAAAAATCACATTGATGATTTTTTGTAAGTATTCCAACAAATTACTGTAGCAATAAAAAGTATGTAAATGTCAGAGGTACTGCAGTATGCCAGGACCTTGTGAGAAATTTGTGTAAACTTTGGGAATGTGGGCACAATTATAAGTTATTCGTCAAAACCTCCATGAATCTTGAGCCGGCGAACAACACCCCCCCACCCCCGCGCGATCCGGCATCAGTTTAGTTCGTAGTAGACTCTGGTCTGACATCACTACTTTTGTTCCGGCAACGTTTGATTTACAAATTAAGCACTGGTTAGACCCAAACGTGGAAGTACGCGTTCTGGGGGGCTGGTGCACCCTTTTCAGGAACCAGAAAAGAGCCACATCAGAGCTGAGCTGCAAACACAGGGTTTGGAGTCTTATTTCCTGATATGTGGACATCTCTCCTCTGATTGGCTAACAGCAACACGACTCTACCACTGACTCTGTTTGCTCTGCAACGTTGATGTTTTATCTCCACCAATAACACAAGCCTGGAGGAGTTCTGCTGTGTGGTGGAGTTGCTAATGCTAACGGTTAGCTTCTACTAGCCCAGACGTTCTCTGCTGTTTCCTGGACGCTAAACCAACAACAGCCTTCCCCGTCGTGAGTCAAGATGGGTGAGTCCATGAATGTTAAGTGACAGTGTGACGTAGATCTGTCAGGATTTTCTAATCCTGGAGTTTCACCGTCTATTTTCTATCAGAAGCTAATGCAGGAGATAGGTGGAGGAGACTATTTTCATGTTCAGCCTGCAGGAAACACTCAGAGTGACCCGTTAGAATCAGAAATAATCAATAAAAAATGTTTTTTCAGTGAACCACACCTTTAAAGGAGCCGTATTATGACTTACGTTATAATAGTTCTATGGTTAATACATAAACTGTTCATGACGTTTTTTGCACTAAATCCATCTCACGTAAAGCAATTACATTAGCTTCATTCTTGACATTTTCAGTACCTTCCAGAATGAGTCGTTTTTAGGGCTCTGTCACCTTAAGAAAACCATTTAAGATGTTTATTATTCTGATCTGATCATCATTTTAAGACTTTTAAATGACTCCAACAAGAACTTACAGTCACATCTGATAAATAAATCAGACAGGCTTGCGCCTCAGAAATATCTCAACAGTGTAACGCTGACGTGCCCCGTGAGTTATTAGCAGATGTTTAGCTGTGGGTGAATGTTGTCAGAGGAGCAGTTTTCTTTGTTCACCACCTCCCAGCAATCAAACAAACACAGTGAAGGCTAAATTTCCAGCTCCTTGATGTGTGGATTCTGTTTGTACGTGGGCGAATCTTTTCAACAGTAATCAACCTCTTATTTACCAAGACAAGTCAGACACACACACAGCTGCAGAGCCTTGGCAAATCAACAAGTTAAATCCTGGCAAAATCGTTTGATTGGGTCTGACAATAGATTCAGTTTGTATGCACAGGTGGTGCAACAAAATGACAATGTCTCCACAAATAAACAAGTTAAATATCCTTCCCATATAAAGATCCATCCACGCCAGAGTCAGCAGCATGCAGACTCATTCCTTCTCAAGATTGGTACTGATTTTTCTTTGCAAGTACAATAATGCTGATGTAGTGTTTTGTCTGACAAGAGCAGACTCACTCAACAACCTGGCTTAAATTCCCTTTTTTTTGACTCAACCAAGTGCAACAACATGTGCATGAAAACGGAGATCAGAAAGTCAATCTTTGACTTATTTCACAGAAAACGGTCTGCTAATGCATTATACAGAGCATCAATCCACAGTGTTTTAGTGATTCTTCTCAGTTTCTCTAGTTAATTATTGATCTGAGCGGTGTTTAGATCCGTGAATAATTAACATGCCAGTGTTGTGGCTGTCAGAACCGGAGCGAATGCAGCAAGGAGTCAAAACAGTATTGAGAGAAGTGTTAAATTATGCAGCGTTGCTCTCACAATCATTTAGGAGTTCTATGACCAGTTTTCTTAGCATCAGTGACTACACAATACAAGCCTGGTCTCATTATGGTAACATTTCAGTGCCATAATTAAATAATGACACATAAAAAATGGATACCGTGACATAAACGCCTGTAGTGGGATTGCAGATTACAGACTAAAGAATCATCTGAACAAGCCTGGCTTTTGTTCTGTTTGCAGAAGAAACATTTAAACAAATAAAATGATCCCTGATTTTATTTTAGCTCCTCAAAATGAAACCAGCATTGACTCAGTCCTGCTAACGTTTTTATATATTCATCTCTTTGGCCCTTTTTAAATGTCACCACAAATTAATGCATCCCTATTCTGGTGCAGCAAATAAATATTCAATCAATTATTTAACACAGCTATCAAACTGTGAAGTTCTCCTGATGTGGGCAGGAACTTAAACATATGCGGTGATTGTTGACCTCTCTCAAGCTCATTACATAACGCTGTCCGCTAGTATCTAAAGCTGCAGGATCATCTCCTCAATACTATTAATATCTTAACAGTAGCTTTATGAATGGATGTTTGCTAAACCCTCCTGAGACATGACAAAGCCAAGCATTCAAGCTGATGTAACCTGCCTTTGGGCACCAGTCACTGCAGGTTTGTGTGATGCTTACTCAGAGTCTGATGGAACAACTGAAACTTTAAAACCATCTTATTAAGGGAATCAATCCAGTTCATATAACAGGTATTTTAATTTAAATGGGTTTCAGTTAGTCTACAGCAGAAATGTATGATTATCTTTAGACAACGTTAGCAGCCAACAGTTTGGGTTCTGCAGTTTAAAGCTCCTATATCATGCTAAATCCAGTTTTGGGAGCCTTTGACCGTGTTATATTGTTATTTTCTCATGAAAAACACCCCCAAAGTGGTTTTTGGCTTCACGCATTCATTTTCCTGTCTCAGTCGCAAATCCTCTGCTGGGCTGCCCAACTGCTGCAGAAGCCTGGATGGAGTTGTTGATACGTCATGAGTAGGGATGGGAATCGAAAACCGGTTCTTGTTGAGAACCGGTTCCCACTGTTTCAATTCCTAGGAATCGTTCGCCATTTTTGCAAACGATTCTCTTATCAATTCCAGGCGGCGCAAATGACGTCACCACGCACGTTGCGCAGCTTACGCATGCAGGAGCCGGGTTTGAATTACGGGGGAGCTGGAAGCCGTCAACCTACACACCCAGGGGAAGCCCGAAAAAAGATCCTGTTTCTACCTATATTACATTATTTATATGGACTCTCAGCGCACCGGGGATTTTTTTGACCTGTTTAGTTCAAAAGTAACTCGAGGTGAAACAGGAAGAAGCCAGGAAACTGTTTTTTTTCCTGTGGATTGAGGAGAAGTAGGAAGATCAGAGACAGACAGGACAGGAAAATATTCAAATACAAACAAGAAAACTAAACAAAGTTCTTGAAAATGAAAACGTTGGTAGATTTATGCCACTACACCTTTTTACCTTCATAAAGCAATAATTCATAAGCATGTAATATTTATATATTTGATACAATTCTGATCACCTTCAAAATTCAGTCCCACATCCAGGGCCGTATCAGGGCATTTTGGGGGCCAAGGCAAACAGACATCCCACCCACCTCCCCGTAACTGGGCTCCAACAGAATCCTCTGTGTAATTCAAACCCTGCCCAGGAGTATTAACTATAGTGTTTGCAAAAACACCTCAGTTTACATATGAATTGTTCTAGAGCCATTTTGTTGGCAGAATCTGATTTTAGCTCTAAGCCAGGTGTTCTGATAGAACACCAGGAAAAAAATGGGTCCCAACGTGGTTTGTGTGGCGTCATTGGTAGACACAGATCCCCTGTCCTCATTTTTGGAAATGGAAATATGGTCACCCTACCTTATATACACATCTCCACACTAGCAGACTCCAGCAACTAAAGTCCGACCTGTGGTGAGATTTTTCCCATCATGCAAAAACTACAGCAAGAAGATGACTCTGCCTTCAAAAGGAGCATAAAGGAGAACATTTGAAATGATTTTTCCAAACGATACCAGGTACAATTGATTATCATAAATAAACTGACAGTTATAATGCAGGAAACTGTGTGCGATTAATTTTCTGCCACCTATTGAACTACTAGGGAATTGATAAGGAATTGGATTGATAGACAGAATCGACAATGCCACTGATATTGATAAAAACTTATCAATTCCCACCCCTAGTCATGAGGCTCTACTCCTCCCCATCCAGTTCGGATCCCTCCTCCCCTGGACTGTAAACACTAACACCCACTCTCTCCATGTAGCAAGCCGGGAGTTTAATCTCCACGGTTGTGAAGAAGTGATTTCTTTCTTATCTAGTCTGCACTTTAAATAATGCCTAGAATCTAAAAATACATTTTTGTCTACAAGAGGAATGGGATCCCTGTCCAGTCTTTCTGAAGATTCAGAAATGGTTGGAATTTATCTTCAGGAGCTCTCAAAAGCCGAGCCAGAATGTGACCATGATTTCACAGTCCGGTACTGCCAGTACCAGAGTGGGTTTTCAGAAGGATTACTTCTTCAAACTGACACCATTCCAATGTTAAAACCACCAGATGGAGAGGCCAAAGTGGTGAGTACAACCAAGATGCTAACTGCTAGCTGCTAAGTGCTAGTTATAAAGTTTGGTGGGTGAGCATCAGGGATGGACTGGGACAATGATCCAAGCTGAGCATCTGATATCATCTCAGCCGTCTTTTTTCCATTCGAGTGGTGTGTGTGGGCGCGTGCACGTGTGTGCATTTCTGTGTTAGCCGCTCGACCCTCCGACTGAGAATTCTCTGGGGGGCACATGTCAGCGTGAATCTCTGGGTCTATTGTGGAACGCACACATTTGGATACATAATGGATTCCTGGGACCAGTGGAAGTTTATGTGTCTGTCGCTGCTGTCCATGGAGGACTCAGAAGGCGTTCATATATTTGGATTCATGATTACCGGATTCTTGTTGTTTGGAGCTGGCGAGTACCTGGTGTATCGGAAGATGTTGGAGCTGACGGGAGCAATTGGCAGGTCTCCCAAGCTCAGCGAGGGAATATGCTGCTGACTTCAGACACAACACGGACAGCTATGTTCTGCAGAGGTTCTCTGACGACTCTGCAATTGTCGGCCTGATCACCGAGGACGACGATGTGGAGTACAGAGGACTGACGCAGAACTATGTGGACTGGTGTCAGCAAAACCACCTCCTGATCAACGCGGAGAAAACGAAGGAGATGGTGGTGGATTTTCGAAGACGTCGGCCTGCTGTTCCTTCACCGGTGAACATCCAGGGAACGGACATTGAGAGAGTGGACTCATATAAATACCTGGGTGTTCACCTGAACAATAAACTGGACTGGTCTCACAACACGGACGCGCTGTACAGGAAGGGCCAGAGCAGGCTCTACCTTCTGAGGAGACTGTGGTCTTTTAGAGTGAAGGAGACACTCCTGAAGACCTTCTATGACTGTGTGGTGGCCCCGGCCATCCTGTACGGTGTGGTCTGTTGGAGCAGCAGCATCACAGAGAGAGAGAGAGGAAGAAGCTGGACAGGGTGATCAGGAAGTCCAGCTCTGTCCTGGGCTGTCCTCTGGACTCAGTGCAGGAGGTGGGTCACAAGAGGGTCCTGGCTAAACTTAGATCCGTGCTGGGCCACGAGTCACACCCCCTGCAGGACGACCTGTCTGCTCTGGAGAGCAGCTTCAGTGACAGACTGATCACCCTTGCTGTGTGAAGGAGAGATACCGTAGGTCTTTCCTTCCTGCAGCTGTTAGACTCTATAATGGTCAATCCTAATATGTAACACATACATCTGGAACATACCACTACAACTGTCATCACCGTCCAATACATGTGCAATACTTATTACTACTGTTATTATGTGCAATCATTATCAAACTCACAATACAATACTTTTTAATTCAAGTTATTTACTTAAATACTTTTGTGTGATATTGTTTGTGTACTACTCATATTTTACTTTACTTCACCTTACTTTACTGTACTTGTGCTGTTGCAATACTGCAATTTCCCCACTGAGGGACAAATAAAGGTATTCTTATTCTAAAAATATTTCTATTTTAGTCGATTAAAATAAAGACTAAAATTAAAACAAATTGGATGACTAAAATGTGACAAAAATTCTTTTGAATTTTAGCCAAAAGACTAAGACTAAAATTAAATTAAATTAAAATTTCTTGTCAAAATTAACACTGTTCACAACCCTGAGCAGCATAGGTTGGAGGGTATGTTGGATGCTGCAAACTCTCTTGGTTGCAAAGGGGATCCCAGCCCCTCCAACCCACCACTCATGGATTATGTTGTAATTGTCTTTATATGTACTTTGATGTACTCTGGTGTTTTTTGCATATCAGATCTATCCCCTGTTGGAGGTAGGTCTGGAATGCCCCCCCCTCTTGTCACCCTTTCTTATCTGCATATGGCTACATGCCCAC
Source organism: Aphyosemion australe (assembly GCA_006937985.1). Taxonomy (NCBI): domain Eukaryota; kingdom Metazoa; phylum Chordata; class Actinopteri; order Cyprinodontiformes; family Nothobranchiidae; genus Aphyosemion; species Aphyosemion australe. The sequence continues at coordinate 124,647 of SSNS01000066.1, forward strand.
AGTACAGCCGGATTCTGTCTATGTGTTTTTAATGTGCTGTATGTTGAATCTTGGAAGGGTTGTGCTGAAACAGAAATTTCATTGTCCCGGGACGCTGGCTCGATGATGATAAAGTGATTTTTCTAACGCGGGGAGAGGCAGGGTTCCATCGAATCCAAGTGTCTTATTTTTGAGTAGAAGTAATGGGTCACAAAAATAATTTATATTTCATGAATAATAACATCTCAATAGTGCCAACAGCCATCATATATTGAGCCTGCCGTTGCTCTGGATGAGTAAAATAGCACAATACAGACCCTTTAAATATTTCTAACAAAGTAAGTGTGAGATGTTGGACTGATGATTCCACAGGTTTATGGAACTTTGAAATCTGAGACTAGAGGGTTTTTTAACATGGCAAGAATCCACTTAGTCAAGGTCCAGTCAGAATGAATCTCTATTTGTCCTACTCAAGGCCTATTCAAAGAACTTTGTACAACAGATATTATTATCACGGAAAATTGGCTTACCTACTGAGTAACTAATGATGAACGAACGAGGATCTAATGATTACGTAATGATTACCTAAGCTTCACAACCACCCCACTTTAGATTTATTATCTATTGATTCTTTAATGCTTACTTAATGGTTGGTATTTCATAAATTGAATATATACCTAATCAGCCACCAATGATTCAATAATGATTATCAAATCTTTACACCCAGCCCCAAATTTATTAGCTGATGATTCCTGAATAATTACTTAATGTTTATCAGTCATTAATACAGAATCAGGAATTAATGACTCATCAATAAATGACAATTGGTATTTAACCAGACTTACTGGTAAAAAACACCTACCAGTCTTATTCAGGGACGAATGGGTAGTTATCTAAAGAAAAGGGGAACGAATCATTACCTACTCAGTACTTAAGCATTACTTACTACTTTTGTGGTCCCTATAGTAATATTTGGTTTTATTTTGAAGAGCGGAAGGAAATGGTAGCATGATGAATCAGAAACCTGACAGTGACGAGAGAGACATGCTATACAGACTTCTGCGTTGGTGGTTTGGACTAATTAAACACATTTATGGATCGTTACCTCGATGGTTGGTAATGGACACTTGTTTTAGGGGTTTTGAACTGTGTATGGGCATTTTTCAAGTCAATGTTTTTTCACTTAAAAGTGGTTTAGCACTGAATAGTTAGCATTTGCTGTTCTGGTTTAACTAACTTTTTCAACTCGAAGTTTGTCCAATAGTTATGTTTCTTTTGCCCTTAAAAGTGGTTTAGCACTGAATAGTTAGCGTTTGCTAATTAAATAGCTGTTCTGGTTTAGCTAACTCAGCGAACTATGAAAGCTGTTCTTCATCTTCCGGTCTGGAAATAGGGGGACTAGTAAAGTGCTAATGGACTACTAGAAGAATGCTTTGTATTATAAATTTTGCATTTTTATTATGTTTGTTTGCACTCATTTGAATTCTCCTTCTTCTATTGGGGTCTGGCAGCCTGGAAACAACATGAGCTGCATTACCGCCACCTGGAGTGGGGACCGGTACCTCACCACTGACCCTAAATCCTCCTAAACATCTTGCCACAATACAATGGACTTCAGTGGCTGGCAAAAACCCACAGAAATGGTCCTCTTGGACTTATGCTTCATGACGTGTGTGTGTGTGTGTGTGTGTGTGTGTGTGTGTGTGTGTGTGTGTGTGTGTGTGTCAATGAAGCTGTACAGTTTCTACAATAAAAACTGCAGTTCTCATCTATCCTGAGTAGTTTTTAGACATTAGATAGCTATGTTCATGAAGTTATAATTTTAACAAATGGTTGATTAATTTTTGTATTTTATTTTAAAGAAATAATTTGTCAAGATTGGATATTAAAAAATGGTAGTTAATAGTTAGGTAATGGTTAAGTAATGATTCATTCCTCATTAGGTACTAGGGAGGAGGCTTCACTTTACTATAGGGCCCACAAAAGTAGTAAGTAATGCTTAAGTACTGAGTAGGTAATGATTTGTTCCCCTTTTCTTTAGATAACTACCCATTCGTCCCTGAATAAGACTGGTGGGTGTTTTTACCAGTAAGTCTGGTTAAATACCAATTGTCATTTATTGATGAGTCATTAATTCCTGATTCTGTATTAATGACTGATAAAGATTAAGTAATTATTCAGGAATCATCAGCTAATAAATTTGGGGCTGGGTGTAAAGCTTTGATAATCATTGAATCATTGGTGGCTGATTAGGTATATATTCATTTTATGAATTACCAACCATTAAGTAAGCATTAAGGAATCATTAGCTAATCCACTATAGAGTGGGTGTGAAGCTTAGGTAATCATTAGTTATCTAGTCATTTTATGACTAACTATTCATTAAGTAATCATTCAGGAATCAATAGATAATAAATCTAAAGTGGGGTGGTTGTGAAGCTTAGGTAATCATTATGTAATCATTAGATCCTCATTCGTTCATCATTAGTTACTCAGTAGGTAAGCCAATTTTCAGAACACTATTGTAAAGTGTTACCATTATCACCTCTAAAGATCTGAGCTATCTGGTTCCATTCTAGCTGTTCAGAATGACTTTTTCAGAAGCTTGTTTACTGACAGCTTTCTAAACCCTTCCTATGATCTGATGCATCCGTTTTCTGTTTTTCAAAGCAAATTTCTTTTCTCAAGTAGAAAAAAGGTGAGAAAACTGCAGTTAGTGTTGTGTAAACAGGAATAAATAAATAAAGACATGGCTGTGGGCTGTTTGCTGGTGCCAGGCCTGAGGCTTGTTGGCTTTACAGAGGTCTGTTGAGGCGAGCAGGAGTGAAGCGAGAAGCCCATCAGCCCAGCCATCGAACTCAACACACAGGCATATGGGCCGCTTGTCAGTTGCAATTATTAGTTGGATGTTTCCCAGCCCCGGTAGCGTGGCACAACATGCTACCCAGAGCCAGAATAATCAAATCACTAAAGTATAAGTAATGGCTGGCTACGCCACACTGCATCCCCTAACTCAACTTTTAATTCTGCTATATTGGCTCAGAGGGGAGAAACAATAGCATAAATTGAAATTGATAACTGTCACCCTGCAGGAGGATGTTTTTTCCTGCTGATTAGGATGTTTACACATTTCTGGTGCAATAACTTTGGCTGTAGGGACGGATTATACGGTTAATAAAAATAAAAGTCTTAGGTGGACTCACCCAGAATCCTCCTGCCCTATTTCCTGATGCACCCTCACAACTGCAGCAGTTTAAGTCTTTATTTTCTGTTCTTTCTTCCCTTTTGTACCCGGTAGAGAAAACTCTGCTACAGAGAGTAAGAAGTTACTGAATTTCAGAATTTCTTTTTTGACAAAGTAGACAAAAGAAATCAATTTCCAACATTCAAAGAGAATAAAGAGGGAATAAAAACACATATTTAGAAATAACAAAACCAATATGTCACCGGCCCTTTGACATGTCTGGGAAGTTTAATTATTTGCAAACTTCTATAAGGTCCACGAGGTCGTAAATTGAATGGGAGTCTGAATAAAATGATTCAGTGAATAGCGCCCTCATGAATAGCAAGAAGTTTACTAAAATGAACTTTTTTATACTTTTATAAATATTTTGTTGGAAAATCATGAAACAAATTAAAATGAATTTTAGTCAAAAAACTGAAACTAAATTAAAAATTCTTGTCAAAATTGTTTTTTGTCACCAGGGAAAGGTGTTGAATCAGGTAAATTACTGTTTATTAGTCTAACAAGGTAAGATTTATTTAATTAATGTCACAAATCCAAAATCACAATGAGACTATTGTCACTGCGTGAATGAGCAGGTCATATATTAGCCTGGTCCTGCAAGATTCATTCAGATCAATGTGAATGAATGTAATTCAGTAACGTGCAGAAGTTTAGTCCTGTTGCAGAGCAGCAGACCAAATCAATGAACTGAATGAAGACAATAAGCATCTGGTGAACTTCACCGTCATGATTTATGATCTTATTCCAACCATCCAGGGGTCATTCTCATGACCAAGGGACAACAGTGAGAAATTGGCTGCTATTTAAAAACTTTAAATAAAAACAAACAACCCAACCAGCAGATAGCATCAATACATTTGCAACAGCGAGTTGTTAATTCACATCTTAGTACAAAAAACTTCACCTGCAGTCCATTTTTCCTTTAAAAACTGCTCTTTACAAGTCTGGCCTCTCTGGAATTCCATCTTATTATGATCAGGTTTGTCAATAATTTGTCCAAGCATGTCCTGCTCTGCAAATAGACCAATGATTGCTTGTGCAGACTTCTAATTGCCTTGTAAATTAGAGCAGAATAACCAATAAATCAGCTTGGATTCAATAAACTGGATGTTTGCTCAAAAAGTCTAATTCTCACCCACTCAAATAATCTTTGGAAAAGGTCTCACAGCAACGTTGCATCAAATAAATCATATTTGACAAGTGGCAGAGATGTGATCCCAGCAGTTCAATATCAGCTCTGCTTATTTCTTGTTGGTGGAGTTAAATGTCAGAGTCAGCTCATGGTGTTTTCTCAAACACCAGTGCATGCTGTTTAAAACATTTCTGTCATGTTGTTTATTAGTCCGTTTGAGTGGCTTTTCGGGAAGTAAGAAGACTTTCAATTTGTTTCTGAATTAGTCGAGTACTCAGTCATTGGTGTTAGAGCTGTATTGTCTTCAGGCAGGTATGTTTTCAACATTTTTTTTAATGACGAATGCTAAAATGTTATCAAAAAATGTAATAATTATGCTAAAACCTTCATATAAAAACACACAAAAAATATTTTTTGCCCAGATTGATGTGCTAACAGCTAGGCTGGCCAAGAGCTGAGTTTTTTGCAACCATCTAAAACTAATTAAGTCTCAAAAGATTCAGTTCAGTGATTCTTGTGAAAACATTTTTTACACTTCCATCAACTTAGAGCCACATGGTTATTCACTAGTGATGTGTCGGTCGCAAACGAAACGGCTCTCAGAGCCGGCTCGTCGATGTGATCGATAGAAGCAGACTCCCTCTTGGAGGATCCGGAGTGAGTGACACTCTGCAGGCCCCGAGCCGCTGAAAAACTGCTAAATGTGCTCCGATCGCTGTGAAAGCAGGGAGAGGGGTGCCGCAAATATTACATTAAAGACCCACTTCGATAGTCTTTTTAGCCGTTTTAAATAGTTCTCAGTGGTCTTTAAACTATGATTATGCTGATTTTAGCCAAAATCACAAAACCTGTGCTGTTATCTAGTACTTAGTTTCTACATAGTGGCAGAAGCTAATTAAAAATTCGCCTCTGGGTTGTGGGCGGAGCCGTTGGCACGGAGGCCTCCCGCCCGCCCTCTTTTCCTGGCTGTTGAGAGTTTTGTGTTTGTGCTAGCTCTCTGTGCTAGCATATAGGTGTTGCTCCTCCATCTTCTTCTCTACTCCTCAGAGCCTGAGGGGGCAGAGCAGAGTGGATTTTGGGCTCCGCCCAGTGGGTTGGTGACATCACAAACCCAGTCAGTTTTAGGCTGCATTTTTTCATCTGCTACTGATTCACAGAGATATAAATGCAGAAACACTCAGAAATGCAATTTTGAGCTTAAATTTCTTTAGATATATCCTGTAGCGTGAGAAAAATGCCTCAAGAACATGTTAAAAACAGAAAAAACACAATTTTCATTGGAGTGGGTCTTTAACGTGATGGGACCAGTAGTACATATTGGTGGGGACAAATCTGTAAAAGAGGAGGAAAGAAAAACAAACAGCCCTAGGTGAGAAAATAAGTGAAAGCAGGACAGGCACCAAGATTTGGACACATTTTAACTACAGTGACAATTAAAAGGCAGAGTTTGGAAAATGCAAAGGGAAAATATATCCAGCAGGCTCTAATAGTTAATAAATATTTTACTTAGAGTTTGTTTTTGTCATTTAAAATGTTTCTATAGCTCTCTGCTTACTGTTGAATAAAAAAAGTTATTTAAATAATAAACATTTGATATCATGTATATTGTAGATTAGTAATTCAGTTAACACACAGTTTAGCATCATTTCTGCTGATGAATTCATTTAGGAAACAAAAAATGTGAGAAGATGTTTGAGAGCCGGTTCATTTTAATAATAATTTGGTCTTTGCAAAAGTAATTAACAGTAATTAAATTGAATCAAACACTACGTTTATTCACAAGGTTTCTATTATTAATGGTGAAAATAATTTTTTTGAATCTATCTAAAATTCTTTAAAAATAAATCCAAGTCTTTATAAATAAAGCTACATTTTGCTGTTGTTATTGTTCCTGTTAATGTGTCTCTGTGCACGCTGATAAATAAATATGTAACGTTATTTAGACCAGTGGTTCCCAACCGTGGGTCCGTGACCCCCATAGGGGGTCCCCACAACTTTGTCTGTGCTGATGTTGTGATTTTACCACATTATATTTGTAAAAATGACATTTATAGAATCCAGATAACACACCCAATAGTACAATCAAAACTCTGTGTAAGAGGCATAATTATGTATGTTTGTATAAAGTTTGTAATTATTCACTTTTAATTGTGTGCATGCATGTAGAAGTTGGGGTTGGGGGGCCATGGCTTGTCTTGTACACAGGAAACGGGGTCCTTGTGAAAAAAGGTTGGGAACCACTGATTCAGGCCCTGTCCGTAGCCGGGTATCTCCCAAAATGAAGATATTTTTCTACGATTCGCCTTGTCATCCACACGAAAATGCAGATTTCCACAACTAAAACAAATCTTTTTTAAAACTCCGACCAAGGTGAAGATTTGCGTTTTATCTGTTTTAAGCGTTTGTGTGTGGACAGAAATAACCGGAGTTTTAGGTTTCACAAAGTCACTGTACAACAAAAATGCTGACGGCCCATGTGCGACCTGTGTTTATGCTACAACATGGACGCCCTCAGAGCTGTGCTCGCGTTATCAATCGTCCAAGCGCTTTTTGACACTTGTTGACTTTATACTCCAAAACTAGATTTTAGAGTAATTCTACCTCCTTATCGGTCCACACAAGCGAGCTAGGTGCCATGTTTCATGTTGGCGATGGTGGCAGAGGAGTTAAGTGGCCACCTTGCAATGGGAAGGTTGCAGGTTCGCGACCCGCTCAGTCTGTTGCTGTCGTTGTGTCCTTGGGCAAGACACTCAACCCGCCTTGCCTGCTGGTGGTGGTCGGAGGGACTGGTGGTGCCAGTGTACGGCAGGCCCTGCCTCTGTCAGTGAGCCCCAGGGCACATGATTTGGTATCAGGATGGCCAAGGAAGATCCCACCTTTCTCACCTCTGATTGGCTAGAAGGGCTCTCCTACGATTGGCTATTTCATTTAGCCGCAAACCGTCTTCCCTCGCTAAGTGCAGACTGTCCTCCTGCCAACAACAAAACAGCTGTTGTGGGGAGTTTTGTAAAGAAAATGCGAATTTAGCGACATAATAATATGTACTCCGCTAACCCATTGACACATAGGCTATGTGTGCCTTACCTGGTATGAAATCTAATAAAACTGCCCTATTTTGCCCAGCTGTGTGCAGCAGGTCTGTTTCTCTTCTAGAATAATGAAAACTGGTGAAAAATAGGTCTAAATCATATCAGCTTATAATTAAATTAGATTAAATTATTCACATTTAAACAGATGATGAGATGTGTCCTAACCGGCAAACAGCCTTAACCTACATAACATAGCCTAATAAGATAACCCCATGCTTAAGAGCCAACAGATGTAAAGTCAATCCAACAGTGTGATAAATGCAACAGGATTTATTACAAGTTCACATTTGATGTTTTTCAGGTTCTTTTATAAAAGAAACTGAAGCTGGTTTGTTGTAAAACAGGACAGAACGGTTATTATAGAGCTAAGTTCACATGTTCTTCACAAAAACTCCTCAAGATCTGGATGCAGACATAAAAACCTGCAGCGAGGGAAGACGGTTTGCTGTTACATGAAATAGCCAATCGTAGGAGAGCCCTTCCAGCCAATCAGAGACAAGAAAGGCGGGACCTTCCTTGGCCATCCTACGATTCCAATGCCTCCAGGACAGCTGTAGCTACAATGTAGCTCATCCCCACCAGCATGTGAATGGGTGGATGACTGATTGTGTTGTGAAGCGCTTTGGGGGGTTGTAGAACCCTAAGAAGGCGCTATACAAATACAGACCATTTACCTTTTTGTTGAAGTTGAGCAGGAAGAAGACATGTATAGGATTCGAGAGAACTACTGCCACCTACAGGTCTGGCATGCCTATGAACGTGCTTAACAATGCACTTATGCGGTTATGTGTGGATGGAGTTTTATCTAAAAACGAGGTGGTGTGGACGATATTTTTTGGGAGGGCGGATCTTAGTTTAAAAAAACCCAGCTACGTGTGGACAAGGTCTCAGACTACTAAATGTTTCCATTTGACTTTGTAGATTTAGATTTTTCTCTAAGCATTTTAGTAAAACATGGTCAAAATTAATATGATGAAAAAAAGTGCTCTTAAAATTTCACCTCACATGGCCCCGCTCGGACTAGCTGTTAGCCTTTCAATCTGGTCAGAGCTAATCTAGGAGGGCATTCAAAGAGCTGTCGACAGCAGGTTGGGTATTAATTATTTAGAATCACTTTCAAAGTAGCTCATTTTAAAATATAGGAACAACTTCTTTAAAGTTCTTTAGCTGCAGCTTTCAGTCATTTTTAAACTTCATCATTTGAACCTTTAAAGCAGCAGCGAGTGAGAAAATGACCCAAATAAAAAGAATTTGTGAGTTGGTAATAGGAGTCTATTTCTGCCTTAAAAGCACACACACGCACACACACACACACACACACACACACACACACACACACACACACACACAGTTTCTGGACTGCCTTTGATTTGTAGTTATTTTATCTACAGATAAAAAAGCCATATTGTTCATTTATGACTCACATTAAAAAACACTTTTCAGGATAATTAGCGCTGTATGTTTTTATTCGCACTTGGAGCACTTTTGGTCTCTCAGAGTGATACTTTATGAGAAAATTACAACAATGACTTCAGTAACAAAAAATAGTTTAATTTACACCTTTTGAATTTTACACATGAACAACAATAGATTAACAAACTTTGGCTTGTAGCTACGTGTTAGCTTTGGCTTAATTAGTCGGTGTTAATTGGTTCCTTTCCCCCTAAACTGTGTTCATAACTAATCCTCAATCATAATTCTTCCAGGAAACATGCTGGTACATCCTGTGCACCTGATCCGTATAAAACCACTGACAGTTGGCTTTGTGAGGAAGAGAAATAGGAGGAAAGTGGGTGAAAAACTACTTTTCTTTTCTCTGCTGGCCTTGAAAACGCTCAGCACATACGTACCCCGCCAGGAAGGATTCCTGCTGCCATCCAAGCAGCGACTGCATAAGACAATACGCCTGCTCAGATTCCTGGTGAGACCAAATCCATGTGACAGGTAATTGCATTCCAGCGCTTCCCACTCAAAATAAACAACAAGAGAAATGCAAGCTCTTTTAACATATTCTGCGAGAACTGTATACATTTGTACTGACGAGGAAAAAACAGACATAAATAAAGTGTTGTGCAGCTGCAGAGCTTTGGGAGTTTCACAAAGGTTGTCGTCTGCTAAGTAAAATGCACAAAGATAACATTATAAATAATAGCACTCTGTAATTTATGCAGCAGTGTATCTGCAGTTCGTTATTCTCCTCTGATGCATCTCTCTCAGTCAGAAAAACCCGCTTTTCTGCCTCGCATCCATCTGAGAATGAGGTCTGCTTTAAACCGAGGCGACATTTGTCACCGGCTGCAGCGACTGACTACCTCGCCGTGTTCACTTCCTGGGTGTGGTGCGTCCCCCCTCCTCAGAGAGGGAAAAGTGCTGTTCTCACACCATCTGCTGCTCAGCGTCAGGTGCGCTGCGTAACGTGAAATATTGACTCGTGCTGATCTCCAGACACAGATACCTGAAAATAAGTGTGGTTTGTTTACGACCAATGGGAGGCTGAGGGAGAGAATGCAGATTCAAGCTGAAAAACTTCCTCTCTGATTAGGTTTTTGTGTGGAAGCTGCAGCTCGACAGGATTTTCTTATTGCTGTAGAACGTTGGAACAACCAAAGTTCAGTGTGAACAGAAATGTTCTATAAAATATCCCTTTTTAAAAGTCCAGATCCTGTTTTTTGTTGTACCTAATTCAGATTTGAGTGTTTATCCAAAGGCAGAACCATGTCTAATGATTTGACCACGACAAAGCAAAGATGTTTTATGTGACACTAGGACATGCATTAATGTAGTATACGTTAGAAATTATGTTTCATTCTGTGATTTACTTTTGCTGAATGAAGAAAAAAGTTCTCAGATTTGCAGGTATTCAGGAATATTGGTGATTTATTAAATCCTGGGTCTCTTAAACCTTTCCCAACATCAGGTCCAAGCCCACTTGAAGCAAATTTAAGGTGAGTAGGGACGTTCAATATAGGCTATTTAACCAATATACAAATCTGAAATAGACTACATGGTCTAACTCTTAATTCTCAATACCAGTATAAACTGATACTAATATATGTTCGCCCCCCCCCCCCCTCATAAAAAATAAACTAAACCAGTTTAGGTACCTAACATCTGTCTGGGTTCATTTCTCCGTGTTTTTGTTTTGTTTAACTCAGACACCTGTTCCTCGTCCTACTTCATGTCCCTCCATATTAAAGGGCAAGTTACCCCTAAATAAACTTGTTTTTGCTGATAAACTGTATGAATGAGGGTCTATTAGTGCTGAAGACACGTGTCGTCATTATTTTAGCATTTTAGTGCGTCTTATTTAAAATATAAATATTCTGCTTAAATCAGTCAGTGTAGCGCCCTCTTCAGTGTAAAAGCCTGCTCTACATTTGAATCAGCCATTGCTATTGGCTAAGCCAGTATTTCTGATGTGTCTGCTCTGCACTACAGCAGAGTCTCGACCACGCCTCCGGCTGCTTCGGCCACTCAGGAGCCGATACGAAACGATACGCCTCAGAGCCGCTCCCTTTTCTTCTCCTTCCGCTGGCAAATAAATCCTTCATACTACAAAGCCTGCTGCCGCGTTTCTATGTTCGAGCAGTGTGTGTGTGTGTGTGTGTGTGTGTGTGTGTGTGTGTGTGTGTGTGTGTGTTTGCATGTCTGTATGTTAGCCACTCATTTCTCCAATGAAAAATATCCAAGCGGCGGCGGGCGCAGTGTGCTGTCTCCCATTTGATCCGCCAGGCGATTCCTCGTTTTAGTGCATTTTTCAAAGAGGAAATGTGGGTGGAGGAAGACTCCGGTCAGGGGGTGACTTGTACTTTAAGCTCCCTCATTTCTCTCCTCATTGTTGGATTCTTTGTTTTGCTTGTGAAGCTCTGATTGCATTTCAATAAAACATTATATTAGAAGTTTTAGTTTTGGGTGACCTGGCTGAGTCCTCCACCTCCGTGAAACCTGACAATATCTCCTATCATGCATACTTTAAACAGACTGGCTAGGTCTCCATGGTAACAGAGACTAAACTCATTACCTGTTCAGAGTTTGTATCTTTAAAATCTACAGCTATTATTTTCCTATTGAGATTCAGATATTTCAACCTGAAACAGTGTCCATGTGTCGTCATAGTTCTGCCAAATCCTGGAACATTTATAACAAATGTTCAATTATCAAACCATCAGAAGAAGAAGAAGAAGAAATTATGTTTTATTTAGCGCCTCTCAAGATAAAAATCACAAGGTGCTTCACAAGAACAAAAAATTTAAAATAAAAAAGTAAGGAAGTTAAAAAATTAAAAAAATATAAAAAAATAGGAAAAGTAAAAATTGTGATTAAAAAATGTGAGGAAAGGGAAAGGAAATTATTAAGAAAAGGGTAATCAGTGGATCATGGGAAAGGCAGAAATGGTAGACAAAGCAGAATGAAGAGAAGGTAGTGATGAAGAATCAACAGGAGGTCACACCAAAGTCACCTGAACAGGTGAGTCTTCAGCTGCTTTTTAAAGGAGACCACTGAGTCCACTGATCTCAGGCTCAGGGGGAGAGAGCTCCAGAGTCTGGGGGCCACAGCAGCAAATGATCTGTCACCTTTGGTCTTTAGCCTGGTGCTGCACAACCAGTAGGCTTTGATCACTGGACCTCAGGGACCTGCTGGGGGTGTAGGGACTGAGAAGATCACCAATGTATGATGGTGCTTGTCCATGTAAGGCCCTAAAAACCAGAACCAGGATCTCGAAATGAACCCTGAATTTAACCAGCAGCCAGTGAAGCTGGAAGAGGAGCGCGGTGACGTGGGTGTGTTTGGAGGACTTGGTCAGCAGCCTAGCACAGGCATTCTGGACCACCTGTAGACGGTTCAGGGAGGTTCTGCTCAGACAAGTGAAAAGCCAGTTGCAGTAGTCTAAGGCGTGAGGAGATGAAGGTGTGGAGAACAATCTCCAGTTCAGAGCGGGACAGAATGGGACTAAGTTTAGCAACGTTCCTGAGATGGAAGAAGGAAGAGCCAACAAGAGAACTGACATGAGAATCCAGGGTTTGGTGTGAGAAGCAAGCTGACCAAGATAGTCTCTGACTTTGGGAACCAGCTTGTCTGGGGCACAGATGAGGATCTCAGTCTTGTCTTCATTCAGCTGTAGAAAGTTCCCAGCCATCCAGGTTTTAATAGAGTCTAAGCAGCTGTGCAACAGCTGCAGCTTAGACATGTCATGGGGCTTAAAGGAGATGTACAGTTGGACGTCATCTGCGTAAAGATGGTAGGAGATTCCTTTAAAAGAGCTCAGGATGTGCTGGAGAGGGAGCAGATAAAGGAGGAAGAGTAGAGGTCCCAGCACAGAACCTTGTGGGACACCATGGGTGAGGGAGGTGGTGGAGGACCAGAAGTTGGAGACGGCCACAGAGAAGGAACGCTCTGACAGATAAGAGGAGAACCACTCCAGAGCAGTTCCTGAAAGGCCTACCCAGTCTCTCAGTCTATCCAGTAGTGGTTGACAATGTCAAAGGCTGCAGTCAGGTCCAGTAGAACCAGAACAGAACATTCCCCTGCATCACTGTGAGTCAGAAGGTCATTAGAGACCCTGAGAAGAGCTGTTTCAGTAGAATGAGCTCTACAGAAACCTGACTGGAAACTATCATAGATGTTATGTCCATCAAGAGCAGCTGTGAGTTGTTTAGCCACAACCTTCTCCAAGATCTTGGAAATAAACAGAAGTTTAGAGATGGGTCTGAAGCTGCTATGGAGAGATGGATCAAGATTGGGTTTTTTAAGAAGCGGGTGGATTACAGCGTTCTTAAAATAAGCAGAGACCTGAGCAGAGACCAGGGAAGCATTAATTACAGAGAGCACACTGGGAACAATGGACTGAAAAGCATTTTTAAACAAAGATGAGGGTCAGATGTTGAGGGGGCATGCAGATGTTTCATAGAGTTAACTAGTCTGGTTAGCTCAGGCAAAAAAACAGGAACAAAGCTATCTAGGATGACGGGCCGGGTTGGAGTCGGAGGAGGAGGCAGAGATGAGGCTGAAGGAGAGATGCTAGATCTAACCTTATTGACTTTGTCCACAAAGAAAGACAGGAAGTTCTCACAATCTCCATCAGAGTGAATGGAGGCTGTAGGTGAAGCAGGAGAGACGATGCTGCTGATGGTGGTAAACAACACCTTGGGATTCCCTTTGCTCTGGGACACCAGGTTGGAGAAATGTGCAGCCCTTGCGTCTGACTGCAGAGTTAAGGAGGTCAGAAGATGCAGCAGATGGACATGGAGACCAGTTTTCTTCCACAGGCGCTCAGTTTTTCTGCACTGGCGCTTCAGACTGTGAATGCTGTCATTAAACCAGGGAGTAGGGTTCACTGCAGGAACTGATGTGGTTCTGACAGGACAGATGTCCAGAATGGAGAGGCAGTGCTCGTTAAAGTGAGTAGTCAAAGAGTCAGGGTCAGTGTCAGAGGGTGAAGGTGGATTGAAAGCAGCAGAACATTAGCTAGCTGTGCTCTCATTAAGAAAACGAGAACTGACCAAACGGCGAGCAGGAGGTGGAGACGCAGAAACTGACAAGTTGAAGAAAATGCAATGATGATCTGAGATATATAAACGTCCTTGGGAGAAACTCTGTCAGAGGTTTTAGTCACCATATTTAACCATAAAGTTTACTTACTGAATTCACAACCATTAAACCCAATAAAAGCAAACTTCAGCCTCTTCATACACTGAGGGCTGTTTGGATTCAAAGCATAACTTTTCCACAAGCTCCTCCCATAAAAATGCTGGATTTATCCTTTTGGCAAACAGAAACTTAAAGAGCACGATTCTGCTTTTCTAATTCATAAAATTAGTCTCAGCTTTTATTTGGCTGTAATTTATCGCTCTTGCTGTTCGGCCTGAACTTAAAGTCACATCAACAACTTGATGATCCATCTCAAGTAGGAGAATCATCAGTAAAGCAGCGCTCTGTGTGGTGCATGTGACCCTACAGGGAGCGGAGCCCGTGTATACCACATCTTTATGCTAAATGGGACATATTCTGATTCTGCTGGAGCTTTTGATTCGTCTCTAATGGTAGAAGCTTCGTTAGGAGCGCAGCATGCACCGTGCGTGACAATTTTCTGTAGACAGTAGCAGATAATGGATAATTCTGGAGAGGCTTAGATGAGATCAGTGGGGTAGGAACTCGGTGGGAGACGAGAAAGAAAAAGGCTACCTTCCTTTCGCTCGATATGTTCAGTATGCATCCGCAGGAGGCAAATGATTGATTCATCAGACCTGAAAAATCAATAGGAACCTGCAAGCTGCCACTCATTGCATCAAAGCAGCAGAAGTCCTGTCTGAGTCAGAGTTAAACAGTGAAAATGGGAGGAAGAATGAGTGATAGGAATGAAGGCTCACTAAAAAAAACAAAAAGTGAATAAAATGTTCATTTTAAAAGAAGATGGAAAAATAAAGTTGGGTGTTTTCACATTCATCATACATCGATGCGCCTAACGGGGCTTACCTGGACTGTATTTGCAAACGCTGGGCTGATCAATTACAGCTGCTGTAGGACAACAACTGCTGGGCAATACATCACACTACACAGCCTGATTTACTCAGCAGCAGAATTAAGATACATAGCCTAGTGAGAGTTCCTGCTGCTCAGGAGAGACTGAGAGAAAAATGAAAGCTCCAAATAAAAAGAGCTTTGTGTCGTAGCTTTGATCCGTGGACTAGAAGGAGATCAGATCTAATCGTTCCTCTTCACAAATCTCCATTCTGCTGATAAACATTGTTTCTTTATTAAAGATAAAAAAGAGAGACAGGCTTCAGAAATAAAAACCATTATTTAGTTAATCACTGTCCATTGATCTGGTGCAACCATAAGCCTGCTTTCCATTCGGATTGAAAGGAGAATCGATACAAACTCTGTTGTGAATACGATGATTTTCTTGTTTGTCATAAATCATAGCTAAAGGGTAAACAAACCTTAAATGTCTCTGTGTCAATATAGTGTTGATTAAAACAAAAGAGTAACATTTTTGCTTTAATATAAACGGTGCCTTACAGCAAAAGTATTTTCAGTTAGTGCTGCAGCAAATTGTTTTCCTTCAAAATAAAAGTTTTGTTTTTCTTTAATCTCCCCAGCTTGGTAGACCATGCAGTTCCTCTTAAGGAGTAATGGCAAAGGGCAACATGAGAAGATGAATCACTGAAGCGCAGTCCGGAGACAGAGCGGGCCGACGGAGAGGTCAGGGAAAAGGCAAGCTGATGCACAGAGGTGTCAGATCCAAACCAGCAGAGCTTTGTCTGTGAAGGATGGAGACGCATCAATCTTAAAGTCCGATTTCTGCTTCACTTTAGCCAAATATGACAAGATGAGGAGATTTATTTAAAGGGAAACTATGCAACTTTTTCATATTTTTAAATAATTTTCCTGATCCAGTATGTGCTAACCCTTTACAGCATTGATGCTCACTCCTGGTCCTAGAGGGCTGCTATCCAGCATGTTTTAGTTTTAACTCTGCTTCAACACACCTGATTTCAATCAGCAGGTGATTAACAGGCTTCTGCAGAGCCTGATGAGCTGCTGCAGGTGATTCAACCCCTGAATCAAGTGTGTTGGAGCAGAGAAACCACTAAACATGCTGGATACCAGCTCTCGAGGACCAGGAGTAAGTACCGCTGCTTTACAGGGTTAATGAAAAGTCATCTAGCCCCTACCGCCTCCTGTGGCCAGAACACCACACTTGCAACTTCAGAGTATCTGGACCGCTCCCCAAAGTCACGTATCTTGAAGCAGCAACGCTTTACAGCAATCCGTGTTTACATCTCAGAACAGATGAGCTATACCTGGCTAGCATTTATTGTAACGTGTTTATCGTGGTAGAGCCTCAGATGAGACAAAGAAAATGTTTAACTTAAGGAGCTTGTTGTGTCTACCACTAGGGGGCAGCCTAGGAGAGAAAGAAGGATGTGAGTGAGGGGAGAAGAAGTGCTTGTGTGAGAAGTTAAGATGGATGCCGGATACTGCACACGTGCTTTTAGGTTCAAATAAAGCTTGGAAAAGGAATTCTGCCTACTCGTGCTACGTTCTGCCACAATAGCCGACCATAACAGAGCTAAAAAAAAAGAAAGAATGTCTGACCACAATAGGAGTCAAACAAGAGTCAACATCTGGAGTTTTCTGAATCACGACAGCTCAGAGACAAAGGATGCAGACCTAGCAATCGTCCTATTGCGCTTGTAAGTACAACTTTAATATGTTTTGTTTGTGCACGTTTTAGCTTTGCCTGAGTTTGTAATTATTTCTAAATATGTTTGTCAGGTGGTAGTGATCACGTCTCGTGCTGTCACCAATCACACACCCTAAGACCCACATAAGCTTTACTACCGGGCAAACGCTCAGTCATATAGAGCTTCGTATAGAGCTTTATCGTCTCTATACGTGGTCCTTCTATCTTCATATGATATCAGCTCCGGTGGCCTACTGGTAGAGTGTCCGCCCCGGGACTGGGAGATCAGGGTTCGAATCCCGAATGCCTCCTCGCTTGACACTCAGCATTAAGGGGTTGGATTGGGGGGTTAAACCACCAAATAGTTCCCGAGCGCGGCCACAGCCGCTGGGTCAAATGTGGAGATGTAATTTCACCATTGTGTGATGAATACTTGGGAGTTTAACTTTACACCATCAAATCCTCAGCATGCTGAACGAAGCCCAGCTCCGCCAGCAGGCACTCCCAGCCGTGGTCTTGTAGGCTAGCCGCTTGTAGCTTGTAGAGTAACATGCCTGTCTGTGATCACCCAGCACTCTCAATCTGCGTTTGGGTTAGCTGACATGCTACAGCTTTTCCCTGTGGTCACATGATTCCTCCTCTCAGGATCTTGGTCATATTACCAGGAACTCTGTTAGTCAATAGTAAAGTAGCTAGCCAACATGCTAGCGCTGCAGTCTGCTTCCAGCATGTTTCCTGCATCTTTTAGATCATGAACACAGCTGATTTGTTTGATTTAGTGATGAACCGCTCCTGTAGACACTAATGAAGGCTGAGGAGACATTTCAGCTGTTAGATTAAGGTGTTAAAAAGACAAACGCACAGCGAGGAGGAGAGTTTCAGTTTCGTTTTTAAGATCAGTGAATTAAAACGGACTTTAGGAGGTGCTAAAAGCAAGCCAAAACTGCAGTTATTTGACAAACTCTTTCTGTAGAAATGCTAAAAAATTATTTAAAACAGCTTTCCAAACCTATCTGGAAAAATGAGTAAATGGCCTCTAAACTCATTGATTGGTTGCATAGGGCAGGTTAAAGAAACAAAACTCACGAGCGACGCACCGACGCTCTGAGTAACTTCTACCCAGCACAGGAACACGCACTTGTTACACAAACACAAAAAATACCTGCTAAAGTATTAGCCCTGCTCACAGGTTGGGCTGTATGTGAAATACGACATAATTCTAATGACTCTGGAAATGTCCGGTCTCTAAATATTCAGTGGTACACAGCAGCTGTAGCATGATCACAGCTAATGCTACTGCACGCTAGCTCTCGCCGAGTCATCGGTGAGGTCATATCAAGCTCTAAACACAACCTATGTTTCTTACCTGCTCACTAGGAAGAATACTTTATTTACAGACTCAAAAATCCATTATATACACAAAAGACATAAAAACTCACATATTAAAACACTAATTAAAAAGACAACTACACCAATATGTCCACAGACTTGAATGGTATCGCACATCACTAAGCCTAGGGTCAATCAAATGCTGAATGATGGAGTTACCTGAAGCATTCAGTCGACACATACATTTGTAGATCAAATGAGTCATGTCAGCATCAGTCCCAGATCTAGTTGAAGCAGCCTCCATTCATCCAATATGTATTTGGGTCCCTGCCCAACTTTTACCATATTTGGTTTTTGACTCGCAAGACTCATTGAAATATAACATTCAAAAACACTTTTCACAGCAGTAAACGTAAGAGGAGAAGATCTCAGAATAAACCAGCTGTGTGGGCAACAGTTTCCATAACAGCAGACAAGTTTGAACAATAAAGGTTTGTGCAGAATGAAATATTGTAGTCAGAGAAAGTTGAACTAAGTTTATATTTTAAGTAAAAAGACAAAAAAAATTGTTCACTTGAATAAACAATTTATCAGCAGCGTTATGTGGCATCCTATACAGACACAAAACTGAGATTAGTCATTCTATTAATAATAGAGAATTAAGAGAAAATAAATAAAGCCTCACAACTGTGAACCAAACACGAGTATCAACATGCCACAGATGCAAAATCTAGCAAAACAAATTATTATCACCATGTTTAGATACCAACCTGACTTACCTAAAATAGAAATATCAGCTAATTGTCTATACTGCTTTCAGTATTTGCACTACCATCGTTTAATTAGGAAATGAGACAAATGACCACCAGAAGAGATGCGTGGCTCAGCGGGCCAGTTGAGATGGTTACTGGGTTGGATCCAGCTCACAGCAGCGCGCAGGAGCTCCGGAACTGGATGACAGGCGTCTCCCCTCTCTCTCTCTCTCTCTCTCTCTCTCTCTCTCTCTCTCTCTCTCTCTCTCTCTCTCTCTCTCTCTCTCTCTCTCTCTCTCTCTCTCTCTCTCTCTCTCTCTCTCTCTCTCTCTCTCGCTCTAAAGTGCCAAACTACTTTACGTGAACGGATATTAACGAGCATGAGACCGCTGACAAACGCCCATCATTTCATTATTGTCAAGTATTAATGTTATATTAACTGACCGATACTATTTTAATTGTCTGCTACATGATAGTAATCTGTACAATATTGTGATGTTAGCACACGAGTTTAAGCTAACATGGTTAACTCACCAAGACACCTGCTGCTCCCCCGCTGCTCCTCCTCCTCACATCACAGCTCAATCTCTCTGCTTTGACAGATCCTTTCTCCCTCTGGCTTGTCTCTGCTCTCTGAGGCGTGCACCAGACTCATAACTTTATGGTATTTGTCCATCATAAGTATAATTATAAACAGTTAAAGTTTCCTCTGTGCCACATTAAAATCCATATTTGTCTCTGGATTAAGCTAACAGGACTCCCTCTGCTTACGTCACGTTGGTTTGGCAGAAAAAATAATTTTCTCACAAAAATTACTCTAAAAGCCTAAATAATTTATGTATGTGTAAAGAAAATTTTAAAACGAGTTTCTATTATGTTTTTCTAAACATTGGTTCATAACTTGCAATTTGCTCTTTAAACATCCTAGTGTGTGATGCCACTTCCTGGTTTGTTGCTTTTAGTGTTGTCACGGTACCAACATTTCAGTATTCGGTACCGGTACCAGTGAAAATCCACGGTTCTCAGTACCAATTTCGGTACCAAACAAAAATTTAATTTAGACTAAATTTACCAATAAAAACATAAATTTTCCTGTAAAGTGCCTTGAGATGACATTTTTTGTGAATTAGTGCTATATATAAGAAAATGAACTGAATTACTATTGTACTACTATCACAACATGTTTTTAATGCACTTTTGTTTAATCAAAATGTGTTTTTGTACATATATTTTTTGTAAACCTGCTAGTTATCCAGACAAGAACCTCTAGTTAGAACAGCTTTATTGACAAACTGATTTTAAGGACATAAACACTGACTGAGCCATACATTGTTGTTCATCTTTTGGAAACACGTTACAATCATTAAAAAAAGAAAAACTCAGGTCTGTCAGCAGTCAGCGCCTTTATGTCACCCTGTTTGTTACCCTAATTAAACGTATAGGAGATTTAAATAGTTAATAAAGACGATGGTGTATTCACACCACACTCTATGTAGTACTGATTCTGACACATATGCGGATTTTTGTAAAGCGACTAGTCTGAACGGTCATGTCGCATTAAATCCGCCTCCTACGTCACTGATCAGCGGAGGTGAGTATCGTGTCAGGACGTTCCTGATGACAAGCGCTGACAGAGGGGTTCAGAGGTCTGTCTGGACATCCTGTCAAGTTTTGGAATTAAAAATACAAGAAAGCATGAGAACAGGAGGTGCTGCTGGAGCGAAGCAGCGTCACTCTGCGTTCTGCGGTGTTGCTTTAGAAGCGACTGCACGCGCCCAGTAAATGCGCGAATCATGCGCATCAAGGATCCGGGTTTAGACGGGTCCTCAGTACTATCGGTACCTACGAAATCTTGGTACCGTGACGTTTACATTTTTGTAGTACCGGGTCGCTACCGAAGTACCGGTTCTTTTGACAACACTAGTTGCTTTAGGTGTGTTTTAGGCCCAATCCCAATACTTGCACTTCCACTCTTGCACCCTTCAATTGCGCGTTCCCAGCCAGGGGTGCGAGTGTGTAGGGTGTCTCGATTCTCAAGTGCAGAAGGTGATCACGCCCCTTTTGCACCTTAAATCCGCACTTTGCCCAAATCCGCAACTATGTGGACTTCGGGCGAGGGTATTACCCACAATCCATTGCTGTGTGGGAAGTTTGAAAAGAAGGCGGAGCAATGGCTCTAGTGCCTTTCCTGAAAATATATATTTTCAAATGGAAGAAGTTCATTTTAAGACGATTAATGATATTTATTCATGCTTGTTTTAGACTAAGATTTAATGTAGACAGAAATGAATGTAAATTTTGTTTGTTTGAAAGTTGTTAATAAAGTTTTTTTAAAAGGTAGCACAAACAGCGACTGGCATCCCGGCATGCATCACGGTCGATGACGCAATGCTCCCTGTCCCAATCAGCACACTTGTGTACTACGCACTTGAAGCCTTACCACACACCTCCTCTAAGTGCACTTCACAGAAGGTCGCAGGGCGCAGTGTGAGTATTGGGATTGGACCTTAGTGTTGGCCTAGCTCTTTCTGGCTACTCAAACATTGAATTCCTCAATAATGAAGCACAACCTAAGGTTGTCAGCATTTAAAAAGCCTCCCTCTCCTGATATTACATCTCACTTTCTTTAACATAGAATGTGCTACTATTAGTTCACCTATTGAATTAATTATAGATTCACTCAGATAAAGACAATAAAGTTTCTCTTACTAAATAGAACTTCTACTAAGAAATCACAGTGTAGCCATAGAAACACTACTTGATATATATGGTGTGTGTGTGTATGTGTGTGGGTGTGGGGTGTGCGTGTGCGTGCTCTGTCTTCTCAATCCCCAGTGAGTCGTAGCGGATGGCTGCTCATACTGAGCCAGGATCCTCTGGAGGTTTCTTCCTGTTAAAAGGGAGTTTTCCTTCCCACTGTCGCTACATGCTTGCTTAGTATGAGGATTGTATCAACACACAGTCAGTGTCTTGATGCAATCTGCTGGGTTCCTTATATAGGAAACATTTTTACTGATTGGCTTAATGAACTGAACTGTATTGGAATGTTTACTTTGTGAAGTGCCTTGAGACGACTCTTGTCGTGATTTGGCGCTATAGAAATAAACTGAATTGAAATGAATTGAATTGTTTCCAAAACCAGTGGATAGTCCACCTCCTTTAGCCAGAGCTACCAGGGCTAGCTAAAAAGTCTTCTCTCAGTGCAGATGGGAATCAGGTTCAGTTGGGGGCAGACCAGAAGGGTTGTATCATGAAAGTCAAATCCAGGGTTTATCATCAGCTGGTGCATATTTTTAATAGTTGTTCACTAAATAATAAACCTGTTAGGAACAAAATCTTTGTCTTCTAAGAAATGGAATAAAGAAATTCTGCAAAAAGACCAGAGCTGAATGTTTAAATAGTAAAATTCTCTGTTATGTTGGTAGTGATGAAGCCCTGTTGGATCAGCTGGACGTCTTTAAGCTGCAGTAGTTTGTACTCTGCAGAAACCATGTCAGTAAATGTAGTTTTCATTAAGCATCTTCTAACTGGTGAGTTGCATAATTATATTTTTTAAGTTATGCAATTTATTGTGTTTTCTTATGATTAACCTAATTATACGCTAGCATCCACTCCACTCCACTCCGCGCCACCCACTTCAGCCTGCCCGTGTTTGTTCCACACTGCCTTAGGAA
The DNA here is from genome assembly GCA_006937985.1 of Aphyosemion australe. NCBI lineage: Eukaryota > Metazoa > Chordata > Actinopteri > Cyprinodontiformes > Nothobranchiidae > Aphyosemion > Aphyosemion australe. Next base: position 147,036 of record SSNS01000066.1, read on the forward strand.
TGTGGACCTATTTGAGCAAATGAGCGGTCTCCAATATTGGCGCGAAAAATTGGCGCGAAGATATCAGTAATGTCATAAGCACATCCCTGAGCACGTGGGCGGGGCAAAAGAGCACGGAGAAGTCTGTGGTGTCTTCCTCATTAAACAAAGGTGTCCTTAAGACTCTGATATTACATCCTGTGGCAGCCTGGCAGCACCGTGTGTGTGTGTGTGTGTGTGCGCGCGCGTGTGCTACAGAGAAACAGAGAAAAACGGCTTCAGTCAGAGGCTCGTTAACTCCACAGTATCCAGAATGATAATGAATCATGCATGCTGGCTGTTTTAATCCGCCAATCGGAGGCTCCCCCTAATGGTAGGCATGAATTTGAGCCGACCAATCAGTCGGCAGTGGGTGTGTTGGACTGATTTCAGCCCGAGACAGACCGCCTTGGGAAGAGGGCTGAAAATACGTCCGGTTGCATGCCAAAAATTACCGGGCTACCTGGATGTGAACAGTCCTTACCCTAACTAGGTCGTGTAGAGCTGAAGCTAGTGTGGAAGTGCCATTATGGTGATTACCCTAAAAATCCCCATTATTCCATAGAAAAGTTGCCTTGACCTTTAGAAACCCAAAGTCTGCCAAAAAATCTTTTACTAATTTCCAATTTTCTAAAAATGGACAGATGCGTTTGGGGCAAGATTTTATGTTTCTGTTATCTTCTCCAAAGACAAAACCTTCATAACACAAGTTAGTGAACTCACTGACCATCAGCTGAGGATGTTCTCAGAGTGTGGGGCTCAAACATGAAGGAACACAGTGTGTTCTCTTTTATTATTGAGGATGTGTGCATCAGACCTACCTGACCCCTTCAAAATAAAACAAGAACAGAATTTATTAGCCCAAAAACATGTTGTTTTCTAAATAATCTTAAACTTTAACTAAAAGCAAAAACACTACCTAAAATAAGCTTTGCTCATTTATTCAATGACCTTTTGTTTATTGTTTGTATATTCTTCCATACTTGCAGTTCCATGCTTCTTTGTTTACATGGTGTTTTGTTTACATGCTGCGTTGTTTCCATGCTTCTTTGTTTACATGGTGTTTTGTTTCCATGGTGTTTTGTTTACATGGTGTTTTGTTTACATGCTTCTTTGTTTACATGGTGTTTTGTTTACATGCTGCTTTGTTTCCATGCTTCTTTGTTTCCATGCTGCGTTGTTTACATGCTGCTTTGTTTACATGGTGTTTTGTTTCCATGCTTCTTTGTTTCCATGCTTCTTTGTTTACATGGTGTTTTGTTTACATGCTTCTTTGTTTACATGGTGTTTTGTTTACATGCTGCTTTGTTTACATTGTGTTTTGTTTACATGCTTCTTTGTTTACATGGTGTTTTGTTTACATGCAGCTTTGTTTACATGCTTCTTTGTTTACATGGTGTTTTGTTTACATGCTGCTTTGTTTCCATGCTTCTTTGTTTACATGCTGCGTTGTTTACATGGTTTGTTTACATGCTTCTTTGTTTACATGTTGCATTGTTTACATGCTGATTTGTTTACATGCTGCGTTGTTTACATGCTGCTTTGTTTACATGGTGTTTTGTTTCCATGCTTCTTTGTTTCCATGCTTCTTTGTTTACATGGTGTTTTGTTTACATGCTTCTTTGTTTACATGGTGTTTTGTTTACATGCTGCTTTGTTTACATTGTGTTTTGTTTACATGCTTCTTTGTTTACATGGTGTTTTGTTTACATGCAGCTTTGTTTACATGCTTCTTTGTTTACATGCTGCTTTGTTTCCATGTTGCTTTGTTTCCATGTTTCTTTGTTTACATGCTGCGTTGTTTACATGGTTTGTTTACATGCTTCTTTGTTTACATGTTGCATTGTTTACATGCTGATTTGTTTACATGCTGCTAGTGTTGTCACGGTACCAAAATTTCAGTAATCGGTACCGGTACCAGTGAAAATCCACGGTTCTCGGTACCAATTTCGGTACCAAACAAAAATTTAATTTAGACTAAATTTACCAATAAAACATTAATTTTCCTGTAAAGTGCTTTGAGATTATATCTTTTGTGAATCAGTGCTGTATATAAAAAAATTAACTGAATTACTATTGTACTACTATCACAACATGTTTTTAATGCACTTTTATTTAATCAAAATGTGTTTTTGTTCATATATTTTTTGTAAACCTGCTAGTTATCCAGACAAGAACCTCTAGTTAGAACAGCTTTATTGACAAACTGATTTTAAGGACATAAACACTGACTGAGCCATACATTGTTGTTCATCTTTTGGATACACGTTACAATCATTAAAAAAAGAAAAACTCAGTCTGTGAGCAGTCAACGCCTTTATGTCATCCTGTTTGTTTGTTTGTTATCCTAATTAAACGTATAGGAGATTTAAATAGTTAATAAAGACGATGGTGTATTCACACCACACTATGTAGTTGTCACGATCTGCTGCAGGCTGAGGTGAGGATCCAAACGCAGGTGAGCAGGTAAAAGGCAGGTGAGGAGGTTTCAGAAGGGTTTAATGGTGAACTGAGGCTGACACAGACGACAACACAAAGCAATGAACCGACAAGACAAACAGGACTGACAGGGTTTAAATACACAAGGATCTGGGGAGCTGGGTGATTAGGAGAACGAGAGGCAGGTGGGACCAATTAACAGGAACTGAAGCAAGGGAGACGAGACACTGGTGAGCAGGAAGCTGGAGGACAGGAGGGCAGGAGGGCAGAGCCTGACAGTAGTACTGATTCTGACACATATGCAGATTTTTGTAAAGCGACTAGTCTGAACAGTCATGTCGCATTAAATCCGCCTCCTACGTCACTGATCAGCGGAGGTGAGTGTCGTGTCAGGACGTTCCTGATGACAAGCGCTGACAGAGGGATTCAGGGGTCTGTGGGACATCCTGTCAAGTTTTGGAATTAAAAATACAAGAAAGCATGAGTACGGAGGTGCTGCTGGAGCGAAGCAGCGTCACTCTGCGTTCTGCGGTGTTGCTTTAGAAGCGACTGCACGCGCCCAGTAAATGCGCGAATCATGCGCATCAAGGATCCGGGTTTAGACGGGTCCTCGGTACTACCAGTGTGTAGTTGCTGTGTGCTGGTGAATTTTTTTTTTGGGTGGGGCGCATTTTTTTATTTTTATTTTTTTATGTTAGTTCTTGTGAATGGTTTTTATCTTGAGAGGCGCTATATAAACGATCGTTATTTTCTTTATTTGTAGGTCAGTTTTTCAGATGCGCTAACCACATATCACCACTAGGGAACGCCAAATTACCATTCTTATGCTTCACACAACTTGAAATCGACGGACTTTGTTGCTAAGTTTGCAACAAAGTTGTTCCAAAAACATGCTTCATATTCACCAATATATGCAAACCTCACACACACTAAACAGGAAGAGGCTCTTTTAAACGATAGAATCCACGTTTTCTACCTCAACACCACCCAATGACTGCAAATGAAAAGCAAAACAAAGCTATTTTCATGAAGTCAAAAGCTAAATTCTGTCTTACCTTGCTGGTCAAAATAATCCATCTTATAGTAAAAAATCCACTTGGTTCATAGAATCCAATGATAAAAAGATGAAACTACTAGTTTTCCTCTTTCCTCTTCCTGTGAGACTGGTTTGGCGGCGCCCTAGCGTCCCCTATGGACGAGCCGCCACTGGGTACTACCGGTACCAACGAAATCTTGGTACCGTGACATTTACATTTTTGTAGTACCGGGTCGCTACCGAAGTACCGGTTCTTTTGACAACACTACATGCTGCATTGTTTACATGCTGCTTAGTTTACATGCTTCTTTGTTTACATGCTGCATTGTTTACATGGTTCTTTGTTTACACGCTACTGTTTATTTGCAACTCAAAAGTTGCTGCAAGAAGCAACAAATCAGCAATGCATCGTTTGTTTAAAGCAAACAATTATAGTTTTAACTTAACTAAAATGTTTGTATTGATTCAATTATTGATTAAAATAATTTAACTTGTTGAAAAAGACAAAAATAGCTGAGAAAAATCACTTTTAAACTGTCTCAAAGGGAAATTACAGAACCGTTTAGTTTAGTTTTACAACCTGTTCCATGATAAAATGTTAATTTCAAAAGTTAGCATAAATTAGATGTTTAACTATTTCTGACTGCAATTCCTTTTATTTTAACAATTTGTAGTGAAATAAAATCTCTAATTAGTGATATTTTGCTGTGAATTGACTCAGCTAATTAATTATTCATTAACTTTGCCGTGAATTAGACTTTCATGATGCTCTACAGCTGTCACCATGTTACCCTCATGCAGCTGTCAGATCCAAACACTGAAATAAAAATAAAACGTTAAATAGATTTGTAAAGTTAACAAACACCTAGGAAAGTTCCATTTTATTTTGTGCTATGACTCTAACCAGGAATCTGCATTTTGTTGTGTTCTAGACATGAAATCTGAGTGAATAGCAGGGATTTAATTCTTTTATTTTGATAATCACTGTTTGGAAAGGAACCATTTCTTTCTCTCAGCAGGATCAGGTAAGTCTGGGGTTTTATTTTTCTTTCACGCAGCAGGATGGGCCTGATAGATAAAACAAGATTAAACATTTAAATCCCTAAAGTTTATGCAGCATTTTCAAAGATTCTACCAAATTATCCTAAGATGATGGGTAATGGCAGGTGATCCTTTGAGTGGAACAGAGAGATAAGCCACTGCTCCATGACTAAACCTCATCCATAAATACATTTCCTATGCTGCGGCTAAAGCTTCTTCTAGTTTTTGTCAAGTAAAAGAGACAAACAGGCGCTCCGCTGTCCTCAGCCTCCCTGCTTATTTGTTCTCACCTTCTTCTTCATTAATTCCAGTAAATGCATGCAACAGTAATGATGGAAACTCAGAGCTCCCCCGTTTCCTTTCATTTGCTGAGAGATCACAAAGCCAATGCGTCACATAGGGGGGTTCCAGCAGCCTCCCAGCTGACCATAGCTAAATGGTGTTTTTGCTCTGCTGAACACTAATCCCTCTGTCAGATAAGAGCCATTATAGCAGGGATGTAGCAGTTTGAACAGAACTCACATGAAGAAGACAGCACAGCTCCACGAGGAACGCTGCATGTTTATAATGACGCTGCGTGACTCCCGTGCAGAGCTGTGGCTGATTTCTGGCTCTCAGTGTTTAAAGGTGGAGTTTAATTCAAAACAACAGCAACAGCCCTAATTTTCACACATAGTTGGGATCGTTCTTCAGAAATCTGTCCAGAATGTACAACAAACCCACAGAAATCAGTGAATGTGGAGATTTGTAAAGCCGAGTTGTTCCAACAGCACACAGGTGGTGATGTGTGCTTTTATCCTTTACATCTGCATATCAAGATTTGATGGTGAACTCGTGTTTGCTCATATGAAACTCATCTGAAGTCACCAGATCTGTCATCTGGTCTCTTAAATCCTGAAAGCTGGATGGAAATGAAGAACAAACAGATGTACTTTATTTACTGGAGCATCGGGGATTGGAGGGTTTTCCTCCCAGTGAAATGAAGAGCTGCATATTCACAGCCTGGAAGGGGAATGGGAAATACTCATGATGCTAATAACTAGTGCTAATGAATGAATGAATGAATAGGTTTATTTTGAACATCAGTGATGAAACATATTTTCACAGATTTTTATACGATGCTTTTACACAAAAAAATGATAGACTTCAACATATCTACATACTTATTTCATGAAAAAAACTGATTCTAATCAGAAAAGAGAGAAATGAAGTCTCAGCATGTTCAAAAATAATAATAAGGGTGAAGGATGTTTTAACGTGTCATATCTTCTATTTTAGAGACACAAGAACTCTCCCAGTTTCTGGGTGACTGTCCTGAGACTGCAGTCATGATGTGAGAGACAGGAGTATGTGGTTACCATGGTGACCCTGATGAGGCACTGGAAGCAGCGTTAACATTAATGTTGATTTTAAAGTCTTTTTTCCTCTAAGAACTAAAAAAGACAAAACAGAAATGTTTGTATAGTTAAACCAACGATGTTGTTTTAGTTCTCGTTGTCACCATCCCAAAAAATCTGAACAACCTTTAGCTTTAGAAGAGCGTTAATATTTTTAGTTTAGTATTTTTGCAACAGTTTTCTTAAAACGTCCAAATGTTAACTTGTCATGTTGTTTCCTCTTTTTTTAATTCCTCAGTGCGTGGATTTAAATATCTCATTTACTCAATTCTGCTGTTATTTCTCATTTTTCCTGGTTTCCAAATGTATTTTTTTTATTCATTGTAGGTTTTTCTGTGCACAAACGACCAAGATAAACTAAACAAAAAAAGGACTAAATCTTCATAAAGAGAACCATACTTATCTTTTTCATTGCACTGTATTTAATAGAAAAACAACTTTCTCCTCAGCAGTGGTGCCATTTGTTCTGTGAATGTATTAAATGAGGCCACAGACTCATCCATAAATGACTGATTTCCCATTGTCCCCCCCTGCAACACCCAGATAACATGCAATAACAAAATGTTCACAGATTGACCACCCGGGGCACTGCAGCAGCACAAACATCAGCAGAGAAATTGGTTTCCTTCCCTCCTTCTGCTGTTGTTTCTCTTCTGCAGCTGCTAAGTCCTTATTAATGCCATCAAGGGTCTATTCTGTTGATCTCTCAAAGCGCTAACATCTTTTACATGAAGCGCGGTGGATTCTTGGGAGCATATTGTCGAGGGAATAGGCGTTGAGATTGCAGCGAGTGTCTCAGAATGACTCTGCTCCCACTCAGGCAGCTCCTCTGCCCCTCCTATTGCTTGTATACCAGCACTTCTATTTTGGTGTGTTTGTGTTTGTGCAGTGTGCGCTGTCTGATGTGGATGTCGCTGTGGAAGGCAAATGTTCACACTAATTAAGTTTTTGGAAGCTGAATGTAAATCTATTAACCTGTTTCTTTGCACAGGAAGACCGTTAACACAGAAGTTAATTGAGTGCTCTTTATTTACATCTGGTGCCTTATTAACTGAAGTGCGTGTGTGTGTGTGTGTGTGTGTGTGTGTGTGTGTGTGTGTGTGTGTGTGTGTGTGTGTGTGCGTGTGTGTGTGTGTGTCAGCCATGTGACTGACAGCTTGCCCTGCCTAAACACAGAGAAGGCTGGAGCTTGCATCCACGGCTCTCTGGGGAATAAATGGTGTTTAGTTAATAGATGGACTGGTAAACCAGACTTTGGGGAGCTGATTTCATGATGTTCAGTAAAATAATGTTTTAGTAAAATGTAAAGAAAAAATATATACATTAATAAAGATTTGGTAGGGGGGAAACCTGCACCTGGAATATTGTCTTTACAGTTCTGTAATTAGTGTTTTGAGTCAATCCCTGCCTTGAGCAAATAAATGGACATTTGAGTTTACAATTGAAGAGTGTAATTCTTCTGCTACCGTTGCTGAAGCTGTATTTTTTTCCTCTAATGTGCTCCCATTACCAATCTGCAAGCGTTCTAGTATTAGCAAAAGAAAAATGAACTCAAAAGCATTTAATAACATAGTTTTAATGAATTGTGACAGCCAAATCTATCTATTTTAAAGGAGACAGATTACGTATTTTCTTCATAAAGTCCTATATCATGCAAAATCAGCTTTTTGGAGTTGTTGACCTATTTTTTCTTGTAATTTCCTCACGAAATACACCCCCAAAGCAGTTTTTGGCTTCACGCATACATTTTGCTGTCTCAGCTGCAATGCCTAGCTGGTGTGCCCGGATGGATGGTGTTGTTGCGTCATCACGGATCAATGTCCAGTCTTCCTGAAGACTTGACAGAAATGGTTGGACCTTATCTTCAGCGACGCCATTCCAACGTTAAAACCACCTGATGAAGAGACAGTGAGGCAAGTACAACCAAAATGCTTACCACTAGCCGCTAGCTGAATGGTTATAAATTGCAGTGTGTGTGTGTGTGTGTGTGTGTGTGTTAGCTGCTCGAGAATTCTCGGGGGTGGGGAATCAGCGGTCTCTGGGTCTGTAGCTGTGTACTATTGTGGAATTCACACAGAATTTCAGGGTTTCATAATCCAAGCATCTTGGATCCAGGCAGAAGTAATGGGTCATAAAAATAACTTATATTTCATAAAAAATGACATCTCAATAGTGCCAAAGCTAATATTTTATAATATATTGTGTCTATCTTTAATCCAGAAGACGTAAAATAGCACGATACAAGTCCTTTAAGTAATTATAAACTGCCCGTCCAAAAAAAAAGTCGGTACCAAAAAATAAAAAAGCCACACACTAATATTTTGTTGGACCACCTTTAGCTTTGATTACAGCACACATTTACTGTGGCATTGTTTCGATAAGCTTCTGCAATGTCACATGATTTATTTCCATCCAGTGTTGAAATAATTTTTCACCAAGATCTTGCACTGATGATGGTAGAGTCTGACCGCTGCACAAAGCCTTCTGCAGCACATTGATTTTCGTGCAAGCACACATTTTGCAGATCGCGAGCTAGAGCTAAACTTGGTCTGACCTCAAAGATTGACGCACAAGTGGAAAATCAGCTCAAAATGGGCCAAAATCACAGCGTACGACCAGTTTAACCCAAACACGGACAAAACAGAAGGACAGGTTATTTTTATTCACATTTGGAGCGTTTATAGAGGCAGCAGAGACCCACATGGCAGCACAAAAGGATTCAAAAGGTGAGTTTTGCATATGTCCCCTTTAATTACACTTGCATCTGGCATTGCAGTAGTCTGCACAACTACAGCTAACTCAAGGCACCTAGCATAGACCTGAAAATGCTACATTATGTTAGTTGGCTAAAAATAAACAAACATGACAAAAACATTTACACTTGTCTTTTGCATCTTTAGGCCCTGTCCACACGTTGCCGGGTGTCTCCCAAAGCGAAGATATTTTTCTATGATTCTGCCTGTCATCCACACAAAAACACAGATATCCGCAACGAAAGCGAATCTTTTTAAAAACTCCGGCCAAAGTGAAGATTTGCATTTTCTCCGTTTTCAGCATTTGTGTGTGGATAGAAATAACCAGAGTTTTAGGTTTCACGTCACTGTCTGCGACAAAAATGCTGACGGCCCATGTGCGACCTGTGTTTATGCTACAACATGGACGCCCTCTGAGCTGTGCTCACGTTATCAATCGTCCAAGTGCTTTTTGACGCTTGTTGACTTTATACTCCAAAACTACATTTTAGAGTGATTCTACCTCCTTATCGGTCCACACAAGCGAGCTAGGCGCCATGTTTTATGTTTTGTTGAAGTTGAGCAGGAAGACAAAATGGATAGGATTCGGTGGAACTACTGCCCCCTACAGGTCTGGCATGCCTATGAATGTGCTTAACGATGCACTTATGCGGTTACGTGTGGATGGAGTTTTTTCTAAAAATGAGGTGGTGTGGACGCCATTTTTTGGGAGGGTGGATATTTGTTTTTTTTAAAAACCCCGGCTACTTGACTCCTTAATCTAAAAAGTAAGATTGCAAATATAAATCAGTAACTTTCAAACCTGCAGCTGTAAGAATTTCAGAAGACAGAAATATCTCAGAAAGACTTTAACCATTCAAAGGTGAGCACTAGACGTGAAAGGCTCTCAGCTACTCATATCACATTTCAGCTGTAAAACAGAGTTAGCTGTAGCCTTTTGTTGTTTTGCTAATGTCGATTAGCTGTGGTTGCCATCTTTGACTAGACTGACTCCAGTATTTCATCAACTGTATAATTATTATCTGAGACTGTCATTAAAAGCTATATGGTGGTTCAGGAGATGGTACCATTCACCTTTTGTGTGTGAGAGATGAATAAAAGTCTTTTAGGAAAACCATTTATTTCTTCTTGTTTTTTATTTATTGCTTTTATTAGTTTAGTCATTGATTAACAATCCCTGATGTTTCATCAGACGTCTAATCCATCCTTCTTGGTATGAATTAGCTCCACATTTGTCCATGAAATCCTCTGATTCAGTGACTATAGAAGCTCGGTGGATAATGGTTTGGGTTGTGTTATGTCTCTGCGGCGCTCTCACGTCTCTCTGTGACCCTGTGAAGTCTTCTCCTGTCTGTCTGCTAATCAAGCATGAGGAGTGGGTGTACGTCTAAATGAGAAGGTTTGCTTTAAATGTCAGCTGCTCAAACACAGAGATGCAATCAAAGGTATTTTTATATTAACTTTATCTATAACCTCTGGTGTCGTGGCATCAAGCAGCAGCTCTCTACTTGGCGAAGGGTTGGATGTCATCTTTTGATGATCCTTTAAGTCATCTTTTATCCATCATAAAAAAGGCAACAGCTTTATTATTTTGATGAAAAACTGATGAATGACAGCAAGTTTACTTGAGCTTATTTTCTAAAAAATAAAGCATAATACTGTGAAACTAGCTGGTACTGGTCCAACTGAAAGTCCTCGTTTCTATTAAAATAAATATTAAATAAAGCTGCAAACTTCCAGCCTGAAATGATAACGTTAGACTGGAAAATTAGGAGGACAGGTATAGCAGTAATAGAAAATACATAAAACCTCAAAATAACGATAATATAGCAACAGAGACATGGAGAGAAGAAACAGCAGGGGTCCTCTGTCTCCTCGCAACTAAAACCTCAACTAAACCTGCAGTCTGACAACAAATGGATCTGTGAGGTTGTCTAGCTAGGTGCAGTTGAGCTTTGCTGTCAAAGGTTTTATAAGTGAGAAGATTTTCAGATTGTTTCTCAACTCCATAAATGTGTGAGAAATATTTCTCCACTTAGTGCTGTTTATTGCCCATTTCATGATCAGACAAATGTCCAGAACTCAGAAGGTGAAGCTAGAACAGATGACTGTCCCCTAGTGCAGTGCTTCACAAATTAGGGTCCCCACAAGATTGTCTGTGCTGAGGTTGTGAGGTCAGCAAGTTTTTGTTAGTAAAAATTACATTTATAAAATCCCAGTAACACACCATTCTACTACTACTAGGGTCTCGCCTAAGGGCCCACACTGGATGTTGGTATTTTTGCCCTAACTCAGATTTGAACCCAGGTCTCCCACTTGTAAGTCCCGTGTTTTACTCACTGAGACAATCCACCACGTAACTGCAGGGTGTAAGATGCTGGCAGGGAAAGCATACATGGAACGCCACAACCAAGTGGCTGGCTAGTGTACAGGAACATCTGTGCAGAGTATGGACTGGAAGCCCCAAGGTCAAAGTGGGAAACACCCCCTAAGGTGGTTGAGAACGAGCGAGCCAAGATCCTGTGGGACTTTCAGAGTCAGACCGACAAAATGGTGATGGCAAACCAATCGGACATTGTGGTGGTGGACAAACAACAGAGGACAGCCGTTGTGGTTGACGTGATGCAACACCAAGTGATGCAACATCAGGAACAAGGAACTAGAAACTAGAGAAGCACCAGGGCCTCAAGGAAGAACTTGAGAAAGCCTGGAGAGTGAAGACATCGGTGGTGCCCGTGGTCATCAGGGCACTCGGGGCAGTGACCCCCAAACTGGAGGAGTGGCTAAAGCAGATCCCAGGAAAAACATCAGACATCATCCAGAAAAGAGCAGTTCTAGGAACAGCTGAGATACTGAAGAACCCTCAAGCTCCCAGGCCTCTGGTAGAGGACCCGAGCTCGGAAGGATGAGACCACCCGCAAAGGGTGAGATGGGAATTTTATTTTATTTTTTTTATATGTACATTTATACTAAGTATTTATTGGTTTATTGTGTTGTAAATAAAAGCATTAACAAGTTTTTATTTCTGCTCTAAGTGATCCCATGGTATTGTCCATCTCTGGCTCCTTCCATGTCTTCTGACTTCCTGTACTCAACCCCTGACTTCATACTGTCTCTTAGATCTGATACATCCTCAGAATTCAGTTTAAAAACATAATATTCTGTACTTGTTTGTAATTGAACCAAGTCCGAGAGTTTAACTGTTTAATTCCATGAACAGATGGTGTGTTGATGCTGGTAAGCTGAATTTATTACTCTTATTGCTCTGTTCTGTAATATAAATATGAATTTAGACCATATTTTAAGTGTTCTCACATACCTCCAAACAGCACAATATTTGTGGAAATATTAATGTTTTTTATAGATTATATATATATATTTAATGTCTGTAGACAGTTTTGTTTATGTGAGTGGTTTCTACCTCAACCTTTGATCTGTTATTAGACCTAAAAGAGTTTTCACTTATTCTTTCAATTTCTACACCATTTGTTGAGTCTCGATAGATTCACTTTAGTTTTGATATATTGTATATTTATTGATGATGTTTATCGTCCATCCGTGACTTTAGTATTTCTAGTTCCTCTCCAGCTGTATCCAGAAGCTGCCCCAGGTCTCTTTGTAACCATCTGCAGAGGAGTGTATTTCATTTTGCTGATTCATTTCTTTATGTCATTTGTATAAAGTGGTAATAATTTGGACCCCAGCACAGAACCTTGGGGAACTCCACAGGAAAACTGTTTCATAGTTGATTTTAAATTGACTTTTTCCGATTATGCTATATTTGTAGTTTTATTAGTATTTACTATTTTAGTTAAGGCCTTCTTGAGGTTTAGGTGTACTACTGTGTAATTTGAATTTTTTTCCCTACCAGGCTCATGGCTGCACGTGCAGTTAATTTTTTTTCTGAATCCATATTACTGCTCAATGATTCTATGTTTTTCTTAAAAAATGATCTAATCAGCTTACATACATTTTTCTAGCATTCTATAGAACTGGTAAAACATAGATTTTATAGCCTGTAATTGGATTATTGAACCATTGACAAGCTAAATAGGCAGCTTTGTCTGTAACAGCAGTCTCTGACTTCCTTTAATACTCACCCAGATTTAGTAATGCAGTAAGTGTGATATCGTTTTCTACACTTGTTAATCTAATTCCACTCACTGTTTGTTGTGAAAACCTCATGTACCTGTAATTCTATTTGATGCACCAGTTAGTAGATTTCCAGGTTTGGTGGGAGCTGCTGCTCTACGTGTTCCTGAGGGCTGAATAAAAATATTCTCAGGTACATTTCTGTAACCTGATATTAAAAGCTTTCCATTACAGTCTCCTACATTATTTAAGGCTATTACATATTCAGCTGATGGACACATAATTTCATCCCAAAGAAGTGCATTATTCCTACTTTCACATATTAGAAAGCAGCGTTATGAAATTCCTGTTAATTTTGCATCAAGGAAACCAATAAAAAAATCACAAAATAAAGCTTAAACCCCAATAAATAATAAACCAAATGAGTGAAGCGTTCACAGAAATGGATTTATCTTCTCGTCGGCTGATTGAGAGTAGATGCTGGAAGCAGCAGAGCTGAAAATAATCACAGTAATACTGAAAAAGGAAGGAATGTGTCTGTTGTTCTCTGAAAGGATGCTAAAGAATCACCTGCCTCATTCACAGGTGGCTAAATCCTTTCTAAAAATCATTTCATATTGATGAACTAAAAGAGAGAACTCATTTATTTTAGCACAAAAATCAACATTTGGATTAAAGTTCATAATCCCCTCTGAATAATTTCACAATCACAGATGAGATTATAGTCGGTGAAAAAGGTTTATCCAAAATATCCAACAGCAGGATCTCTCCTGACTAATCCTCCATACCCACTCTAATATTGTTCTTTAATACGCCATCTATTTGAAGTTATACAGCAGAGGCAGCAGCAGCACAACAATATGGTTTATCTCCTCGTTTCAATGGGAAAATAATATTATTTGGCTTTGAAATGACAGGATATGAATGAAGGAATGGACAGGTGGTTATTCTACAGGGTGGAGCTCAATCTGAATTTGTTTCCAGGGTCTTTAGGAGACTGATGATGACCATCCATGGTTGCTTAAATCTCAGCATACCACGCTGAACCCGGCTTTCCACAGGATGTGAAAGCGGCGTGTAACGTAATAGCGCTATTTTACCTGTGAGCTCATTCCCAACCAGGAGCAATTCTGACGCGAAACGGGAGCGAAATCACAAAATCACGGGAGAATTGCAACACCACGCGTGATTTTAGAAGTCCACACAATGACAAGCAAGGAGAAAATCAGCTGCATTTAGCCAAAAAGGTCTGTGGTTTATTTTCTGTTTTGTTTACATCGGCTACGGGGGTTTCACAGGAAATGACGTACTGCACCTATCTTTTATTTTGGAAGTTTCCGGTTGTTTCACACTGCCTTCGTGTTTGACTTCCTGTCTGTCCCGATCTAAACTGCGGAGTTTGACGTGTTTCAGAAGCGTAGCGCGTAAAAATAGACTCGAGACGTAACGATAGTGTCCCGTTATCGCAAGCCAAAGGGATCAAAAATCGCCCACTTTTGAACACGTTCTGGTATTTAACGGCCTCTAAATCACCGTCCGTCGTTTCTGAGACGCGTCCAGAAAGTTACACATTATAACGGCGGCTAATTGCCGCGAAGTACGCTTCGCGACTGTTTTGCGAGGGGTCAGCACCTATAATACCGTGGATATCTACATCCTATTATAGTCTTTTAGACCATTAAACTAAATTGTATTGGAAAAATAAATTAAAAATGTGATTGTTTAATCCTTTATTGTGAAGGGCATATTTTCTCACGAGATCACACGCGATATTTCGGCTGTCTCGGACACGCGCAGGACTGAGGAGCGCGTTGATTGGTGGAAGGAAGCAGGAAGCAGCTTCAGCATCTTGCTCCAAAACAACAAAACTTATAACTGAACCCGACCTGGCAGTGACCTACGGGATCTAACCATGTATGTACGAGCCCGAGCCTCGCCTCGCGCGTAATGGCGTCCTCGCTTGTTGTTGAGTTGGGACAAAGCAAGCTAACAGCCAGGCATCGGCTCTTATGCTGTTGTGAAGATGGAATACACAAACCGATCGTCCATGAAATGATCTTTGTTGTGCTGGTTTGTTCGCTGCTGGTTCATATTTGGTTATATTCGGCCTTTGTGTCGACCTATAGGCTAATCTCGTTTTGGAGTGCGCGTGCTCGTGGGGTGCATGTGAGCTGGTTGAAGAAGGCAAGATTAAACAAACGCTTCAATGTTAAATATCGGCTTCTCAGCCAGTGAAAAATCATTAGGAAGCCATTATAGACATGTTTTCAAGTGGAAACTTGAAGATTTCAGGTGATGACTCTTTTAACTTGCGGTGAAAAGCAGGGGTGAGTCAAACCAAATCAAATGGACTCTCATTGAGATCCAAATAATTTTGTTTTTATATACTTGAATTCCCACATTTTTCTTATATATCAGATAGTGTGATCGTTTGTTTTTTTGTACATTTGAAACATTTTTGCATCTTTCTCACCAAGATAATGTTGAAACTGTGAGCCGTTGTTCCATCAACATCATTTTTGTTACTAAAATTTATTTTGACATAGAAAAGACAAATGTCAAAGAAAACAACTAAATCCTGAACCATCCATAATGTCACTGAGCCATTTTTCTTCCTCCTGTCCTCCAGGGTGGTGCAGTCAGCTGAGGTTTTGGTCACTATTTGACATTTGACAGCAGGAACAGTAAAGTAAACTGTTTCCTCTGTGTGAGAAAACAGAGTTAATGTTGTAACTTATGAAGCTGAGGTTGTAAATTTGTCATGTTCTCTTGGCAGTGAGTAGAAGAGCTGCCTACGACTGGATAGACTCGTTATGTCAGAATGTCCTGCAGGGCAGGGGAGGTTCCTAAAATGAACGACACCAGAGGAAGAGAAAACACACCGAGAAACCGATCGGTTCTGACCTGATTGACAAGCTAACAGCTAGTTACAGTGGAGACTAGTCTGAAGTGAATCATCTGGAAACAATCTCTAAAATATCAAAAAGCTGGCGTGAATACTGTTTTATATTCATTGTGTTGCTGGAAATTTCACCTTACAGTTATTGTGGCGGAAATATGATTTTCCCAATGGAAGCTAGCCCCTTCCCCTTAAAATAATCATAACTGTCTCTGTAGATGGCCGTTTAATGTGATGGAGGCAACAATGTTATTATTTAATAAATGACATTGTGTGAACTGCTTTAATGTTAAAATACCCAATATGTAGTTTTTACCACTAATCTCTGGAAATAACCATCGAAATGTTGTTGAAAATGAATAAAATGAGGTCCAGTTGTTGAAAAATATTGGCGGTTTTGTAACATAACCGCAAAAATCAGGTCTAAAATACATAAGGCGTGGGTCTATAGTCTCTGGGGGACGCCATACTAGACGCCATATTTCCTTCTACGTGAGCCGGCTCAGGGTCCTGCGCCTGCTGATGACATCGCACTAGATCAGGGGTTCCCAAATCAGGGTTCGAGACCCCAAATGGGGTCCCCACACGATTACAGGTGGTCCCCATAATTTTGTCTTTGCTGAGGTTGTGAGGTTAGCAAGATTTTATTTGTAAAAATTCCATTTATAAAATCCCAATAACCCACCCTACAGTATGATCAGAACTCAATATAAAAGTTATAACTCTGTATGTCTGTATAAAGTTTGCAAATGATCACATTTACCGTGTGTATGCGTGTAGGAGTTGGGGTTGGGGGTCCTGGCTTGTCTTGGACACAGGCAAGGGGGTCCCCAAAGAAAAAAATTTGGGAACCTCTGCACTAGAAGGCTTGACTATGTTTGGCAGGGCAGTCGACTTACGGAAGTTACGTTACCACGTTCAAAAACATTTAGGCAGAAAGAAACATGAATTTAATAACAAAACTGCTAAACTCTTTCCAAAACCTATGTGACAGAACAGAATAAAAAAAAAGATGCAATATATTTTGGCCAAGTGGTATTGCCGTAGTGTGACGTCATCAGCAGGCGCAGGACCCTGAGAAGATTCGGAACCTACCCCACCAGAAAACTAGCATCAGTGTTGCATTCTCTAGATGGAGTTGACTGAAGGACTATCAAAGTCTGAGGAGTCACGCCGCATGCTTTCTGCCAGACAGGTAACATTTACCGTAATGTTTTTTTTTAAACTAGCGACAGTCACGGTGATTTGGTGTAAAACTACCCTGAAATGTATGTACTGCTGCCCCCTATCACCAGGAAACTACACACAGTCACTTTAAGATTACAGCTGTTTCAAGATGGCCACAATTCAGATTGTGGTCTTGAACCAACTCAGATAAACTGAAAGCTTGTCAATCTGGTTATACATACGTACATGTATATACTGTGTGTATATATATATATATATATATACATATGTATATATATATGTATATATGTATTTATAGAGCATTTTTTTCATCTCATGTGTGACATATATGTTCATTTTCTAAGTGTGTCGGTCATTCCTCATCAAAACACCGGCTTTCTCTCTCGTTCTGATCTGCCTCGGTTTGCTCTGCTGCTGCCGCGGCCTACAGATGAGCTGCGCGCATTGACTGTTAAATAAAGGTTGCACGACACGAAAAAAAGTTGCACAACGCAACGAATTGTTGACAAAAACCATTGCCAACGCATTTATTAATTGACTTTTATTGATTTTTATCGATTTTATCGATTCGTTGTTGCAGCCCTAATATATGTATGTGTGTGTGTGTGTGTGTGTGTATTGGGAATTTTAAACATATAACAGAGCTGTCTTTCATCACCTTGTTGTTGACATGAATATGAAACAATGTCCCTTAGATGACTAATACTTTTACCCAGCCACATCTGCTGTCCTTGTTTCCTAGAGCACCAGTGTCCACTTGTGATGGTTAAAGATAACCTTTCTCTAGTCCTTCCTGAGACGACTACACTTCAGACCGTCCACGCTTTTACATCTTCTGATCAAAGTCTCTGATACCAGAAAACCAGGCAGGTTCCTGCTTAATTCAACTCGTCTGAACTTATCTCGGCTGGACTTGAGAATTTCTGTCCATAATCTGAAGTTACAATCAGCGGAGCGGCATAATCTAAAAGTCATTCCCAAAGAACTGTTCTAACAAGGCCCTGGAGGAGATGGAGTGGCTGAAAACCCTGCTCTTTGGAGGATGATGTTGGGTTTGATTCAGCCGTGGAGGAGTGTGAAATGGAATTTGGGCACATATTGGACTGTGGAGAGAAGGCTAGATATACTGAGAGGCTGAAAGACAGAAGACAGGAAGGAAAGGTGTCATTTTACTGTGATGATGAAGGGGGCTGGGTTTTTGGTGTTTGTTGACCGATTCGTGTAAAAGAGACTTCCGCTGGTCTTAGTCCAGATTTTCTCTGTAATTCCCATCTTTCAATTTACTTTTCCAATTCCAGGTTCCATGAGGTGAACAGTGTGGCTGGTTATTATTTCCTTTTGGAGAATAGTTGACTCTTCTCCTGCCGGCTTTGATGCATAAAAATGGTTATATGAGTATATGACTTTAATCTCTAAAACGCACAATAATAATAATGATAATAATAACAACAACAATAATATTAATAATAGTAATAATAATATCGTAATAATAACAATAATATTAATAATATTAATATGAATAATAGTAATAATAATAATACCGTAATAATAATAACAATAATACCAATAACAACAATAATAATAATATTATTAATAATAATAACAATAATACCAATAACAACAATAATAATAATATTATTAATAATAATAATAATGATGACAATAATAATAGTAATAATAATAATAATAATAATAATAACAACAACAACAATAATATTAATAATAGTAATAATAATACCGTAATAATAATAATAATAATATTAATAATATTAATATGAATAATAGTAATAATAATAATACCGTAATAATAATAACAATAATACCAATAACAACAATAATAATATTATTATTAATAATAATGACAATAATAATAATAATGACAATAATAATAACAACAAAAACAACAACAATAATAATAATAATGATGAGTCTGCACATTTAAAATCAATGTTTGCATTTTGCCCTGCATGAGCAGAGAGCAGACGTAGCTGATAATTGATGCTATGTATTTTTTTAGATGTTAATGAGCAGAAATGCAGCATAAAGATAAACTTTAAAAGTTGAAATAAAGTTTTCTGATGCAAATAGCATCACCATAGCAACTAAAGAATACCTCGATGGTTATTGGAGTTCATGTATAGAGACAGGTGTTTGTGTAAAAAAAGACCTCATATTTGAAGAAATTTGAAAATGGCAAAGAAATGTTTGACAACACAGCCTTTATCTAAAACACTAGAAACCTGGAGAAGTGATGGAAGTGTGAAACTAAGCTGGAAAACGAATAGGAACCATTTTCCACAAAACTCCATATTCTGGACAAGAGCCTGGTTCTGGCGTCTTCCTGTTGAATTTGGGTCATTTCTCTCCTCTGTCACCGTTCGCTGAGGCAGAATGAAGGATTGTAAAAGAGAAGAATCAAAGAAATCTGCTGTTTTCCTTCTGGTATTTTTATTTTTACTAACATACATTTTTGAACTGAATTTGATTTTATGTAACTGGATTTGAATCTGGACTTTATTTACGTCCCACCACTTATATAAGGTAGGGTCTCAGAGGTAACAGGTCTGCCATTCGTCTCCTTGGCAACGCCCTCCAGCCTCTTGCATCTGGAATCTCCTTGTTTTTGTCACATTACAAAAAAAAAAAACGGGTGACTGTCGGCAAACTGGATCAACACCCTTATGACTGTAGGTGAAGCCCTGACCCACCCGTCCATCTTCTGCTACAGCACCGATACTTAGACTCACCTCCATCCCAGAGGGAGTATCCCACCTGTTTCCAGTTGAGATCCATGACTTCATTATAGAGGAGCTACCATCATTCCACCTCAGTGAAGATGCTAACAGAACCACATCATCTGCAAAAAACAGAGCTATGAATCTTTACCTGTTTTAATATGAAATGGACTTCTTGCTTCATTTGAGATTACTTTTTAACATTTTAAACATGAAAGCATGTCCTGAAACCTCCTGTGCACTAGTGGGAAGACTCCTAACAAGACCCTAACAGCAAATAGTCTCCAGATGTGAGTCCTCTGTGTTTTTTACATCAGCTAGCATGGAGGATATGAAAAGAGCAAAGACTGTAGAGGATAATAGCAAAGTACTACTGAGTCACGGCTGTAATCATACGTATTATTTATTGCACTGCTTTTATTCAGGTGAGCAAAAACACTGGGTGTTCGTTGACAGACGTGATAAAAAGCTATGCAAAGTTAAACCAGGTGGGCACACTCAGTTATCTTGTCTGAACACTAAAAGAACGGCGTGCTGTCGCCGAGGCTCTGCGTGTGAGGGAACGCTAAATCTTCTGTCAGGATGAATCATCCCCAAAGTGGTAGTTATTTTAATACAGCAGATAAGAGGGACCTGAGGACGCTAACGTCCGTGTGGTTTTTATCAGCCTTCTACTATTTGCCTTCAGTAATCGTTCCACTTGCAGGTAGTTCTGTCTGAAAGGACCTGAGATGTTCTTCCTGGAACTCGGTGGGGGAGGCTCTGGCCTCCAGCGCGGCGCTGGAGGACGCTCTGATCTTTGTGACGGAAAATAATGGCGACCCTAAATCGCTCAGCTCTGGCTGCATTTACCTTACCTTTGATATGTTTTTATTTTATATTCTTCTCTTCCTTCCCACGCTGTTTCCACCGGAGCAAATAAAAGGCTTTGGTGGTTTTAGTTTGGCGTCCATGCTGAAGGAAATTGCGAGTGCCAGTGGCTTTCAGCTAAACGCTGTGAGGTGAACTTGTGTCTAGAAAGGAAATGAAACAAAATAAAGCTGGAACACAGTTATTTTAGCAAAGTCTAATCAGTGTTTTTTAACCAATTAGCCCCAAAAAGTGTTTGATATATAAAAAATATGGATACATTTACATCAATACATTTTATTGCATTTTAAACGTGTTTCTGATGAATGAAGCCCAGATTAATCAGGGGTTATTATTTTATTTTTCTAAGTATAAAAAATTAAAGACTAAGCTCAAAACACAATGCTTCATCAAAGAGAGCCTTTCTTTTTTTATTAAGTTTTACTTGTTTTATTTATGTAGAGCCCAACCAGAGACGCTCAAAGAACTTTTCTTCTCTTTCATGTTTGAATTTATATTATTTGCATTGCTTCAGCTGGTAAAACGCCCCCTATAAAAACTCCATTAAAAGTTTGTTTCAGGAGAAAAAAAGCAGTTTTTGTCTTAAGAGAAAAAGAGATATAGGCCACGGAGAGACTTTTAAAACAGACAGGCGCGTAATAGGAAAGAGAGGAGCTGATCAAACATGATGGGGGAAAATGAGACACGTTTGTATTATATTAATACGAACAGGAATGGAGGTTTTAGTGACAGACAGCTGCTATAGATAGCTGCTGTGGCCTGGAACTGCTCCGCAGCACTTCTCCAACGCTCCTCTTTTCTCCAAAGACAGGAATTAACGCTGGAATTAGGCCGCTGCAGCTCGTGTTCACACATCAGATCCATCTCAGAGGTCAAACGGCTGAGCTGCTATCACCTGTCACAGAGCATCACTGTGAGCGGGGCAGGTGGAGGGGAAGGTAACGCGCTGGGGGGGGGGGGGGGGGGGGGGGGGGGGGGGGGGGGGGGGGGGGGGGGGGGGGTCTTTTTTTATTCATCAAAACTTTAATGATAGTAAATTATATTTTTGGAACATGCTGTTTATAGATAAGCTTTAAAAGGCTTTTCACACCTTTTCTCCAGTGGAAATTGTTTGACAGGCACTGTGATTTCTGGTGATATTTTCTTTCCCCCCCCCCCCAGAATCACACAATAAAACAATCTGAGCTGTGTACTTATTAAAATATCCAACTCATTATTTAGCTTTCTTATTGACCAGGGCAGGATCAGCCAGTGGCAGCTTCACACGAGTGTAATTCATCTGCGTTCTGGACACAGAGGGGTGAACATCTCCTGCTCTGACTGCAGCTGGGAGAAGGACTGGACCAGCTGTGGGGGCTGTGGGATAGGGAGAAGACCCAGGCAGCATCTGCTGCTTGTTGAGAATCAGTGTCCCCAAATGTTCCTGTGAAAAGGCGTCCCTATGCCTGGATCAGCTTTCTCAAACAGCAGAGGAAACAGGTTCTTGTGTTGGATGAAAGCCTCTGTCACAAATCAGATGGATCTCAACTGCATGCCAAACCCACTGCAAATAAAATCACACTGCTAAGAAAAAATATAATTATTAATGTTTAAATTTAATTTAATTCAGTTTATTTATATGGTGCCAATTCACAACAGGAGTCGTCTCAAGGCGCTTCATAAGTAAACATTCCAATTGAACCTACTCATCAGTGCATGGAGTTCAGTTCATTTTTCCAATTAAATGTTTCCAAACACACACACATATATGCATGCACACACACATATACTGTATATGCATGCACACACACACACACACACACATATATGCATGCACACACATGCACGCACACACACATATAATCATGCACACACACATATATGCATGCACACACACATATACTGTATATGCATGCACACACACACACACACACACACACACACATATACTGTATATGCATGCACGCACATTCACGGACACATATATACTGTATATGCATGCACGCACGCACACACACACACACACATATATGCATGCACACACACACATATATACTGTATATGCATGCACGCACACACACACACACACACGCACACACACATAATCATGCACACACACATATATTCAAGAACACACACATGCGAGGCACACACATATATGCATGCTCACACACATGCATAGACACACACACACATATATATGCATGCATGCACACATATATGCATGCACACACACTCAACAGATGAAGTAAAAAATTAATATCAGAAGAGGGAGAATTAATTAATAAATTAATAATGACACTAATTCTACTATTAAAGTAGAATGTTTAAACTCACGTTTGGTGTTTACTTCTAACAGCTGCTGTTGCTATTTATCCTCACAAACAACCACAGAATTCTACATTTCAGCTGTAATCCAAAGCCAATAATAAGGTAAAGATTTATATAACAGAGTTGGAACCAATAATAGTTCTGTTTTATTATCTAAGCCACTATAAAAGGATGTATGGCTTTAAAAAATACCGCCAGTTATTAAAATAATAAATCAGTTTATGTAACCTTGCTTAACGACTCTCAGCCTCCCTTTCACAGTTGACTCACCTTCGCTACATGTGGCCGGTTTGTTTTTCCCAAACCCAGATTTCTGACGCCACCTTAGAGGTGCCGTGTCCTCCGCAGGTGGATGTAAAGAATTCCTGAAGTCCTGGTAGAGATATAATCTGACAAGAAGAGAAAAAACAGGAACAGTTTGGTTGACGTGGTTTCGCTCTACCTCGTTCAATAAGCAATTAAACCTTCAAAGACGGAGTCTCAGATGACCATGAAAACATTTGGTTTTTCATCACAGTCTGAGGTAATTAACTCATCCAACCCTGTAAAATCCTAGATGTTGGGCCCACACTCAGCTGTTTGCATTTGATCTAGAAAAACAATCATGATTAAAATAAAAGGACTTCTCTTATCTCAGCATTCGTTGTTTGATGAACAGGAACATTTGAATAATTTGAAAGTTTTCTTCTGTGGCAGGATTAAAATATTCTGATAAATTTTCTCCTCGCAACAGAAAGGTCACCCGGAGCAGTGACTGAAAGGGTAAAGGTCAAAGTGCCCTCCGACTGGAGCGGGGGAGGCTCTGGTCTGTTCCCTGTGGTATTCAGAGTGAATTCAAATAAATCAGATTATTTCCTCGCCTCTGTTTTAGGCCTCATCGTTCTCGCCTGCCTTATCTCAGTAAAGACCTGCTTTCTGCTTCTCCACCTCTGCACCGTCCGTCCTCGGCTCCTGACATCCAGGAAGATCTAGCATCAGCCCGAAGGCGTTAGAATCCATCATCCCTGAGTTTTCCCTGCAGACGAGTAGACGCAGAGTGAATTTTCCTCCTTTTAGTAGATGGGTGAAAAATGTTGGCTGGATCCTGGATCATTTGAGTTTTTAGAATGATGGTTTATCAAGTTTTAGTGAATCAATCCAGAGTTTTTACGGCTGAAACAAACCGGCCGGCAGGAGCCTGGGTGTGACTATTGACAGCATTTACATTATATTGCATTTAAAACATGTCTATGTTGTTAGTATGTGTGTAAAACTAGTCAAAAATGCTTCGTTGTGTGGAGAAAAGCTAAACCATTGGTAAGGATGCATCTGTGGCTGACTGAAGGAGAAAGATGTTATAGAAATATATCGTCTGATGATGCTGATTGGACAAAAGCTGTTGCTTAGCTGTGTGCAGCATCCCTTCAGCTATAATTGGACCTTCTTTATTTAGAAAGCTAATAAAAACACCAGAAAATAAAAAAAAACTTCCAGATCAACAAAGTTTGAGCAGCAGAAATGGAATAAGTGGTATTTATCTGCTTTGGACCGGATTGATACACCTGAACAAGTTTCACCGAACTTAGATTTAAAGATCAATCTAAAGTCTTTAAGAGATGGTTTCTGATGTAGGTTGGTAAAATAAAACTCAAGAGGTGATAAAAGTTACATGAGGACAGTTTGTGAAAGCTTCTGGTGAGCCCTGCAGTAATCGCTGGACAAAGGACACTATTGACTTGTCTTCAGCACACAGCACGACCAAACAGGCTGAGTAGGTTAGCAGCTTCCTGCTAGCCTGGCCTGCCAGACACGCCCTCTGTCTATTCTACACATAGAACTAGTCTGGTAACACTCCTATTGAAATAACTCCACCCCCTGAGAATTCTAGCCGAGCCAATCAGCGCTGAGCAGCGTACGTCACACACCGCTACGCTCAGTTTCTCATAAACAACGAAGATGGCGCCTGAAGCGGAGCTCGCTGCGGCTCTTTCCTCTGTTCTAAATGACTTGGACACGTCTTTAAAACCACAACAGAATCAGCGCTAAAAGCCTTTCTCCTAAAGAAAGATGTTTATGCTGTGCTACCCACAGACATATATACGTAGACGCCTCATGGACTGGAGCTGCCGTAGTGGCCGGCCGCCATCTTAGATGGGTCTCCATTCGCCTCCAGTGCATTCTTTTCTACTGAGGAAGGTGCTTACCAGCTAAAACACATACCGTGGTGTCACCTTTACTTGCGCTAAAGTAAAAAATGTCGGAAAGCTGGGGTTAACTGCAGTACAGCTCGGCGTGAACAGTGAGAGGGAGATTGTTAGCAGCCATCTTTGACTACAGCTAAAGAACTACAGCGTCGCGCAGTAAGTCGTCATTTCCGCCTTTTTTCGGATTGGTTATTTTTGAGCTGGCTAGTCCCGCCCCTCATGGAGCTCTCTGCCTATGAGTTTCCAGACTCTTCTGCTGTGTAGAACAGACAGAGGGAGAGTCCGGCAGGCCAGGCTAGCTTCCTGTTCAGTTCGGGGTTTTGTCTTTTTACCAAAAGTAAATCCTGCACCAGAGCAGAGGTTAGGTCAGGACTCAGAAAAAATACATCCACCACCTCACGCTTCATCAAGAGCTGAAGGGGAAAACCTTTCCAGGACAAGGTTTTCAGTAAACCAATCGTGCATCCTGCTGTCCTTAGAAAAGGGAAAAGATTTGCTTTTTACTTTAATTGTACCATGAGGTGAAATCATTTATAACAGAACTTTTTTTCCTGATTACAACCAACCAGAAGACCACAGCTATCCTTTGCTTTTTTATCTATGTAAATTTCTTCTACTTTAATTTGTGTCTTAATTTGTCAACTGATATTATTTTTGTATGAGAGCAAATATTTATGTGCATACCTTTCCATGCATGCATCGTTAAGCAGGAAAACGTGCCTGAAACAAATACATCACTGTCATTTTCTAATGAATCCATTAGAATGCAACAGGAAAGGGGTTAACCCCTCAGGCCGTGTGTGTGTGTGTGTGTGTGTGTGTGTGTGTGTGTGTGTGTGTGTGTGTGTGTGTGTGTGTAAGGATGATTACTGCCTCGGCTCATCAGATTTTCTACTGTACTAAGGAGGACGTCACACTAGGAGTGCCTTGACTTTATTATAATTGGGATAATGGAACAACAGTAATGTCTTACAAGCTGGTAATGGAGGCCTTCAGTCAATAATCATTGATCTGGGACTCCTCTCATTAATGTGTGTCTTAGACAGCGTCAGAACTAGAGCCACTAAACCAGGGATTTCTGTTGCAGCAGCGCTAAAAGGTCGATTATTCAATTTGTGATGCATCTTTATTTTTGTTTGAACTACTAGAGGTGCCAATAATAGATGACACAGCCACATGGGAAGGAAGTTTAGATGGGTATTTAGTACACAGATACAAAGTTTTACTTTGAAAATTCCACTATGCCATTTCTGTCTCTTTAACAGGATTAGTGCTTTCCTCCAAAACTCGCTGTATAAAATCCCACGTGTGTCTGCTGCCCTCTGTTGGAGGATCTAAGAATGCAGGTGTGTTTGATGTTCTATATTTACTTCAGACACTCGGTTTACTTTGATGTTTGACTGATACATGGTTCAAAATTAATTTCAACATTATTTCATTTATTAAACTTTGTCAGGTTGAAGAAGGATGTCAGAAGGCGTGTGGAGGTGGACCCAAATACAGCAGGCTCCAGAGTCAGGCAGGAAAGGGAAAACATTTAAAGTCATACTATGCAAAATTGTTATATTTTAAATCATGTTCTTGAGTCAGTTTGTGCTAAAATGACCCTTTACAGGGTTAATGAAATGTCACTCAGACCCCCACCACACTCTATGACCAGAAGACCGCATTTGCAACTTCAGAGTGGCGGTTCAGTCCCTGCTGGACTTAGTAAAGTGGAGCTGACATGCCTGGTGCTGCAGTCTGCTTCCAGCATGTTTCCTGCATGTTTTAGATCATGAACACAGCTGATTTGTTTGATTTAGTGATGAACCGCTCCTGTAGACACTAATGAAGGCTGAGGAGACGTTTCAGCAGTTAGATGAAGGTGTTAAAAAGACGAACGCACAGCGAGGAGATAAGTTTTACTTTCGCTTTCATTAACGGACACTAGGGGGTGCTAAAGCAAGCAAAACTGCCAAGTGTTAAGGCAGGATTTCTCAGAACAGAAGTTTTTCTCTCGCCTTATTCAACTTTCTAATTTACATCAAAAGTAGGTCAAACACGGCTTTGACTTTTTGGCATGCTGCTGTTGACCACCCATGCTGTCTTATTCAACAACAACAAGGAACATGATGGTTAACTCATTCACTGCCATTGATGACTTTAGTCGTCAATCATGTTTTTTTACGGGGCGGGCATCAGAATGAGCCCCCGCACCATGAGAACAAGCATCACGTGTCTAAAGCTGATCTTCATCCATGTATGTCACACGTCACGTGATCAGGAAGCAGAAAACCAATGGATTAGGAGATCGTTTTGGGACGCTGCTGTGAAAAAAGCGATGCGCCAACCGGAAATGCTTCTGCAGCTCACGCTTCGGCGCCAGATTGTGAAAGAACGGATAACGCTAGAAATACGGTGATCCTTCCTGATGTAAGAAGTGAGTCTACTCTTTCTTTTGGTAGTTTTGGCGTTTACATGATCATAGAGCACAATGTTCTGTGACTCTTCAAAAAACACTAAAAACGCTCAAAAACGCTGGCAGTCAGGGGCTTTCTGATCAGAAAACGGCTGGCAGTGAATGAGTTAACATTCTAGGTCCTCTTTAAATTTAATTTGTGAGGACAGTAATTGCAGAAACACATATCCCAAATTTGAAGAGAAGTTTAAGTTAAAACAAATGGATGAAAAGCATAAAGGACAAAATAGATATGCAGGTTTAGAAATTAAAAACTAGAATCAGGTGTGGAAGCAAAACTGCAATTTGTAATAATGAAGTGTTTTTCTGAGGATACCTGCATTGCATGTTACCTTTTTTTGTTTTTTGGTGCTCTGGTTTAAATGTTGGTTTGCTCTAAAAGCCGAAACAAAATTGTTGTAGTTGTTTTAATCCACTTGTATAACGACCTGGCAATAAAGCCATTCATTCAAAACATCAAAACAAAGCTACAGCAGATATCCTCGCTGGAATCCTTTACATCCTAACATTCCCGTTAGTCTTTAATGACTAAACACATAGAACGTGCCAAGGAATTTTAAAACCGTACCTTTTTTTCTTTCCTGTGATTCTTTTCTGAGTGTTTGAGGGTTCTGAGACATTTAGCTCCTCTGCCTTGGGTGATGTGCTGCTTGGAAATGTTCTGTTGGTTCTTCGGCCCCTTTTTAACACCTGTGAGTCACCATGTCAACACTAAAGTTGTTTGAAAAGGCTGATGGAGCTTTCCAAAGGCCACGGTTTGCCTAAAATAAGATTCTGAATCTAGACGAGTTTGTTAGAAGACTGTAGAGGAGTAGAAAAAAGCAAAAGGGAAGAAGGAAGCAACTAAAACCTTTATTTTTTATCTTATCACTGGTTAAAGGTGCTGATGAGTAAACTAAAAGGTGGGAAAATGTGGAATGCAGTGAGTAGAAATGTAGTTTTGATTCCAGCACTCCTCTCCTTGGTCGTCAGACTTCGTGGACAGAAGAGATTGCAGCGGTTAGGTTAAAGTATGGAGTGTTGCAACAGATATGGTGTGGTCACAGGCCTGTCACAGAGAAGGACATTAAACAGAGGAGGAGGTCTGAAGTTTCAGCTACAAACCTTTTGCAGCCCTGAACTTAATCCCCATACAGTTTCATCCTCGTCTTCAGGGACGAGATGAAAACATCTCACATGTGGATCAGGACAACAAAGAGCCTATAGATGGAGGGCCAGGGGAAAGACTTGCAAACCAACATGTTGATGGATCTCTCCCTACACGTTAGACCAGTGGTAATTCCAGTGAAAAGGCAAATGGACTTCTCAAGTTCTTTCACAGTTTGTCATTCAAGGAGTTTTTCCAGGTATAACAGAAAAATGTGGAGAATCGAGCGTCTAACGCAGTGGTTCTCACTCCTGGTCCTGGAGAGCCGGTAACCAGCATGTTTTAGTTTTAACTCTGCTTTAACACACCTGATTTCAATCAGCAGGTGATTAACAGGCCTGATGAGCTGCTGCACACAGGTGATTCAACCACTGAATTAGGTGTGCTGGAGCAGAGAAACAAGGAAAACATGCTGGATACCAGCTCTTTTTTCTTTTTATCTAATTACCTGGTTTACGTTCCCTAACAAGTTAAATTCAATTCAGTTTATTTCTATAGCGCCAAATCACGACAAGAGTCGTCTCAAGGCACTTCACAAAGTAAACATTCCAATACAGTTCAGTTCATTAAGCCAATCAGTAAAAAAGTTTCCCATATAAGGAACCCAGCAGATTGCATCAAGACACTGACTGTGTGTTGATACAATCCTCATACTAAGCAAGCATGTAGCGACAGTGGGAAGGAAAACTCCCTTTTAACAGGAAGAAACCTCCAGAGGATCCTGGCTCAGTATGAGCAGCCATCCGCTACGACTCACTGGGGGTTGAGAAGACAGAGCAGGCACACCCACACACACCCACACACACACACACACACACACACCCACACACACCATATAGATCAAGTAGTGTTTCTATGGCTACACTGTGATTTCTTAGTAGAAGTTCTATTTAGTAAGAGAAACTTTATTGTCTTTATCTGAGTGAATCTATAATTAATTCAATAGGTGAACTAATAGTAGCACATTCTATGTTAAAGGAAGTGAGATGTAATATCAGGAGAGGGAGAATGTTCAGTGGTTGGCAGCAGTGTATCAGCCGATGACCCCCTCCATGAGGCCACCACAGCTCAGCAGAACGCCAGTGTAGCTTCTTCTGGGGAGAAAAACACTTAGAGAGAAAATAAAGTTAACAGCTGAAATAACAGGAAATAATGCAGTTAGAGAGTGGTGGTAGAAGAGAGTAGCGTGTGGAAAGTGGTCAGTATGTCCTCCAGCAGTCTAAGCCTATAGCAGCATAACTACAGAGATAACTCAGGATAACCTAGCCTTTTAGATGGAGGCATGTGGGAGGCAGGGCCAGGGAGACGTCTTTAACGACAGTAGTCCCCTCTGTACACTCCACCTCCCTCTGCTCCCCACTCGTCTAAACCTGGGCTAACATCAGAATTTAACCATAAGCCCTATCAAATAGAAAAGTTTTGAGCCTGGTCTTAAAAGTAGACAAGGTGTCTGCCTCACGGACTAAAGCTGGGAGCTGGTTCCACAGGAGAGGAGCCTGATAGCTAAAAGATCTGCCTCCCATCCTACTTTTAGATATTCTAGGAACCACCAGTAAACCTGCAGTCTGAGAGCGAAGTGCTCTGTTAGGAACATATGGAACAATCAGATCTCTGATGTATGATGGAGCTTGTTTATTAAGAGCTTTATATGTGAGAAGGAGGATCTTAAAATCTATTCTGAATTTAACAGGCAGCCAATGTAGGGAAGCTAAAACAGGAGAGATGTGGTCTCTCTTTTTAATTCTCATCAGAACTCTAGCTGCAGCATTTTGGACCAGCTGAAGACTTTTGACTACATTCTGTGGACCTCCTGATTGTAATGAATTACTGCAGTAATCCAACCTTGAGGTAATAAATGCATGAACCAGTTTTTCAGCATCACTCCTGGACAGGATGCTTCTAATCTTAGCAATATTCCGAAGGTGGAAAAAGGGAATCCTACAAACCTGTTTAACGTGGGATTTGAATGACATGTCCTGGTCAAAGATTACACCGAGGTTCTTTACTTTGTTCTCGGAGGCTAATTTAATACCGTTTAGATCAGGTGATTGACTAAGCAGTTTCCTTTTCTGAGGTTCTGGTCCAAAGATAATAACTTCAGTCTTGTCTGGATTTAACAGCAGAAAGTTTAGAGTCATCAAGATTTTTATGTCTTCAAGACAAGCCTGTAGTCTACCTAACTGATTAGGTTCATCAGGGTTTATGGATAAATATAACTGAGTATCATCAGAATAACAGTGGAAGTTTATCCCATGTTGTCTGATGATTTTACCAATTGGAAGCATATATATAGTGAAAAGAATTGGTCCAAGTACTGAACCCTGTGGTACTCCACAAGTTCACTCAGAGTGACTCTGAAGACGGCGGCAGTGAGTCGCCGAAACCGTCAGTAAATTAAGGTAAAAAAACATTGTGATACTGTGTTTAAAGCAAGAAAAACTAATGGAGATTTTCTGCACGTCTTTATTGAACCTGCTCATGCGCTTGGCCACGTCCACATTCCTGAGAAGGCTGTGTAAACACAACCTGGCTGCAGCAAAGTGGGCTGTCCCCACCCGGCCCTGGCCAAGCTACTCACCTTCAACTGCTTGGTACCCACCAGGGTAGCCACTCCAGCATTTATGATGCAATCTACTTGAGGACACTTCTGCATACATTTTTTTTGTATACACAGAAAAAACATGCACTTGGTATGTGCATTGGTGCAAGGTGGTAACGGTAATCGGTACATCTTGACCCACAATGGGTATGAAGTGGGGGTGCAGTTTGGCAGGGGGGTGAATTGACCATCTCACCAGAATAATGGAAGAGCTGTGTTCTACTTGAACCGTCTTCAACTATTGACACATGTTACAGCCCTGGGTGTTTTGTTGTATTTTAATTCACTCCTCTGTTTCTCCCTTCCCGTGTCTGAGAGGAGAGAAAATGCAGCACCTGGCTCCTCCCACACCTGTCCAGCTCCATTTGGACTCTACCAGCTGTACCAAATCACAATCAGCCCTGCCACTGCATAAAAGCCAGCCAGCCCTTAGCTTCAGGGAGCAGCAGGCCAGAGAGGTTCTCTCTGTTCTGTTGTCTCCCTGGCGACATTTGGTTTTGTAAATTTATAGTTTTTGTAACAACTTTGTCTCTGTTTTAACCACTTTGACCTTCTGTGCAAAGAAAGCTTGCTTCTTAGGGTTTCAGTAAACTAAAGACATCACTTGTTTATGGAAGGTTTTGTGATGCTTTTTTGAAGAGTTTGCTTGGAGTTGGTTAATTAGAGATGTCATATCATAGTAGTTGTTACTAGTTTTGAGTTGCTGCCGGTTTGTCCTTTGTTAACATGTGTTTTGTAATACCGTAAATCCTCTAATACAGGCCCGGGCCTTTATTTACTCAAGCGCATCCTGGTTCAGGCCTTTTTTTTTTTTTTTTTTAAACCTTTATTTGATATGGACACAGCAATTACATTGGACAAACCAGATGCATTGTTTAGTGTGTTAGCACTAATTAGCACTTTATTGGAAGGAGGCCAGAATTAGAGGCAGGCTTATATTTCAATTTGAGCAAAATAAACTAGCAGTAGAATGAATAAAAACAAGATTTTGCATCTATTTGAGCAGTGACTCAAGTCTCACGTGCAAATCAAAAGTGATGATTTCACTCACGTGACCCTGCCCTGGCGCTGAACTCAAATAGTGAACACTAACAGGAAGTGTTTTGCTCTACACACAGCGTGATGGATGAAAGTGAGTGTTCTAAATGGGCTGGCACAGACGCGATATCATGAAAAAAATTGCATCTTGCTTTAGGTTATGACTCATTTAATTTTAAAAGTTGGACTTTTCATACATGCTGGAGGATTTACCCAACGCTGAAGCGATCGACACAACAAACTATCTCGTGTGGCAAATCTCATATTACACTGCAAACCAAAAGCCTTTTATGAGTCTGAAAGCCTACAACTATTTTATTTCAGGTTGGTTAACAGTTTAGAGATCCGGAGAAGCTTTAAATGACCGTTGTCTTGTTTATGCTGGTGAGATGTGCTATTTTAGTTACGTAATTAACTCGTAATGATAGCTAATGCTAACGGTAAGTACGTGCTAGGATCTACTTATAACTAACGTTTTAAGCCTTTTGAAATCCACAGTCCTGTTACATTTGTTTGATTTTATTAAGGTATTAATGCCACGCTACAACACTGAGCTAACTGCTATAAACATTAGCACTCTAAAAGCTATTTGTGGACCGCAAATAGCTTTAAGAGTGCTAATGTTTTAGCAGTTAGCTCAGTGTTGTAAAGTGGCAGGTAAACAGTTTGCAATTTGCGGTGAGGACACGTGCAAACAGTATCAAACTATTTACCTGCCACGTTACAACACTGAGCTAACTGCTAAAAACATTAGCACTCTAAAAGCTATTTGCGGTGAGGACACGTGAAAACAGTATCAAGCTGTTTACCTGCTGTTTTTGTAGCTGCATTTCCAAATAACTTCAATAAAACGCCATAAAAACCTTTAGTAAGCCCTTACCTGTGATGAAGTGATCACTGCAAACTAGCATTTTCCGTTCTGTTTCTGCTCATCTTGCAGCCTGAGATTATGATCCACTAGTCCGCTGTTACCGTAAAACGTGGTATATGTGTGCCTCGAAAAATCGAGTGAGGGCTCACTTTACCGTCGATCTCCGAAAAAACACACACACACACGCTGTTTCTAATAGTAGCCCCGGCCACTATTAGAGACTGGCCTGTATTTACCCCCGCTGACAGCTAGACCAGCTAATATAGGAGACCCGGCCGGTAATGGAATACAGGCCAATATTAGAGGATTTACGGTATTTATTTTTCCCTTTAATGTAAATAAACTTTGTTAAATTGATTTTTTTAACACCAGAACATGCGTCCTCATTGTTACCCCAGGCCCCCTCTATACAGCCTGGGACATAACAACATATTTTCAGCCTATGACTGATTCAAACATGCACACTCAAAAGCTCCGGGCAGTTTAGAGTCTGTATTTAACAGATTGTTGTTGTTGTTGTTTTGGGGGGTGGGGGGTGTCTCAGAAATTGGAATACGCCTACAAACCTGCACAAAAGCAGGAGGAACTGTTTCTGTTTGAGGCATCAGTGCTAACCAGCACATTACCATGTTACATGTCCACTTTGTAAGCAAAGATTAATTAGGTAGGATGAATTGAATAAACAGATTAAATAAATGTAAACTATATTTCTCTCATTAGTTTGATGCAAACCAGAGACTTGTTGCTCGTCTTGTATAGTATGCATTATATCCACTGGTATAAAATATCACCTTCTGGAAGTGAAAGAAAAGCTTTAATTCTTTCATCCACCATTTTCACATTTAACCTGTCAACCACAGAAGAAAATTATGCTACGAGCAAAACTTGCATTAGCATACAAATGCACCATGTGATTTTTGGCAAAGGCAGTGAAGAGGAACCATCATTTAATGATTGCAGTTTGACATATTGTGCATTTCTGCCCAACTCACTAATCCTTAACAGTGTAATTGTTGGAAGCACACAGGCTTGTCAGAGCATGGAAAGGCCATGATTAGCTCTCATCTTACACCATTCAGCTCAGTTCACAGGCATTTCACAACACTTTTAGCATTGCCTTCTCATTAGTTACACACAAGACTCGAGGTGCTATCCTTCCATTTAAGCTGATTATTTAGCCCAAAGAACAGGCCTCCCTTTTCTTCTTTGTAACACACAAACGCTGCTCTCCAATCAAACTGAGAAATTGTAGTAAAAGAAAATCACAAGGTGAACTTTGACAGGTATGCATGAGAAATTAGCCCACCGTTTTCAATAAGCAATTCAGTGGAACAGAAAAGGGTCTGTTGGGGTAAAACAGTCAGAAACCTCTAATTAAACAATTATGTGGAAGTTGTTTAGGAGCTGACATGACTGCCAGTGCTTTATTTCATCTTTACCATGGTGGTGCCACACCATTGCACCACAGGTGCTATTGGTTCACCTTTTTACATCAACTCTAAAATCTGGTCACAACCTTTGTTAAATTAGCTGTTGATTGTAAAAAAGCAAAGCAAAGTTTTGAGCAACAGTAAACTAGAAATTCAGACATAATCACCTAGTCAAAAATATTCCATCAAGTCTTTTGACTGCCAGTATTCTAGTCTCCTGTAGCAGCAGGCTAGGTTTCAATGGTAGCACAGGTTTGTGTAAAAACAGCACGGACATCTTTATAATGGTCTTCTTCTGTCCTTATGCTACTGCTAACAACATTTGATGCATGCTTACTAAATATGTTACTGATGCCTGAACTTGCATCATGAACCATTACACCAAAAACCAGGAAAGCCTTGAAGAAAATTCATAACATTTTGGATTATTAGTTGTAAGATTGCATCAATCCAGTTAATGAAATCAGTGAAAGTAAAGTTGTAGATTTTTTATTTAGATCACAAACACTGACATACATACGGAAGCCCTGAAAGGCAAGGAAAAATATTTTCCACTTCTTATCCAAAGCACAACAAAGGAAAAAAAACAGGGGTTCTAAACAATTTTTTATATAGAAAGATTTAGAGAAGTGAAAAAAATTAAAAACCATAAAATAAAACAACAGAAAAAAATGTCCTTTCCTTTAAAGACTTACATAGATAAACTATAACGTCTTTCTTTTGTATTTTTTGTGCTACTTTTGTAACTCAATTATGCTGCAGCTGCCACTGTGAAAACTTGTGGTACCGTTGTCATCGGTGAAGAAATAGCGAAGTGTGAAAAAGGTCCAGCTGGCATGTCTGCCTGGCTAATCAAAGCTCTGCATAAAAAATAATCTGGGAAAACAACATTATCTTTCTTTTTGACCAAGAAGAGCAAGAGTCCAGGGACACACTGGACAGGTCGCGTGTCCATCACAGTTGTGATCTTGATTTTGTCTTTGGACAGCTTTGGCTTGCCATATTCAGTCACTTTTCCTCCCTAAGTTGTTGGACCTGTTGGACATTTGGGTGTGTGCTTTTCCTGATTTTAGCTTCCATTTACTTTTGTTATTTTGTTTTCTAATAATAGTTTTCCTGCTCCTACAAGCGTCCCTTCATCCTAGCAGTAATTAAAGGTTTAACTTATTATTTTAGCTGCTACGTCCAGCGTACTCTGTAGTGTATTTGAGACATCCACTTTCCAAATAACTTGTAGCAAGAATTTTGCGGCTCTCTGGCAGATGCTTTATGGTTTCTTCTCAACTGTCACATTACTGCGGATAACTTTCAGGCAGATTAGAGCAGTTATCTTTGAAAGGGCATCTCCTTTCATCCACATGAAAGACTGCAGAGCCTATCATTTAGGACAATGCAGCAATAGCTTACACACCTAACGATCATACTTACTGTACGCCACAGCAACAGAGAGAAGAGATTATACCTCAAGCTGTGCAGCCTAAAGAACAACAAGATAGAAATCTGCTGAAAACAAACTCTGCATGGGGGTTTATGCTCATATTCTTTTGAAGCAGGACCAGATATTAAAATCATACAACTATAAAAGAATCTTGGTGTCAGCACGTTCAGACCATCAGACGCTCTCAGATTCTTCAATAATAGATAGGATCTAATGGCTTTTTTGCTGCTGCTTCTGGCTCTGTTTGACATGTAGAGATAATGACTGTAAGAGAGAGACAGAGGGGATGTTAACATCCTATTTGGAGCTGAAGATGAGCTCTTATTTCATATGCACTGATTAACATGTCTGTTATCAACACGATCTGGTTGGGTCTTTAAAATATGCTGCGTACAAACAATTGATTGTTCAGATCTTCTGGAATAGATTTCTAAGTTCTGAACACGTACTCTTCTACCTGGTGTAGTGTTTTGAGTAAACTCTGTTTGGAGAAACTGTTTAGTTTTGACTGAACTGACAAGCTAAAGGCTAAAGAAGTAGGAACAACATCTTATAAAACCTCTAAAGTAAAGATCTTTGTTATAACATCCCTGGTAATTTCACATTTCAGCCATCAACACAGAGTTGTTTGATTACTTAGGCGTGTTAGTAGCAGAAGCCGTATCACGGCTGGCAGACAATCTAAAAAAATCACAACGGTAAAAAGAAATAT
Organism: Aphyosemion australe; assembly: GCA_006937985.1. NCBI lineage: Eukaryota > Metazoa > Chordata > Actinopteri > Cyprinodontiformes > Nothobranchiidae > Aphyosemion > Aphyosemion australe. Next base: position 183,693 of record SSNS01000066.1, read on the forward strand.
TATAAACTAGTGTTTACATACGTAGAATACACTCTGGTTTTGGTCCTGTTGTAACCATAGATATCATATATATTGCTAGATGCCTTAACTGGGAGTCGACAGCATCCCTACACGGCGGCCATCTTACTTTGTACAGCTTACGTTCCGTTCTCAATGGTAGCAGATGGAAGGTGAGTGATAACTTAAACAAAAACACTCTTAACTAGATGAAATATTAATGGTTTTACAAGCGGGTTGCATTATTACAGTGGTTCTTAATTAGTGGGGTGCGCCCTGGAGCTGGGGGGGCGCGGCGGCCGCACCACCAGGTGCGGAGAATAACACAGATGCTCTGATGGGAATCTTTTAATGATTGTGTTACCTCCGCGATGGATATCTGTGCACCTGAATGAATCATTAACAAACGTACTCACGGACAAATAAACAAATGGCCTCTTAAAAACAACCGTTGAACGGCTCAGCCAATGAGGGTAGAATGATTTTTCTAATCGCCCAACCCTACCACACTCTCACGCCTGCTCTGGGATAGCCTGGCATCAAGCTCATTCCCCCGCCCCCTCCCCTACCGCCCGACATTCGCCGACGGACTATCAGCGCATTGATATGGCAAGCCGTTTTAACATTTATTAAGCAGACTAGATATGTATTCCAGATATCTATAATTCTATTGTTCCTAGCAGAAATTAACATTGCAGACATCCTTAATAACAATCTTACTACCGTAAATCCTCTAATACAGGCCCGGGCCTTTATTTACTCAAGCGCATCCTGGTTCAGGCCTTTATTGGAAGGAGGCCAGAATTAGAGGCAGGCCTATATTTCAATTTGAACAAAATTAACTACCAGTAGAATGAATAAAAACAAGATTTTGTGGGGATCTGTGCCTACCGATGACGTCACACTATGGCAGTGGTTCTCAATTAGTGGGGCGCGCCCCCCTTGGGGGGCGCGGAGGAGGAGCAAGGGGGGCGCGGCGCACCGCACCTGACCCCCCCCAACCCCTCCCCCCACCCCGCTCGGAGCTTCCCCAACGGAGAGTAAAACAGATTCCAGAATACATGCACGAACTGATTTGTGAACACAGAAAAAGTCCAAACATGGATTTTATTTAATGGAGCAGTGCAAATGTTCCATGGAAGAGAAATTTAGATTTTTCTTACTTTTTGTTTCA
>SSNS01000066.1:185729-202825 GCA_006937985.1 Aphyosemion australe
CACTATGGCAATGCCACACAAACCATGTTGGGACCCATTTTTTTCCCGGTGTTCTGTCAGAACACCTGGCTTAGAGCTAAAATGAATATCAGATTCTGCCAACAAAATGGCTGTATAAAACAATTTATATGTAAACTGAGGTGTTTTTGCAAACACTATAATTAATACTTTGGGGCAGGGTTTGAATTACACAGAGGACTCTGGGGGCGCCCAGTGACGGGGAGGGGGTGGGGGGTCTGTTTGCCTTGGCCCCCAAAATGCCCTGATACGGCCCTGGACGTGGGACTAAATTTAGAAGTTGATAATTGTATCAAATATATAAATATTACATGCTTATGAATTATTGCTTTATGAAGGTCAAAAGATGTAGTGGAATAAATCTACCAACATTTTTCCTTTTCAAGAACTTTGTTTTGTTTTCTTGTTTTTTATTTGAATATTTTCCTGTCCTGTCTGGCTCTGATCTTCCTGCTTCTTCTCTCACTCCTAGGGTGACCAGATCCCAACTCGCCAAATGTGGGACAGAGACTACTCAATGTGGGACAACGTAAAATTCCAATTTAACAAGATAAAGTTAAAAAGTAAAAAAAAAAAACTTATTTTCTGCCTTTTAGCTCCAACATCACTGGTAAATATACATAGTTATTATAAATATTATTATCATCATATATTTCATGTAGCCTACTATATATTCTATTTGAATTCAACTTGAACAAGCAAAAGTTTTCAGACTATTTCAGCTCCTCTCATTACCACAGCTTAACTCAGGCTCTTTGGACCTTCTAGTGGTTCTGATTAGCTTTAGCTAAAAGGATTTTAAACCCATCAACTAATTTTAATAATATAGAAAGGCCCACAGTAAAAAAAATATGCAGGTTTTAGCAGCTTTTCAGAGTTTTCATTGAATATTTTCCACAACAGAATGACAGTAAAAGTACCAGTAACAATTTTAGATCTATTTAAGTTTGTTTTTAATACATTTTCCAATAAAATCAACAAATATTCATACTTTTTTGCTATTTTTTTCTTAATTCAGAAACAAAATGGTGTGTTTTTTTTTAAATGACAACACATCTTTTCTAGTAAATATTTAGGGGAGAGAGAAAAAACATCACTGACTTAAATCTGAAGAAATTCAGATCTAATCTAACAGGGTTCCTTAGAATGACTTTTTTCCTCAAATTTCTGAGAAAAATAATGAAGGCTTACATTTAATTCTCTCTTTAATGTGCTTTAAAAGAGTTTAGCTTGTATGTATTTGAAATAAAAATCACTCCAGCACCTTGTGTGTGTTAGAAACTCGTTTGGGACCTGTCTACTTACTGGGAAACCTGCTTCAGTTCAGACCAACATATTTTTTTGTGACTCTTGGATTCTCTGCTCTGTTTCATATCAGACTCCGCGCCGTGACACAAAAAATGACTCTGAGAAACAACACAAAGACCCTGACAGAGTCTCAATGAACACTTTTAACCCACGAGTTTATTCTAACAGCATTTTCGCCACGGTGTTCATCTTTCCTCCGTTCTCGCTGACGCTTCTGTTTTGGTGGTTCGGGTGCGCGCCCCAAGCGCTCCGGACCGGCGTTAAAGTCCCGCCTCCTGGTTCGACTGACAGCAACAGGCGGCTTTCTCCACACCGTTTATGCAAGATTGAAATTCGGAACGGGAGACTGTCAATGCGGGACATTGTTTCAATTTGCGGGACGTGTGAAAAATGATGAAAATGCGGGACTGTCCCGCACAAAGCGGGACATCTGGTCACCCTACTCACTCCACAAGAATAAACTGTTTCCTGGCTTCCTCCTCTTTTACCTCGAGTTACTTTTGAACTAAACGGGTCAAATGAATCTACCGGCTGAAAAATAGTGGAGTGTGCGCTGCGCGGCCACGCGGGTGAGGTGAAATCACCAGCGCACGGGTGACGCGCTCCGCAGCGGAGCGCGTCAGACACGAATAAAAGATACGATCAAAAGACTGAAGTAACTCAGAAGATTATATGAACGGACATGAACGATCGCGTGTTAATTATATTTTTTGGTGGCGCCACTTTGAGAATGTTGTGGCCGTGCAGGACGCAGCTTCAGCAATCAGCATCATGTATCCTCTCTGCACAAAAACACCCACAATGCGCTGAGAGTCCATGTAATATAAAACAGGATCTTTTTTCGGGCTTCCCTGGGTGTGTAAGTTGAGGGCTTCCAGCTCCCCGTAATTCAAACCCGGCTCCTGGATGAAAACCCGGACATTTTCATCAATATAGGAACCCCCCCCCGGACAGAGGGTGAAAAGTGGACATGTCCGGGGAAAAGAGGACGTTTGGTCACCCTACTTACCTGTGATGAAGTGATCACTGCAAACTAGCATTTTTCGTTCCGTTTCTGCTCATCTTGCAGCCGGAGATTATGATCCACTAGTCCGCTGTTACCGTAAAACCTGGTATACGTGCGCCTCGAAAAATCGAGTGAGGGCTCACTTTACCGTCGATCTCCGAAAAAAACAAAAACAAAAAACACACCCACGCTGTTTCTAATAGTAGCCCCGGGAACTATTAGAGACCGGCCTGTATTTACCCCCGCTGACAGCCAGACCGGCTAATATAGGAGACCCGGCCGGTAATGGAATACAGGCCAATATTAGAGGATTTACGGTATCCACAATAAACATTGCCCCGGGAAGGGGGGCATGGAAAAATGTATGTATCCTAGGGGGGGCTTCACCGAGAACCACTGCATTATTACAAACTATATTACAAGTAGGCTTGATAGGACATACTTGCACATTTTTAAATTAACGGGCCAAATCCATCATATTTCACAGCCACATCTCTGGCGTTTATAACAAATCAAACCGTTTGAAAATTGGTTGAAAATTGAGCAAGTTAGAGTTATTAGACTAGTACATGCACCATTGACACCAATGTTACGAAAGAGCAGCTGTCCAAAGTAAGATGGCCGCCGCGTTTGGACGTTCGTATCTATGGGTGTAACAAGCTGTTAGCGTGTACATCCTGCTTGAATTAGTCCTGAGTAATAATAAGTGGAGGACCCAGGGAAGTGCGGCGCTTCGGTGAGACCGACAACCGGATGGTCCGATAGTTGCTTTTTGTCCAAAAGGTGTTATTGGTGGAGGTTTTTAGACAAATGCGAAAGAAACACTTTATTGTTTTTTTTTTATCTCCACAATATATTTATAGCTATACGATGTTAGAACGTTGTTAAGAGGCTTGAAAAGATGTTTTAAGCTAATTTGTTTTCCAAATTTGCTATAGCAGCTTTAAAAACTTGAGTCACAGTACACCAAAGCTTAGACAGAACTGTGTCAACAGTTGTCCCGTTTTGTTTTATAAGGAGCTGAAACTGAACAAACATGACAAATTGCACAAATTGAAGTCATTCGGTTTACAAGAATTAAGATATAAGAAATTATAACTTTTCTGATCAAAAGACCTGAAACAAATTCCTGAATGATTTCATATAATAGCAGATTCCCTCTACCCAGTGGATTTGTGTTATGCACACAGGAATTCATCTGTGAAAGATCTTTTTTTTTTCAGTTTAAGCAGTTTTCTCCTCCAGATAAAACCAAGAGTGTGAGATCGGTGTTGAGATCTGTAGCTGGAAACATTTCCTCCTTACAACCCCATCATGATCATCAGAGGTGTGTGGGCCTTAGAACAACCGGTCACACAGAAGGTGGATATTTTGTGTTTCCTCTCGGTGACGAGCTCTGATCTGTGGTAAATTTCTCAGCCAACATTATCCGGACGTCTTGGCTTCAACGCAGCAGTGACAGCTTATCACCATTTGATTTTCCTCATGAAGGAATTTAGTCAGGCAGCTATCAGTCATCTCATAAGTGCCTCCTGGAAATGGAATGATGTGATTTCCTTTAAAACTCAGTTTTTGTGTTATTGTTTTAAACTGTGATAGCAAGAAAAACAAAAGCTGAACAATCAGCCAAAATGCACAAAGAGTCAATCAAAAGTTTGGAGTTGTTTTGTAGAGATTTACTCAGGAAGGATGGCAGGAGGAAGTTTTAACCTTCTGTCAGATAATCCTAAACTTCTAAACTCCCTTGGATCTTTCCTATCTGAGCTCAGACACCTTCTTACATTTCCTTTTTCAGATTTTCTTTTCTGTCAATAGTTGCACACAAGTGTGAGGGTGTGATTGATTCAGTAAACGTGACGAGGCAGATGGTTGTTAAACATGTCTGACATTAGTCAGGTATGGGCTGAGATGGAGGTGAGGCAGTCTAAACAGATCTGCACTAATGGGTTCGTCCCTCTGTGTCTGCTGAAGCACACAGATAGCTGCAGGCCCTCCTCCTGGAGTACCGCTCCAAGAAAATTACAGGCAGATAATTGATGAGAGGCTCTAAGAACTGTCAGCTCGTCCAGTATAATCACAGGACCATTATTATTCATTTTCTCAGTACACATTAAGTTCTTATTAAATTCTGTTGGTTGTTGCTGATTTGGTTTCTTCTCATTTAGACAATTTCTGCAAGTCGCTCCTGACATTTAAGGACCTGAATTGTGCTATTTTACACCTTCCAGAGCAGAGATAGGCACAAAATATGGTAAAATATTACTGTTGGCCCTAGTGAGATGTCATTTTTTATGAAATACAAGTTATTTTCATGACCTATCCACGTTATTCTTACGGCCCGTGATGCTTTGCGCGAAAGATGCTAGCAACTTCCGGTCCGCATTTGTTTACATTGAGACGATGCGATTCCTTCATGCTAATCCTCTTTTTATGGGCTTTTAGAGACTGAAAACATGCATGAACACCAGCTGTCACAGCTCAAACGGGACACCGTTACACTCCGTCTGCCTACTGAAGCAGAGAGGTGGGGGGGATGATCGTAAAGTCATGGCCAAAGCTAACGTACAGTAGCATTTTAGCTACTTTCTGAACTCAGTTGCGTCTGACAGCGAGGCAATAAACAATCTTAAAAGCTCTGAGGCTTATCAGTACCTACATCGTAATAAGGTTGTCGGTGTTTTGTTGAAAGAGGTGGGACACAATCTGATTTACGTAAAAGCAGACGTAGAGCCGAGTCAGAGCCTTAAATCCCTCATCACCATGCCTGGGTTTAGTTTCTACATCAGGGGAAACACAAACAGCAGGATGGCACTTTTAGGTTAATAACAGCAGATCTAAACACACGTTAAATTATAACTATTCAGAAAATTGTACACATGAAATAATTCCTGTTGTTGTTGTGAGACTGCTGTCAGATCTCTTTACTACTCGGCGTCTCTTCTCCGGAGGTTTGTCATATCCAACTACAAAGTAGGATGCGGGTGTTCCTCTCTTGGGGTTTTCACAATAAAATGAAAGGAACGCACAAATAAACTTTGTGGTGGTTTCAAGTTAAGATTTTTCAGCCACATCCTTCTGGGTTCCTCATCTCTGGAGAGGCGGCGAGAACCGTACCGACGCTCGCAGCTGCACGCTCTCTCACTCTGGAGGTGCATGTTCTAAACATCACTCTTGTAGCTTTAATTTTCTCTGGTTGCTAGTACAAGCGCAAACAGCGCAACATCTTCCCGAGACGCGTGACTACATTTTTTGGGGGTAAATTTTTTTTTTAAATCCTCTTCAAATGTTCAAATAAACTGCTACTAGCAACAAAACCTCACCATGCAAACCAATGAGTATGTGCTACTTCCGGTATCTCACCAGATGTTGCTAGCATCAGCGTTTCTCCATGAGGCTACTCAAAAATAACGTGGATTACTTCTACCCATTTCTGGGTAAGATGCTTGGATTTGATCAAACCGTTCAGTACACAGCTGCAGACCTGCAGACCCGCAAAGTCACGCCGTCATGTCTCACTCAGTAACAGCTGACTGCCCCCCTCCCCAGAGAATTCTCCATCAGAGGGCAGTACTGACTCACCCAAATAACTTTATAACTACTCAGCTAGCGGCTAGCGGTTAGCATTTTGGTTGTACTCAGCCTTGGTCTCTCCATCGGGTGGTTTAAATGTAGAAATGGCGCCGGTTTGAAGAAGTTATCCATCTGAAAACCCACTCTGGTGCTGACGGTGGTTTAACAAGCAGTCTGTGACATCACCGTCACAAACTGGCTCGGTTTTCCAGAGCTCCTAAAAAAATCAAACCATTTCTGTGGATTCAACTCTTCTCCAGGAAGACTGGACAGGGATCCTGTTCCCCTTGCAAACAAACAAACAAACAAAAAAAAACATTTTTAGGTTCTGGGCATTATTTAAAGTGCTGACTAGATGTGAAATAAATCACTTCTTCACAACTTTGGAGATTAAAGTCCCTGCTAGCTACACAGAGAGACTGCGTGTTAGTGTTTACAGTCCAGGGGAGGAGGGACCCGGGCTCAAGAGTCTACCTGGATGAGGAGGAGTAGGCCATTGTGATGCAGCAACAACCCCATCCAGCTGTATGTAGCTTAGAATAAAATTGAAGGAAAGAGTAGCAGCTAAGACAGGAAAATGCAATTATGTGAGGCCAAAATTTGCTTTGGGTGTTTTTCACTAGGAAATAACAATATCACAATATAACATGGTCAAAAGCTCCAAAAAATTGATTTTGCACGATATAGGAGCTTTAAAGAAAATGTTTAGCTGCTCTAAAGTGGAGTTGAGTCAGTGTCTTACCTGCTGTAGATAGCAGACAAATATTCAAGAAGTCATATTATAGGCATGTTCTGTTCAAGATGTCTAAAACTCAGTTTGAGTGAACCCTACATCACATATGTTTTTAATGTGTTTTAGGTCAAATTACAAAACTGATCCATCTACCCCCTCAAGAGAAAAAAGTTTAAGTATGAGTCTGTGAATAGGTTATAAACAAATGATATGCTGCTTGTTGTAGATAAGCTGGTTTACCAAAATGGACTTTTCTGACTAGATTAACTGCTGTCATGTCTAAACAGGATTTAGAACAAAGGGAACATGTAGTAATTATCCCTTTGAAGCCTGAAATGTGAAGAAAAAAAATGTAAATGTAGTTTTCAAAATTATTTTATTTCATTATGTAATTATATATAAATATAACAGTAATAGAGTAAAACACATCAATGACAGCCTCCACCAGGGGGCAGTAGACATGTACAGGACTGGATATGGCAGGTTTCTGATGAAGGTACTAATCCTGATGCTCCATCTGGAGGATTGTGTGACTAGCCATTAGCTTGTCAATCATGTCTGAGCTAATCTTTTTCTCCAAACCAAGGTTGTTCCTAAAGTCTTCTACAGGTGAAAGTCGAAAAATGAGAATCTGATGCAAAAGTCCACTTATGTCAGTAATCCATCTCAGACTGAGAGACCATCTAAAGGCTCAGGAACCTTCTGCAGGTGTTCTGGATTCATCAGCTGATTAGAGTGTGACACTTTGAGTCTAGAATATTGAACCTTTTCACAATTTTCTGATTGTCTGAGATTCTGAATGTGGGGTTTTCATCAGCTGTAGCCATAATCATCACAAGTATAACAAATAAAGGCTGAAATATCTGGATTTGCATGGAATGAGCCAGATTAGTTTCACCTCTTAAGTTGAATTACTGAAATACATGAACTTTTGCACAATCTTCTATTTTTTTGAGTTTTACCTGTACAAAAGGTAAGATAATTGTTCCGTTTCCACTTTAGGAGAACTGAACTCTTCCTCTAAGGCCTCCTTCCCACCTGGGTGTGTTGAATACATCTCCTAGCTGGGTGGAGAACCAAGACAAGTCACAATAAGGTCAGTCAGGCTAAACAGCTCAGATATTTATTGTAAAAATAACCTGTAGTCAACAACAGATGTTTGGGCTCAGATTTAGTCAGAAGAGAATCCAAACAGAACAGGCAGGGTTATCTAAAAGCACAAACATTAATGAAATGCAAACCTGGTTCACAAAATAAGGTTTGACTAGAGTGATGCTGTAGTGTCCCAAAGTCTACGATCTGGCACGCAGTCGTATTTTAAGCTGGTTTTTTTGTAAGCGATGAGGACCAGCTGGAGGCCAGACCTCTGGAACACCTGCGTCCACTTTTATAACCACACACACACACACACACACACACACACACACACACACACACACACAGAAAAACTTCAAGTGGAAACTATTATGTGATTCCAGATTTGAAGTCTTTTATCCAACATTATAACAGCTTTAGCTTTTTAACACCTGTTTTACTTTCAGAATAAAACTCTATTTGAGGGAATTAAGTTTACAACACCCAGTAAATGTGTGCAACACCGTTTCTGCTGTCAGTAGTTATAGATTTTTAAAGCTGCTTGGTTACAGCAGTAAACCGTGTGCTGTTTTTTCTCCGTATATCAGCTTAATATTAGTCTGAGCAGCCCGTTCTGTATGAGACATGACTGCACAAGGTGGGAGAGAATGTGGAGGTGAATTTATTGGAGTGGAGAAAGACAATTTTTTTAAAAAATTGGACAGTAAGGAAAATTAAAAGCTTCAACCGCTGCCAAGTAGCCCTGTACGCTGACGGTCTCTGTGGACGCTCCACCGACAGCTGAACATGTCTGATAAGAAATGAGCCAAGGAACAGCAGCAGACAGAGAGGTAGCGAGTCTTAAATAGATGGAGGGAGAGGAGAGGTGGGCTGCTGCAGGGGGATGATGCTCAGTGATTGAACAAAAAATTTAATCCAGTGTCAGCTTAAGTAACATCTCTGCTGTCTCTGAATGAGCAATCCTGAGCAGAACATGTTATCTTTCATTTACGCCTCCTGTTCAGTTTGAATAAAAATAGTGACACACGTCCTTTGAATTCAGCTCAATTAAATAATCAAACTGGCAGATTAGAATGGAGGTGATACTCATTGTTCAACATAGAGTTTGTTGTTTATAATTTTAGGTTGATAATGTTGTTTTTTTAACAGGATTGAGTCAAACTGACATCTGGAAAAGTTGTAGAGGATCAATATCTTACCCGTTGTAGAAAGCTTTTTGAAATACCTCAGTTTGGAGAAACAGAGATTAGTTCTGTCTGGATTGACAAAATATTGGCAAGTTACAGCAGAGCAGAGCCAGGTCCAGAATAGATTAAAATGTTTTTCTTACCAGGGGACATTGGATTCCCTCAGAAGAAAGCTCAGACTGTATTCTTTCCAACTCTTTCTACCAGCTCCTCTGGATGGGGTCCCAGGGCCTTCTCTGGCCAACCTACTATAATTCCTCCATCATGTCCGGGTTCTCCTCCCAGAGGAACATACCTGAAAACCTTCCCCTTTGACAGTGGTGCCCCTAAGGGGTGGGCAGAGAGGATCTTGGCCACCCCTAGAAAATAGCTGGTCACCCCACTGGCCCCCCGGGATAACCCTGTCCTTTAATAAATCATATTCAAGTTCACACCAACTATAAATTCATATTTTTATCAAAGCATACATGTAAAACCTAAAAAATATATATGAGAAAATAAATAAATCAATAAATCACGTTTAAAGTAAACCAGTTTGGTGTGACACACCAAAATTTTCTCTGGCTGACCCTATAACATTTTTCTGGGGACGCCACTGCCCTATGATCCTCATCTATAGCCAAAAATAGTTTGATGAAGCCAAGTGCCAAGATAGCATCATTCACTAAAAGCAGAAACCTCATTCCACACTCTCATGTTTACCATCAGAACACCACTGGTGTGAGAGGTTCTCCGCTCAATAACATCAGAGAAGGAGAAACAGCCGGCTGCTACCACTTCAACTTTAGGACAAACTACCGGAGTACCAAAAAGAAAAACACCATTTGAAGTCACGGACAACTAAAGATGTTTGGACCTAGAAAAAAGTGACTGGTGTTTAGCGCTATCTCGTTTCTCTCTGGTAATGTGGGGAAGATACCCGAGGGGAGGGGTGAGTTAGTGTCAAAACCTAGCTTGTTCTGTAGATTGGCTAGCTGCTTTAAGGACATGTGGAACAGGTAATTTAACTTGAACTAAGGAAAACATCTAGATCATGCAGGAAAGTGTCCCTAGAGGACCAAGCTTCCACACCACTCAGTGTGGTTATATGTGCACCTAAATCGAACTATTACCTTAACCAGAATGTGATTCTTTACCTTCGTATACATGTCTGTTAGAAAATGTAATTATTGAATGAACTGAAGCAGGATGCACAACGGCCGAAGGAATGGACAACAACAACAACGCTGCAGCACAGTATGTACTGTACTGTTTGATGGTGTTACACGTCAGATTCACGCAGAGTCATGTGGTGATGATTTTATCAGAAGACCGCTTCTGCAGTCTGTCCAGGTTGGTCATAGCTAGGCTAAGCTGGGATGTTGTTTACATGCAGAGACATCTGATTTTCTAACCACATTATCTGGGTATCTTAGCTCAGTTAGAATTAGGTCAGTTCGGTTCAACTTCAGCTAGACTCAGTCAGTGCAGTTACATACGCAGTATCAACATCTAAGTCGATCCAGGACGATCTTATGATAATAAGCTGGGAGTCTTTATCCTGGTTTACAAGCGCTTTAGAAAACCGACCTCTCAAATGAAGTTTGTTCCACTCCGGTACAGTAGGTGGCGACATGCGCCCTTTCATGTCGGGCATTGTTCCGGTTAGCTTGTAGCAACACAACTAGTAAACAAACGCTGGCGGGAGTGAAGCAGACGGAATTGAAACAGGATATGCACAATGGCTGAAGGAATGGACAACAGCAACGCTGCAGCACAGCTTATTGGTACGTACTGGACTGTTTGATGTTGTTACACATGTTACGTTGTGGCGGTGATATTATCAGACGAGCGCTACTGCGGCCGCGTCACTTCCGAAACGCAAGCGTCTAATCGGTTCAGCTCGGCTGACCCGTTTACATGCAGAAGGAAGTCAGATAACTACCGCATTATCTGGGTTCTTCAGCCCAATTAGAAGAAGTTCACCTTCAGCCAGACTAACACGTTTACATGCATTTAAAAAAACTGACGTGAGTCTTTTTAGGGCAATTGTTACAGCCCCTGGCTGTATTGTTTTGTATTTTAATCTTTCCTCTGTTTCTCTCCCTTCCTGAGTGTGAGAGGAGAGCACCTGGCTCCACTCTCCCTAATTGCCTCCACTTTTGAGTGTACCAGCTGTCCCTTCTTTCAATCAGCCCAGACACTGCTACAAAGCCCAGCCACACCTCAGACTCTTGGAGCAGCAGGACAGGAAGGAGCTCTGTCCTGTTGACTCCCTGGCGGTGTTTTATATTATGTGTTTTCTGGATTTTTAACAGCTTCTCTCAGAGTTTAAAGTTTTAGCTTAATTGTGTGGTAACCCTTTCGGGGTGAATTTTGTAAAGATCTCTGCCAAGTGCAGACTAGAGGTTTTCCCTGAGTTAGCCTGTGCCTGTAGAAAGGTAATGTGAAGTCCAATTAATGTGGCATTCACTTTGGGGGTGGCAACCCAGTAAAGATGGGAAAACAGTTAAGGCTGAGATGTTTTTGGTATAAGCTGTTCTTTGAGTTTTGTTATTTCTGTTTACCCGCCAGTTTAATTTGTGTTTGCATTTGGTTACTTTTGTTAATAAAACATCTTATCATGCTTTTACATCTTGACATGCCTCCATTATTGTTACCCAGACCACCTAGATGGGCTGGTGCGTAACAGCAATACTTTGGTTTTCTGATGCACATGTAAACACACTGTGTTTACATGTTACAAACGAACTCGGTGTGTTTACGTGCGCATCAGAAAACCAATGTATTGCCCTAAAAAGACTCATATCAGGTTTTGTAAATGCATGTAAACGCGTTAGTCTGGCTGAAGGTGAACTAGTTCTAATCGGACTGAAGCACCCAGATAATGCAGTAGTTATCTGAATTCATTCTGCATGTAAACGGGTCAGTCGAGCTGAACCAATTAGACACTCGTGTTCCGGAAGTAACAAGAGCACAGTAGTGGTCTTCTGATAATATCATCACTACAATGTAACATTCGTAACAACATCTAACAGTGCAGTACGTACCAGATAAGCTGTGCTGCAGTGTTGTTGTCCATTCTTTCATCCACGGTGCATATCCTGTTTCAGTTCCATCTGCTTCACTCCCACCAGCGTTTGTTTACTATTTGTGTTGCTACAAGCTAACCGGAAAAATGCCGACATGAAAGGGTGCATGTCGCCACCTACTGTACCGGCGTGGAATGAACTCCATTTGAGAGGTCGGTTTTCTAAAGCACATGTAAACGAGGATAAAGACTCACAGCTTGTTATTATAAGACCTGGATCGACTTAGATGTTTATATTTGCGCATCCACCGCACTGACTAAGGCGATAATTTGATTTTCTCTTACTGCATGTAAACCCAATGACCAGAACCAGAACTAAACAAAGGGAGGCAGCCTTTAGTTTCTCTCCTCAGCTCTGAAGCTGCCTGAAAACTTGAGATGTGCAGAAACTGTTGGCTCCTTTAAACCAGGGCTGAAAACATGATGGCTTACTGCAGCTTTCCCTTAAATGATCAGTTCTTGGCTACTTATTTGCTTTTAAATCTGCCTTTTCACATGATATTATGATTTTATTGTTATTCTTTAGTTTTCCCCTCTCTTCAGTAAAGAACTGTGAATCACCTTGTGTTTGAATGGAGCTACACAAATAAACTCGCCTCGCCATCAGGGTTTTAATATAAAATCTGTTAAGTTCATCTACAGATGATTGGGCCCTTCCAGCTTTCAAATGATTTTTTAATGGCTAAACTTGCATATTTATATCTAATTCCACTAATTATTGTTCAATAGTTTTTTTTTGTTTAATCCTTGTATTACCATGCATTACAGAACTCCATTATACATTCATAATGTGGTTCACAAATTAAATATTGTTACTTAATTCTGTCAGGTTTATAAAAAAATCAGGACATAAACCACATCCCTAAAGTCGACCCACGGGCTTTCAATGTGGTGGCAAAGATTAGAATACAAATTAATTAGAAAAGGGTTTTTTGTTCGTTTCCAATCTCCATCTGGAAAAACTCGGGTTTGCAAAGCTCTGTTCATCTGTCTCCGGTGCTTTAAAGCTGAATAAACAAATAGTTTTCAATTTAATCAACCAAGTTACATTCCAACTAATAAAAGAATAAAAACCTTTTGGGTTCCAGAGTTTGAATGTTTTCTTTTGGTCCTTCTGAAGAATATTTAAGCGTGTGGGTGAGTCACTTCACCAAGATGAGCATTCAACCCTGTATTCCCTGTCGGGTTGGCACAGCGGGGAGCGGATTTTAATAACAATTCAAGCTCAGACATAAACAAGAGCAGAGATGATAGACTGAACTCTCTCCTAGCACAGAACACACAATGTTCATTTGTGGAGAGAAAACACGGCAGATTATGGAGTCTTCTGAGATGCCAATCACCGAGAAAAGATCAAAAAACTTTGAGAAGCTTCAGCTCCATCAATAACACGAGATCTCTTTCAGACTCATGGTTCGACCATCTGGGCCTTTCTTCACATCAGCAAACAGATTTTATGGTTTTAACACCTGCTGGTGTTTCAGCTAATCACTTCCTCCCAAAAGATATTCAGATGACCTTTAATCCACCTTCGCAGACAGACCAGCAGTGGCGGTTTTACTAGTGGATCACACTTTTAGATGAAGGAAACATTATTATTATTATTATTATTATTATTATTATTATTATTATTATTATTATCATCATTATCATTATTATCATTATTATTATTATTATTATTATTATTATTATTATTATTATTATTATTATTATCATCATTATCATTATTATTATCATTATTATTATTATTATTATTATTATCATTATTATTATTATTATTATTATTATTATTATCATCATTATTATTATTATTATTATTATTATTATTATTATTATTATTATCATCATCATCATTATTATTATTATTATTATTATCATTATCATCATCATCATTATTATTATTATTATTATTATTATTATTATTATTATTATCATTATTATTATTATTATTATTATTATTATTATTATTATCATCATTATTATTATTATTATTATTATTATTATTATTATTATTATCATCATCATCATCATTATTATTATTATTATTATTATTATTATTATTATCATCATCATCATTATTATTATTATTATTATCATTATCAGTATTATTATTGTTATCCTCATTATTATTATCACACGTGGGCTACATTGATAATTGGAAAACTTTTTGGGGAAAACCTGGTCTGATCCGAAGAGACGGCATCCATCCCACTTTGGATGGTGCAGCTCTTCTTTCTAGGAATATGGCCAATTTTATTAGTCCTCCCTGACAACCCAGGGTCCAGACCAGGAAGCAGAGTCGTAGTTTAACCCTCCCCTCTGCAGCTTCTGTACTGTTACCCACCCACTCCCCCATCCAGACAGTGTCCTGCCCACGGCCAGAATCAAACAGATTAAAGATCAGGCTTAATAGAGCAAATCATGAATAAAAACAAACTCTACTGAACAGAAAACTAGAACAATTAAATGTGGTTTATTGAACATTAGATCTATCTTTTCAAAGACTTTATTAGTTAATGATTTGATTTGTGATCATCAGATTTCTCTGTTTTGTCTCACAGAATCCTGGCTGCAGCAAGAGGACTATGTTAGTTTAAATGAGTCGACTCCTTCTAATTATTTAAATCATCATATTGCTCGTAGTACAGGGCGAGGAGGAGGAGTAGCAACCATCTTTCATTCAGATTTATTAATCAGTCCCCTACCAATTAATAGCTACAGTTCTTTTGAACATCTAATTCTTAGTTTGCCTAATCCAGATTGCAAAGCTCTAAAACCACTTTTGTTTGTAGTCTTGTATCGTCCACCAGGCCCCTACTCTCAATTTTTGGATCAGATCTCAGATTTCTTGTCTGATTTGGTGTTAAATACTGATAAGGTCATTGTGGCGGGGGATTTTAACATTCATGTTGACATTGAAAGTGATCCTCTCAACGTAGCCTTTAGTAATATCTTAGACTCAATTGGTTTTACTCAAACAATCCATAGCTCCACCCACTCCTGCCATCATACATTAGACCTTGTGCTGACATATGGTATAGAGTGTGAGGAGATAACAGTATTTCCACACAATCCTGTCTTGTCGGACCATTTTTTGATAACTTTTGAGTTTATTATAACTGAGTTCTCCAGACATGAAAGTAAATTCCACTATAGTCGATCTTTATCTGATAACGCTGTAGCAAACTTTAAAGCAGCTGTTCCATCTTTACTGTCTTCAGAATCTCAGTGTAACTTAGCAGAGGGCAACTATTTCATTTCTAGCCCTTCACAAATTGACGGTCTAGTTCATAGTGTTACTTCCTCTTTACGTGTGGCATTAGACAATGTTGCCCCTTTAAAAAAGAAGGTCATTAAGCACAGGAAGTTGGCTCCCTGGTTTAATTCTGAACTGCGTACTTTAAAACAAACCTCTAGAAAATTGGAGAGAACATGGCGCTCTACACACCGGGAAGAGTTCTACTTATCCTGGAAAAATAGTCTAGTGCTTTATAAAAATAAGCTTCGACAAGCTAGAACTGCATATTATTCGTCACTAATTGAGGAGAATAAGAATAATCCTAAATTTCTTTTCAGTACAGTTGCTAAACTTACACAGAATCATAGCTCTGAGCCAGCTATTCCCTTAGCCTTCAGCAGCAACGACTTTATGGAATTCTTCACTAATAAAATAGATTCTATTAGAAACAAAATCATCAGCATCCTCCCCAACACGACTTCTTCTTCCTCAGTAAGTGAGGCAGCATCTGAGGTAACTGTAGAACCTCATCTGTGTTTGAACTGTTTTGATGCAGTTGAGCTTTCAGAGTTATCAAAAATATTAGCTTCATCTAAACCTTCAACTTGTATTTTAGACCCAATCCCAACCAAATTATTTAAAGAAGCATTTCCTTTGGTTACTGCCCCCATTTTAGATATAATTAACCTATCCTTAGTAAATGGATACGTACCGCAGGAGTTTAAGGTTGCTGTAATTAAACCTCTACTTAAGAAACCTTCTCTGGATCCAGATGACCTAATGAATTATAGACCAATATCTAATCTCCCATTTTTATCTAAAGTCCTTGAGAAAATAGTGGCCAGTCGAGTATGTGAGCATCTAAACACTAATGATCTGTTTGAGGAATTTCAGTCAGGTTTTAGAGAGTATCACAGCACTGAAACCGCATTAGTGAAAGTTACAAATGATATTCTCACGGCCTCAGATAAGAATCTTGTGTCTGTTCTGGTCTTGTTGGACCTCAGTGCTGCTTTTGACACAGTCGATCACAATATTCTCTTAGAAAGGCTTGAACATGTTGTAGGGATCAAAGGAACAGCGCTAGGCTGGTTTAAATCTTATTTATCTGACAGATTTCAGTTTGTTCATGTACATGAGAAATCTTCTTCATACTCTAGAGTTACTTGTGGAGTACCACAGGGTTCAGTACTTGGACCAATTCTTTTCACTATATATATGCTTCCAATTGGTAAAATCATTAGACAACATGGGATAAACTTCCACTGTTATGCTGATGATACTCAGTTATATTTATCCATAAACCCTGATGAACCTAATCAGTTAGGTAGATTACAGGCTTGTCTTGAAGACATAAAAATCTGGATGACTCTAAACTTTCTGCTGTTAAATCCAGACAAGACTGAAGTTATCATCTTTGGACCAGAACCTCAGAAAAGGAAGCTGCTTAGTCAGTCACCTGATCTAAACGGTATTAAATTAGCCTCCGAGAACAAAGTAAAGAACCTCGGTGTAATCTTTGACCAGGACATGTCATTCAAATCCCACGTTAAACAGGTTTGTAGGATTTCCTTTTTCCACCTTCGGAATATTGCTAAGATTAGAAGCATCCTTTCCAGGAGTGATGCTGAAAAACTGGTTCATGCATTTATTACCTCAAGGTTGGATTACTGCAGTAATTCATTACTATCAGGAGGTCCACAGAATGTAGTCAAAAGTCTTCAGCTGGTCCAAAATGCTGCAGCTAGAGTTCTGATGAGAATTAAAAAGAGAGACCACATCTCTCCTGTTTTAGCTTCCCTACATTGGCTGCCTGTTAAATTCAGAATAGATTTTAAGATCCTCCTTCTCACATATAAAGCTCTTAATAA
>SSNS01000066.1:204986-367486 GCA_006937985.1 Aphyosemion australe
CTCTTACTAAATAGAACTTCTACTAAGAAATCACAGTGTAGCCATAGAAACACTACTTGATCTATATGGTGTGTGTGTGGGTGTGTGTGGGTGTGGGGTGTGCGTGTGTGTGTGGGTGTGCGTGTGTGTGTGTGTGTGTGTGTGTGTGTGTGTGTGTGTGTGTGTGTGTGTGTGTGTGTGTGTGTGTGTGTGTGTGTGTGTGTGTGTGTGTGTGTGTGTGTGTGTGTGCCTGCTCTGTCTTCTCAATCCCCAGTGAGTCGTAGCGGATGGCTGCTCATACTGAGCCAGGATCCTCTGGAGGTTTCTTCCTGTTAAAAGGGAGTTTTCCTTCCCACTGTCGCTACATACTTGCTTAGTATGAGGATTGTATCAACACACAGTCAGTGTCTTGATGCAATCTGCTGGGTTCCTTATATAGGAAACTTTTTTACTGATTGGCTTAATGAACTGAACTGTATTGGAATGTTTACTTTGTGAAGTGCCTTGAGACGACTCTCGTCGTGATTTGGCGCTATAGAAATAAACTGAATTGAATTATTATTATCATTATTATTATTATTATCATTATTATCATCATTATTATTATTATCATTATTATTATTATTATCATTATTATCATTATTATTATCATCATTATTATCATCATTATTATCATTATTATAATCATCATTATTATTATCATTATTATTATTATTATTATTATTATTATAACGGGAGGATATACGTTGTCCATGTTTCTTCAGATGTCTTCTGTCAAAATATTCATGCAGAAATCTTTTGCAAGATTAATTATTTAGAAGTCAGAACAGCTATATATTTAATATTTTATATTATTATTATTATTATTATTATTATTATTAATAAATATTATTACTATTTTTAATTCAGTAAGTGAGAATCACTAAACATGGCTCAGTCATTGCTTCGGCGTTCCGTTTCTGCTAGCATTTTATGCCAGACCCGAACCAGTTCCAGAGCTCCCCGACCAACCAGTCTCGCTGAGACTAGCCCGTCTGTACCTCATCCCTGTCGACTACCAGTAAGTCGTTTTGCCTTTATTCTGGAACCGCACGCGCTCTTGTTTCCCTTCAAGCTGCGCACCGCGGCTTCCTATATCAACTACGTATCTGTTCAGTACCCAGTGTCAGTCAATCAGCGCTTGGGTCATACAACACGCCACATTCCTTCTCACGCTGTTGTCTGCTCAGTCCAGTTCCTTCCTGACAGTTAGTGAGAACTAGAGATCAACCAATGGCTGAGACGTGCTGCAGATTTTTGTGGCCAAGTTTCATTTGATAAAATGTCACCAATAACAGTGGATGGACAACATTTCAGAACCTGATCAGACTTCTGTAACTGTTGAAGTTTATTTTTGTGCTCTGAGCCAGATTTAAAGGAGTCATCACCTATCATACCGTGGATATCTACGTCCTATTATAGTCTTTTAGGCCATTAAAATAAATTGTATTGGAAAAATAAATTAAAAATGTGCTTTTCTGATCCTTTTTTGTAAAGGGCATATTTTCTCGCGCGATCACATGCGATATTTCGGCTGAGCTGGACGCGCGCAGGACTGAGGGGTGCGTTGATTGGTGGAAAGAAGCAGGAAGCAGCTTCAGCATCTTACTCCAAAACAACAAAAGTTATAACTGAACCCGACCTGGCAGTGACCTACGGGATCCAACAGTACGAGCCCGAGCCTCGCGTCGTGCGTAATGGCGCCCTCGCTTGTTGTTGAGTTTTTTTTCAGCGAAGCATCGTAAACCAGAAAATGATGGGACGCGGCATTGGAGATCTGTAAACAGTCTAGATGGGACAAAGCAAGCTAAACAGCCTGGCATCGGCTCATCATGCTGTTGTGAAGATGGAATACACAAACCCAGTCGACTTTTTTTTTCCCGTAATGGTGCGTTCACACCGGCCATAAAGTATGCGTCGCCAGCGTCAAGTTTCAATGTTAAGTCTATGGTAAGGCACTTCAGAGCTGCGTCAAAGTCCCTGCGTCGCTTTGTGAGCGTTGGTCACGTCAAAGCTTGATACTTTTCACGCTTTTCAAGCTTCAACGCAAACGTCAAAGCGAGCAACGTTAGCAACGCAAACGT
Source organism: Aphyosemion australe (assembly GCA_006937985.1). Taxonomy (NCBI): domain Eukaryota; kingdom Metazoa; phylum Chordata; class Actinopteri; order Cyprinodontiformes; family Nothobranchiidae; genus Aphyosemion; species Aphyosemion australe. Next base: position 207,089 of record SSNS01000066.1, read on the forward strand.
CAAAGCAACTTCAGCTAGCTGAACTTTCTGCGTCGCTTTACAAGCGACAGAGCGCCAGTTGATACGTCACAGCAGAGCGAGGGAAGAAGACAAATTCATTCAGCAATGGAGGAGAAACTTATCATCGCCGTTTGCAACTATCGGGAACTGTATGACCCGTCTTGCTACGCTTACCGAGATCAGAATAGAAAGGACCTTGCTTGGAGGAAGATTGCTAGAGAACTCTGCATGTCGGGTGGGTGTTTTTTCAACGTTTATGCCGCCATTGTCTCGATAGGATACGCCATTGTTACAAACATCTGGCAACAGAGAGCCACGCACGCGCTCTTTCCTCCCTTCCCCTCCCCGTGGGGCCGACGCAACCGTCAAAGCAAGCTGCGCCAACGCAAGCTGCGTCAATGTCAAAAATATATAGGCGTCAAAAACGGCATGAAGTATGCGTTGTTTGACGCATACGTCAAGGCCGGTGTGAACACAGCATAACACGGATCAGCAACGGTAAGACATAATTGATGCGTTTCACGTTATGAAATGAGCTTTGTTGGGCTGGTTTGTTCACTGCTGGCATCATATTTGGTTATATTTGGCCTTTGTGACGACATATAGGCCAGAGCTCAAGCTCTCGTTTTGGAGTGCGCGTGCTTGTGGGGTGCATGTGAACTGGTTGAAGAAGGCAAGAGTAAACAAACGAGTCAATGTTAAATATCGGCTTCTCAGCCAATGAAAAATCATTAGGAAGCCATTATAGACATTTTTTCAAGTGGAAAAGTGAAAATTTCAGGTGATGACTCCTTTAAGCAAAAGTAATCAAACAAATCAATAAAGTGACCAAGTAATAAATGTACAAAACAGGTCAGCCGATAAAAGAAATGTCAGTTGACAAGTATGTGCGCTGCCCACAGATGTGCCTGACCTTAAATTAGCTCTACTAAACAGGTAAATAAGCCGATGTGATATATAAACCTTAGATATCGGTCGGCTGTTATCGGTCTATCCTTAGTGAGAACCACCATCTGACCTCACCCTCTTCTAATAAAAACACTCTTTACTCCATCTTGTAGAAAGCAACATATGTCTTTGTCATGAAACTAGCGATACTTGAGTGACCTGATATAAGGACGTTATAGAGGTTCTGTCCTCAATGCTGCTGCTCAGAGAGTTGATCATCTACTTAAACAAGGGGATTTAGGTGCTTTACTTTCAAGAAAAGGTCCTTATTGGATTCTGCTTTTTTCCATCCTAATGAAATGAGGTGATTAGTTCAGCTATCAGCAGGGGTCTGCATACTGTAGGTACTGGCCTGTCTTAGACACGTTCTTCACTCACATGGAGATTTACTTTCTATAAAGATGACTTCATCAGCTATTGAACCTTACTTATTCTATTAGTTATCACTTGTCAATGAACTCTAGAGCTGTTTTTATTTGTAATTCTAGTGTAACCAATCCAAATCCAGTTGGATTAAACCATTAGGTCCTAAAGTGGTGCAGCACTAAAGACAGATGGTATCACTGCAGTCCCGTTTTAGAGCACATTGTACGGTGTACATTTTAGGACATCCTCAGGTCTGAGATGTCAGGTCTCAGGTGTCAGACTTCAGACCATGGAAAAAAGCCTTAGGTCTCAGGAAAAACAGCTTCAGGAAACCTCCTCAGGTGTCAGGTATCAGGTGTCAAGTCCCAGGTGTCAGGTATCAAGTGTCAGGTATCAGGTCTCAGGTCTCAGGTCTCAGGTGTCAGGTCTCAGGTGTCAAGTCTCAGGTGTCAGGTATCAGGTCTCAGGTGTCAGGTATCAGGTGTCAAGTCTCAGGTGTCAGGTATCAAGTGTCAGGTATCAGGTCTCAGGTGTCAGGTATCAGGTGTCAGGTATCAGGTCTCAGGTGTCAGGTGTCAGGTCTCAGGTGTCAGGTATCAGGTCTCAGGTGTCAGGTCTCAGGTGTCAGGTATCAGGTCTCAGGTCTCAGGTGTCAGGTATCAGGTGTCAGGTATCAGGTCTCAGGTGTCAGGTCTCAGGTGTCAGGTATCAGGTCTCAGGTCTCAGGTATCAGGTGTCAGGTATTTTGTCTCGTTGAATTGGTTGCATGGTTATAGTTAGAGTAAACGTTTCTTATGGACTTGCTTTTGCACAAATATAGAGCTGGATCTCTAAAAAAAGATCATATATTAATGTAAAATGAATAATGACAAGATTCATTTCCAATTTTTCACACCTCGGTAAAGTCTTGTGTCCCAGCCAATATTCCTGAACAGCCCCTTTTTACTCAGAAGAGCATGCGGATGTATCCTGGCATGTATTCATGAATTAAAACCCGATGTTTTTTCCTGTAAGTAAAGCTAATAATGATGAACAGGAGCGATACCACACCGAGGTCCACAGAGACGCTCTAGTCTCTGTTTCGAGTAACACTTTAGATCCTGCACCCCCATATCCCTGGAGAGAGAGTGGCTTTCAGTAATATTGCAGTGAGTTAGCAGAACTTACTCAAGGTTAGGATTTTATAACAGAGGCAATAAATGTGCAGGTAGAAAACCTTCTTCAATGTTGCTTTGCTCGCTCTATCTGTGTGGTGACATGGGCTTTGTTCTGGTATATCAGACGGTTTGTTACAGTAAGAACATCTGGAAAGTTCTACGTTTAGAAATGTAGTGGAACTTCAATAAAAAATACAGATTTGTATTAAATCAACTGTCTTCTATTCACAAGCTCAAACTCAATGAGACAAACACCAGTTTTAATTAAACGTTGTTTTCCGCATTGCCTGGCCTTGGAGACCTCAGGATTCACACCTCAGGCACAGAAGATTATTTACTGTTGTAGCCTCATGGAGGCCATGGTTTTTCATCCTAATGAACTCGGTTACACTTTTAATTTACAGGTCATGTCAAAACAGTCAGGACACTCTGATAGCGTGCTGCTGGGACAAGTAATCTTTAATCTTGTCCTAAAAGTTCCTAACTTATCCGACATCACGACTCCAGGATGACGCAAGACTTTCCTATCTTTCTTTCTTGAATAAAGCTTATCTTTCCTGCCTCATGAAAAACTTTATAAGTATAAGTCATATGTATAATCATGCTTGTTGAATTAACAATAGATGGATGTCTAATGTTTTAATAATGTGTCTAATAATCATAATAAGGAATGATGGAGGTAAAATGAATACTTATTCCTGTAAGGATGTGTTTCATATCTTAAATTACACCAGATTAGTATTTGTTGAAGTTAATGGTAATCTGTCGGTATATTCACATTCACAAGTAATAATATTACTTCTGAACATTTAGCATTTGCATTCACATTAAGGTTTAATAAGATATACACCACATTAAGGATGAATCAGCTTAAGGCTTGGAGAGGAATGGTGTCTGAGGTATTTTGGTAACGCCCACTCTAGGTTGTCCAAATTTGATTCGTCCAAATTGATAAACATGTAGTGATAAAAACTGCTGCTTTCCAGAACAATTCAGTTGTTCACGCCGTGCCTGCAGTCCTGCAAGTTTCACTCCGTTCATGGAGTTACTCTATGAAAAGCAAAGCCACACAAGGAACCATCTTCTCTCCTTTTGACCCCGAGGTCAATCATTTTTCAAGCTGCCTCTGATGAACAAATCCACTCTGACCAGCGACCGACCTCTCTCTGACACCCTGGATCAAACGGGGCCTCCACACAAGGTGTAGTAGACGTACTGCAATCTGGTGTCAAATGGTCTTTATTAATTTGATAATTTGTTAAACCATACAGATTGATTTAACCCAGACATCATGAGATTCTCAGACTCTTAATGTAGATTCAGCTACATAACATCTCGTACATTCCATCACCTCATTAAGTGTCTCAGTATCTTGCTTTAGCCATCATTCATAGTAATTGTCCTGTGTCATCATTGATTCAGAAATATAGTATTACATTTATTTTTATAACTATTTTCTTGACTCTGTCTGAATTATTCTGAAGTGTGCGGATCACTTATGGTAAAAGAACCTAGAGTAATGTTAAATTAACAATCTAAGCTCCACAAGATTGATAATTCATATTTATATGGAATATTACTCTCATTGATCATTTTATAAATGTGTAGCCATAGCCCTAACGCTACACTGTCTAGCAGGCGTGTGTGTGTGTGTGTGTGTGTGTGTGTGTGTGTGTGTGTGTGTGTGTGTAACTTGTGTGAGTCTGCAAAGTAAAAGTTATTCTGAGTGTCTCTGCAACATATTTCCCACAGAGCAGAGCACAGGCTGTTTCGAGGTGACCAGCAGAACCATGTTCTCCACATAGCTCTTACCAGACTTAAAGCTGTTGTAACGAATCTGCAAACAAGCTACGTTTTGAACACAAACACGGTCATGGAACACTCACCCCTCCCCTCAGGTATCTTCCATGAGACGCTTCTGCTGGAACCAGAAACCCACATTACCAGAGGAAACGAGATGGCGCTAAACACCAGTCTCCGTTTTCTAGGTCCAAACGTTTTTTGTTGTCCGTGACTTCAAATGGTGTTTTTCTTTTTGGGACTCTGGTAGTTTGTCCTAAAGTTGAAGTGGTAGCAGCCGGCTGTTTCTCCTTCTCTGATGCTATTGAGCGGAGAACCTCTCACACCAGTGGTGTTCTGGTGATGAATACGTGAGTGTGGATGAGTGGAGGACCCAGGGAAGTGCGGCGGTTTGGTGAGACCGATAACCGGATGGTCCAATGGTTGCTTTCAGTCTGAGACGTGTTACTGGTGGAGGTTTTTAGACAAATGGGAGAGAACCACTTTATTATTTTTTTTATCTCCATAATATTTTTAGCTACACTATGTCAGAACGTTGTTAAAAGTGTTGAACACTCGTTTAATCAATATTGCAGAAGTCTCTAGAAGAAATGAAGGCCTTGTAAGTCGTACTCGAGGAAATAAAAGTCCAGAAGCGTTTGTATCAACACGAAGAATTCAGCTGGAGGAGAAAGTAGCTTCAGATGACAGAATCTGGAGTCTTATTTCCTGATATTTGGACATCTCTCCTCTGATTGGCTAACAGCGACACAACTCTACCACTGACTCTGTTTGCTTTGTGACGTTAATCTTTTATCTGTAACACTTTACAATAAGGGTGCCTTTATTAAGGTTACTTATTAAGCATTAATAAACTGCTGTAAATAATGTGGGTTTTAGCTCAGACCGGGTCTTGGTCCATGTCAGAACCTTCCAATAACCACCACGAAACCACTGGTTCACATTAACAGGTCATTTTATTGACAGGCATGAAAAAATGTTTAAGCAATTTTGTTTTCCAAATTTGCTATTGCAGCTTTATTTGTATGTAATGTTAGGTTTTGCACATGGCAAAGTAATTGGAAACAACTGCAAACTAACTGCACAATAGTTGTGCAACTGTCATGCTAATTTATTTGTAGCAAATTAATCAAAACTTCACAATTTCCCTTCATCCTATGTGCAGTTTGGTGGCCAACAACTTAGTGTTCTAGCACAATTCTTGCACTTTGTGATTCATTAAAACTAATAGAGATGAGCTCCAGATGCCCATTACAACTCTGTGATTTCCAAAAGAGACCCTGTAACTCACACACGGTGATGGAAAACCTTTGCAAACATTTTGAGAAATGTTAGAAACCAGCAATACCAAACTATAGTGAGAAACTGGTTTAATGGTTTAACTGTGAAAAAGGCAAAAGATCAGTCACAAAAAACCCAACTTTCAAATCCCATTTTTCTGAATGTACAGTAGATATTGTTGTTCGGGATGTTGATCTTAAGTTTTATGACACAGCTGCCTGCCATACCTCACAGCACACCACCCCTAAAGCCTGCCGCACACGAGAGCCAACAGCTGAGCCACCGGTCATTCGAGGCCGTTTGCTCAGCAGATTACTCGCTGTGTGCGCCTGATTTTCACTGAGTTTTCTGCCTCACGAGACGCTGAGGTGGAAATCAAACCGGTTTGATACTTTCCGCCCCACGGGGGGCAGAAACCCGCCGTGTGCGTACTACGTGAGCAGTTGGCTGAGCCGAAATCTTCCAAGTGACCAATCACAGCGCCTTCTCCCCTCACGTGATTCCAAGGTGGCAGCCTCCTGTCTGCATGACGGAAAAATTAACAAAACGGAGACTTTAAGCCCTTTTTATAAGACACACCATGTCGGCAAATCAGCGCAATATTACCGCAACGTGTAATGAAAATGAAAGTAAACACGCGCTTAAGTTTCACTTTTGTAAACAGAATCAGCTAAGATGATCATTTGGAGCGTTGCGGAGCTCCGGGAGCTTCTCTCCGTTAGATCTGCAGCTCAGATCATCTGACAGCTCACAGGGATGGTGGAGCACACACACCTGTAGCTGGTTGTTAAAATAAAAACTCAACGAGTGCGGCTTCGATCCCATTAAAAGGCAAGTTATGTCCAAGATAAACGGAAGTCCGTGCCAGTGCAGAGACCGCCCCCATACCTCCTTTATGCCGCCATCGCGTAATCTTTTATAAAACGGACATGATTGCGCAACATTACCGCCACGCTCTGAGCTCTTATAAACGACCTTAGGCTATGACGGTGGTGGCCACGCCTCATCAGCAAACCAAGTATAAGCATTTCCTCCATATCCAGCTCCGTCTCCATTTTGTTTATTTTTCCGTCATGCAGACAGGAGGCTGCCACCTTGGAATCACGTGAGGGGAGAACGCGCTGTGATTGGTCACTTGGAAGATTTCAGCTCAGCCAACAGCTCACGTAGTGCGCACACGGCGAGTTTCTGCCCCCCGTGGGGCGGAAAGTATCAAACCGGTTTGATTTCCACCTCAGCGTCTCGTGAGGCAGAAAACTCAGTGAAAATTAGGCGCACACAGCGAGTAATCAGCTGAGCAAGCTGTTGGCTCTCATGTGCGGCAGGCTTAATGGAGCAGCAATTCCTTATTTTTTATTTTTTTAAAAGCTGCTCAAAGTGATACAAACCTAAAACAATAACCTAGGTAGATGGGTGATGGGTGATGCTTTGGCACCATTAATAAATCTCCTCAAAATATTCACCACACCCGTACTGTATTTGAAATGAACAGTGTCTCCATCAACAAGTGTTTTCCTTTGCAACCGCCACCAAATGAGGGGAAGCAGGATGGAAATGATGAATAATAAAAGGATTAATTATTTTTCTTACCCATACCAGCAAGGGAGAGTTTCCATATGGAGATTTTAGTAAGTGAATTAAGCTAACAGGTGTTTCAGCATCTGGTTGAGCCTTTTGGCATTTGCCAAGGCTGGAAACATCACCGAGAGGGGGAGTGTACATACGCTCTCCCCCTGAGCACTTAGGCACTTCAGAGGTCTAACACTTAGTCCTACACAAATGCAAAATAAACATCCTCCAGGTCCGCCTTCAGATCAGCGCTGGTCACGTTTATATTCAGGATGCTTTAGTGATGCTAATTCTTCCCTTTTACAGCCTCTGTACTCGATCCGTTCTGCTGACAGAAAACAGAAGTTCTGCTTCTTTGAGAAGATGCCAGGCATGTTTTCTTTCTTGCTTCAGTTTGTCTAAAAGAAATCTTCTGGCAGCATCAAAATTGCAAGAGCAGCACAACTGGCAATAAAAGGCTTAGTCATTTCAGCCATTATGAGATTTTTCTTTTTTTGGTCTCCTCTGTATTTTTTATAGCGTGTCAATTTATGCAGCGTTCTGCAAACAAGAAAAGCTTCAGCAGAAGCTGAAGAACGCCATAAGAACAAAAATATCAACGTTATCTGCCAGTTTTTATAACACAGCCTCCACATGATCCAATACAGACATAGGTTAGATGTAATTATTCATAGAAAATCACCCCCAAATATCCCTTGGTCAAGATCTGCAATGTACTTAGATTTTTTTAGATGCAGTGAGAAACTGTAGCTGCAGAAAGCAGCCTGGATTAGTAAGAAATCCCCATTTCATCACATCATTTAGACTTAATCTCAAACCATTTTCTCTTGCTGAAATCACATGCAGACCATGACTTCTGTTGCTTCTGCATGTGAATTTTTCCTTCGCTTCAAACGCAGCCTCTCATAATAAAAGAAGGAGTACTTTTTGACAGTTGTGGCCTGCCGGCATCAACAAGTTGGCTTAGAGGCTTACCAACGCCCCGTGGTGACTCGCTGCAGAACGTTTCAGGCGTTCTGAACTTTTGCTTTCTGTGATTCTTTAATGAAACGCAGTTAAAATGGAAGCCCACTAATCTATTCCATCTGTTGTATCAAGTGGTAAATACATGAATAATTTAGTTAATGGTTATCAGGAACTCAGTCAAATCTATATTTAATGACTAAACAGAAAACTACAAATTTACTTTTTACTTGATTCTTCCTGATTTAAGGTCCCTCGGTGGTTTTCTGCTCTTCGTTGGCCTGGAGCATGATGTTCAGGTCTGGCCTAGAAACCTAGACAGACAGCAGCCGAAGCAAAATGATTTTGCTCTGCATGTCGGTCTAGCCACGCTCCATAGGAGCCTCATCAGGTCTACCATAGGCCTGAGCAGTATTGTGTTATGGCACTCACAGCCTTATATCAGTTTGGTGGGAGGGATGATGCGACGGAGTGGAACAACTAAGATGGCAGCGGCTCGTTTGAAACGGCTTTGGCATCAACTTTGGACTATATAGACTCGGGCTTTTCCTTGAGTCAAGAGCAGACAGAGGTACTTAAGTCCTTTATTTAGAAAAAGGATGTGTTTGTGTCTTCTTTGACAGTGTTTGGTGGACTGCCCCATTGACTGACATCTGTAGTGGTGAGTGCGTCACGTTCTTCGTTGTCCAATAGCATGTAGAGACAGTTTGAAAGACAACCGTAGATCCCGCCTCACGGCCAGTAACGCTGGTAGTAGGGGAGCTGGGGGTGCTGCAGCACCCCCTGCTGGTGACCTCAGATTTATTTACCACAACGGCACAAAAACAGATTTTAGACTTTTTTTGGGAAGCCTCGAGAAAACAAAAGGATATGCAGCAACAGTGAGTTCTGGGGTATAATTGTCATGTATCCGGTCCATTTACAGTTTATGTTTGCAGTTTCTATTGTGCTTTTTTGCATATTAGAGACTTTTTAACACAGACACATTTGTCCCTCATTCTCCTCCACCTCTTCATTCGCTCGCCACCTCTAAACCCACGTTTCCTGTCATTTCCGTCCACGAATAAAACACTTGCTGCACTTTGGCCTCAGACTCCAGCTGCGCGTCTACTTTTCCCGTCTTCCAGCTAAACAACTGATCTGTCTGCTCGACAGCCACCCTTCTCATCCTCCTTTATAGATAAAAAACACTAAACTACAGAGAAGTACCTATCTATCTGTCACATAGTTCCAATATCTAAAGTTTTGCCGTCAATGTCTGTCTCAGTGTTTTCTCCGCTCCGTGACTGCGCCTCAGCGCACCTTTTGACACCTGCTGTCAGCCATCCTCTGTCCTTCAGCAACAAACCAAACGCCACTGAACCCATTCTTAGTTTAATTATTTTAGTATAACTCCGGTTTTATTTGGGCTATTAACAAAAATAAAATGCTCACGACGGAGCTCTGTCTGGGTAATGGCCAGATTATATATTCACATATATAGGATGGCTTGCCAGGCTAGTACAGATCATATATTTTATCTTCTATTACTTCATTTAACAACAGGAAAATCATGAATTAAAAGTAAACAATGACTAAGTTGATTCATCCATTTGAAATCAGAGCATAAACGCTCCAAATGTAGGTGAGAACAAGAGGTCAAAATGAGTTTCTGCCACAGGGAAGACAGGCTAGCTTCAGCTAAAGGGTTGTCCGATCCGGGACCTCGATGGCCCCATCCAACATGTTTTAGTTTTTTTCTGCTCCAACACACCTGTTCAGCAGGTCATTGAGTTCTGCAGATGTTTTTTAATCAGCTGCCGTTTAAAATCAAATGAACCAGAGAAACCTATAAATAATACAGAACGACGACCCTTGAGGACCGGAATGGACACAACTGCCTTAGGCCCGGTTCACACAGCTGGAAATTGTCAGTCGATCTTCCAAACACGCGAGACTCCACATGTGGTGATAAAAAAATCATCAGTATTGGTGATACAGTGTGTGGTGCGCAGCAACACAGCAAAAACTCCACATGAACCGTTTTCACACACAGGCATTCCCCGGTCAGACGGGAGATCAAACATGACTTTGGTGTAAACAAACATGGCAGAGGAGGAGCGTGCTTCAATAACCCTGCTTTCTGATCAGCTAAACCGCACATTCAACAGGCAGCACGCTTATTTGTCCTCGAAAATCAGCACAAGACAATCCAGCATGTTTCAAAGCCAAGATTCATTATGGAAGCGTTCTTGACATCCTTCCAAGCAGACCAGAGCGATCTTAACACACCACACATTGCAGGAATATCTTATAAGATTAGCTTTAGAGTCATATCGGTAATTGATTCCATCTTCAAAACTGGCGAAAGGGGAAGAGCTAATTTGAAGAGGGTCTTAGAGATGGCATGAGGAAATCAGACATCCAGAAGGGACTCATGAGCCGTTGCTCCTCCAAGCCTGACCCAGGATCTTATCTGTAGGCTGACCTGGGAACACCACAGGACTTCACGGGTGGAGTCAGTGGGTGGTGTCCCTAGAGAGATCCAGACTCGGATTTGAGGAGGAAGACAAAACTTTTTGTATAGCGCCTTCTTAGGGTTCTATAACCCCCCAAGGCGCTTCACAACACAATCAGTCATCCACCCATTCACACGCTGAGTATAGCCACAGCTGCCATGGGGCGCACTGACGGTGGTGGCGCCTGCCGTGCACTGGCACCACCAGCCCCTCCAAGCACCACCAGCAGGCAAGGTGGGTTAGGTCTCTTGCCCAAGGACACAACAGCAGCAATGTCTGGCGGGAGCTGGGATTGAACCTGCAACCTTCTGATTGCTGGACAACCCGTTCTACCTCCTGAGCTACTGCCGCCCCATTTTGCCTCCGTATGTGGCCAACATGGTGTTAAACATAATCAGTCATTCAGGAGTTGAGTTTAAATTAAGAAAGTTAGAAAATCCCATCATTTATTTCTAAAGTCAGACTCTCATTTATTTAACATGATACCAAACGGTTTTACTGGGATGCAGCAAAATAAATTCCTTTAGTTTTCCCACAATGATCCCATTTTAATCAACAGCAAATAGCCCGTCTGAACCACAGTGATACAGCCAGACCTTTTATTTAACTGCTGAATGTGCAGTCAGGAGCAAAAGTGCTTTAATAACACGTTCCACCTATTATTTTTTTGTCAGTAGGTAATTAAACAAAATGGGAGTTGTAATGTTAAGTGTTCTTTTGTCTGGAGATAAAAAAACAAAAAGGTTTGTATTGTACTGCAGTATAGAAGTACCAGCACACATACAATAAACCAGAGTGGACAAATTACATGGTATTCATCCAAACTGCTTTCCCTCAGGCATCAGTGGAAATCTGAAAAGGAAGCCTAGAGTTGTGCAGCGTAAGATAAAAACCACAATTACATCGAGTCCTGCTGTAATTTTTGGTCTGTTCAGCAGAATTGTCTCACCAGGCCATCTGTTGGGTCTTTGTGTGTATTCATAAAGCTGGGATGAAAACAACACAACATACAATTTACCAAAATAAACACTGATGGGGAATAAAATATGCATTCACATACAGGGGTTGTAGGTATTTCCACCAACCATCATAAACAGAAGTTTTTCATTAATCTGAAACAACTTTAAAGCTGCTGCTGAGTTTCCATCAGCTGCAGAAACTCTAATCACATCCAGCCTTGTATTTTGAATACATGTTGATTATGAATAGAAATGATCCCATCCTCTCTTATTGTTTTCCTGTGTTATGGAAAAGTTAAATACCTTCGACCTGGTCGCTAATCAATACTGTTTGTTACAAAGTGCTTGTTCAAAGAGAAAAACGCCGGGTTTCTGTCGTGCTGCGTAAATAAAACTTACTGAAAGATTTCATTATGCTCTGATCTGCAGCTGCTTGTTTGGTTTTTTCTTAGTAATTTCATTATGTCTGTTTTAGCCTTGTTGCTCAGCAGCTGTCGTTTCTGAGGAAAAGGCTCCAAATAATTACCAATGTTGTGCTGCTAGTTTTGAATAAATAAAAAAATCACACACAGCAATGTGAAATTAATCATTACATGCCTAATTTCCAACCTTAACTGAAACCCACTCGTTAATTCTATAATTAAATGGTTAATTTAGTGGAGATGAGATTTTTTTCCCAGTGGGAGCTGAATTCCCAAAAGACTGCAACCAGATCCAATTATTGTCCAAAGACTGGAAATAGATAACACTAATTACATGATGCACCGTAGGGACTGGAATATTTCCGTCCACGCATTTTATCCTTTCATTTTTCCTCTCCAAATGTTCTTGAGTCACTAAATTGTTTCTTCGTAAAAACAAAACCTTTGATTTGTGACTCAGCAACTGGCTGCATTAGTCAGTCAGACATTTTTACTCATGTTAGAACAGAATGTTGAGAATGATGTTTGGTTATTCATCAAACACAGGCAGTAGAGAAAAATTGGATATGTCTCTATTTCTGTTCTTCAAAGTAAAGATTAAATATTCTGAGCATCAGCTCATAGCATCAGAAGAAAAAACATTATTTAAACACACAGCAAGGAAAAAAAATCAAAGTGCTAGTGATGTGCGAGTCATGAACGAATCGTTCAATACTCGAGAATCACTTAACTGACTCACGAATCACGAGTCACAATCCCAACTGACTCATTTACTGACTCGTCCCTGTTACTGTTAGCAAACTAATTTCATTAGTAGAGATATCTCTAGCTTATCATTAAAATTGTGGAAAAAAATAACAGCCAGTTTCTTAATCACCCCCCCCCCTCGCGGGTTTCAGCTCAAACGAGTCACTCATTGGAGTTGAGGCTCGCAGTACCGCTAACCTGGCTCAGCTCATGAGTCATGACTCACGCTGCTCGCGGTACGGATCACTCACTACTCCCAACCGAGTTTCAGCTCATAGGAGTCCCCCAGTGGAAGCTCGTGTAATTACATACGAATCACTAACCCCTAACCCGGCTCAGCTCATGAGTCATGACTCAAGGCTGGTTTATACTCTCTGTGAGCTCCGCAACGGAGAGACGCACACGGAGCGTCTGAAAGGTTTTCACATTCGAACTTCTGTTCAGGCAGCAGTGCTGCAAAGCAATTCCCCGCCAGGACAACAGAGGGCGTAGCGCTATTCTGTGATATCCTGCCACCATGACCAGTGTTGGGAGTAACGAGTTACAAAAGTAATTAATTACTGTAATGCATTGCTTTTTGCTGTAACGCGATAATGTAAGGCATTACAGAAAAAAAATCAGTAATATTTTACTCGGTACAATGTCAGTAACGCACGCATTACAACGCATTTTTAACCAGGAATCAATTAGTGGGTTTCTTCAGGGTTCTAATTACGCGGGAGCCTGAATAAAGGTCCAGTTTTGATGACATTATTTATATGGACTCCAGCGCACCAGGGCGTCTTTTGGGCAGAGAGTGAGGTTGCGGCGCTGATGGTTCATGCGCTCCTGACTCGCGCCGCGACCTCATTCTCAAAGTCACGCCACCAAAAGAAAACAATTAACACGCGATCGTTCATGTCTGCTTATATTCTCGAATCCTTTTATTTGTGTCTGACGCGCGCTCCCCCAGCAGAGCTCATCTGTGCCCCGGTGACATCGCCTCACTGCAGCGGGCGCACAGTGCACCTTTCGCTATTTCTGCGGTGGATCCCTGAACTGATTAGTTCAAAATGTGAAAAAGTAGGAAATCCAGGAAGCCGTTTTTCTGGAAGACTGAAAGGAGATGCAGGAAGATGAGAGACAGACAGGAAAACAGTCAAATAAAAAATGAGAAAACTAAATAAAGTTCTTGAAAAGGAAAAAGTAGGTAGATTTTTACCCCCTACACAACAATAACAACATAAAGCAATAATTTATAAACATGTAATATTTATTTATTTGATAAAATTCAGATCACCTTCAAAACTCAGTTCCACACCCAGGGCCGTATCCAGGCATTTGGGGACCAAGGCAAAATACAGGGTGAATCCCACCCCCACCACCACCACCACACACACACTCAGTTAATTTAAGCTAGCAGCATACAATTAGTTGTTGCATTTATTTAATAAAAAATAATTTTCTGGGGGTCCTGGCCAGCATTGGGCACTTTCATGCTCAGGGGCAATCATAACCCAGCCCTGATGGAGGTGATCAGAAGGACCTGCAGAGCAAAATCTTTCTGCTTCTGCTACGGTGTGTCTAGATTTCTAGGCTACACAAGATCAGCAGAAGAGAAATGTTCACGCAAAATGTTTCACTTCCTGTAGTCAGACAGAGCAGAGATGAGTGAACCTGCAGCTGATCTAACGTTAGATAGAACATTCTCCAGATGGGCATAGGCCCTTTACTTTAAGTTTGTGACGAATAAGGATATGAAGAACATTGTAGTCAAATGCTCTTTATGTGCTACATCTAAAGAACTGTTATTATATCTGACTGTTTTAACCACAACCCCTAGCCCAGTTAAATAACACATCACCTTCAACTGGATATCTAATGAGCTACTTGAGCGTCATGAGCTACATTTAGATTGCCCAATCCATATTATTTTGGTGAGAGTAACTTAAAGTAATGCAAAAGTAATGTAATGCCTTACATTTTAAAATGAGTAATATTGTAATGTAACGAATTACTTTAAAATGAGAGTAACAAGTAATAAATAATGCATTACAGTTTTGAAGTAACTTGCCCAACACTGACCATGACACTCATGTATCCGGTTCACGATAGTGTATTTACTCATGTGTTTACATTGTTTTAATGTATTTCAGAGACTTTTTAACACGGACTAATGTGTCCTTCATTCTCCTCCACCTCTTCATCCAGTCGCCACCTCTAAACCCACGTTTCCCGTCGTTTCCATCCACGTTTGCTCCGTATTTTGTACTCCTTCAGTCACGGGTGAATAAACGTTCATATTTTCTGACTTTCCCGCGATGCGTTCTTCAATCTATTCTGGGTCTGCCGCTAAATATTTTTTTACTTATTAACGGAGCAACGGCGGTGCTGGTGACGAAGTTACAGGAAGCGTCATCCTGACCAATCACAAGCTTGCGGTCTCCGTCACTTTCGACGGATGTTTTAAAATTTGGGGCATGTCTCCGTCACCCTCCGCGAGCCAGTCGGAGAGCCCTTGCGCCGACGCAAAATGGCGGTGCGTGCGTCCATTTCACACAGACGGACCGAGTATAAACCAGCCTTCACGCTGCTCACGGTACGGATCACTCACTACTCCCACCCGGGTTTCAGCTCATAGGAGTCCCCCAGTGGAAGCTCGCGGTACTACAAGCTCACTCACCTCTCCCTCCTGGCTGTCAGCTGCAGAAACTCAGGCTGTTACAGGGGAAGAGTCGCTCCTT
This sequence comes from Aphyosemion australe, assembly GCA_006937985.1. Lineage (NCBI taxonomy): Eukaryota > Metazoa > Chordata > Actinopteri > Cyprinodontiformes > Nothobranchiidae > Aphyosemion > Aphyosemion australe. Next base: position 222,522 of record SSNS01000066.1, read on the forward strand.
CACCTGAGCTGAACTTTGATAGTGTGACTGACATATTCAGTCTACACCTTTTTCTTTTTGCAAAGATAATAAGCAGAAAAAATATAATATTTCAGTTCCACCACTATTTAAAAAAATGACTTTCAGTGTATAAAACTGATAGTTTTTTTCAATCACTCATCTTAGCAGTAGGATTTACATAGAAAGAGGAGCAAATTAAGTTTGAGTGAAAATGTAGACTTTTTTTGCACTCTGTGACTCAAATGACTCGAAAACCCGATTCGTTTTGGTGAGTGACTCATTCAAACTCGATTCAGTAAAAAGAATCGAGTTTACCATCACTACAAAGTGCAATATCTGGAGGAAGAAAACACACACACACACACAGAGAGAGAGAGAGAGAGAGAGAGAGAGAGAGAGAGAGAGAGAGAGAGAGAGAGAGAGAGAGAGAGAGAGAGAGAGAGAGAGAGAGACTCTGTACAGCTTTGAGGAGATTCTGGTCCACAATCCGGCATCTCAGGAGGGGAAAGCGGTGCACTGCCAACACTGTTTACAGTGGGGAGGGTGTGCTGCTGACCTCAACTCAGGATATTGTGGATCGGTGTGCGGAGTACTTCAAAGACCTCCTCAATCCCTCTGGCACATCTTCCCGTGAGGAAGCAGAGTTTGGGAACTTTGGGTTGGGCTCTCCAATCTCTTATGCTGAGGTCACTGAGGTGGTCAGAAAGCTCCTCAGTGGCAAAGCCCCAGGGCTCCGGATGTTGTGGGGCTGTGTTGGTTGACGCGGCTCTGCAATATCACATGAAAATCAGGGGCAGTTCCACTGGATTGGCAAACCTTGGGTTGTGATCCCCCTATTTAAAAAGGGGGACGCAGGGTGTGTTCCAAATACAGGGGGATCACACTCCTGAGCCTCCCCGCGAATGCGGGAAACCCCCGCTGGCTGATTCTATCCGCTAATCGGAGGTGCCCCCTATGGTGGGCATGAATTTTGAGCTGGCCAATCAGTCGGCAGTGGGTGTGTTGGAACTAGGGATGCTCCGGTCCTTTCTTTCAAAGGACTCGGAATCGGTTGAAAAAGATCAGATTTAACCTTATAAAACAACAAATATGAGATTTTAAATTCATTCTGATATCTTAACAAGTTCCTCTATATCAATATTATTTGTTTCTTGGACAAAAACAACACCATTACGTCACACAATGTACGGCAGGTGGGGATTCAGACACCATACAGCTGTTAGCTAGCAGAATAACGCAGAGCTAACTTGTCTCCACAGGAGAGCTAAAATATCTGTATGTTGGTGTTATTTTAAACCGGATAGCAAAGGCAGTGTAACAGCCACTTGTAATGTGAGCATACTGGGCATTCAACATGCTGGAAAAGACAGCTGCATGATAAGTAGCCTTCAAAACGAAATACTTTCTCCTGCGGCTTTTTTCCATTCAGGCGGCGCCACAGCGAACCATTGGTCTGGGTTAAGTCCCAGTTCACAGCGGCATCTCTAACAAAAACATGGAGCCAGCCAGGGAAAGCCTGCTGTGGCACTGTGGCTATGGAACCCAAAGTGTGCCACAAATGTGCAACATTACGTGCGACTGTCACACGAAAAGTACACGTTTTTAACGAGCAATCAACACGTCAACAACACATACGCGTGAAAATTTTGCGTGATTTCAACCAGCAAACAACACAAAAACAACGTGCTGTTAACACACGTGCCTCCCGGTCACGGAAACACGCATCACTCCACAGCAACTCAGCTACTTTTAAATTTATTCATAATATTAACATGTTTTTTATTAATGTACTTCCTAAACAAGTGATGTTTTTGGCAGATAAACTAAGGAAATGACATAAATACAGAAAAAAAGACATACCTAAATAATAATAAAAAAATTAAAGGAAAACGTGGACGTGTTTTTTCCTTCATTTCTTCTTTTTTAATGCTTTGCTGAAGTATCGGATCGGGACTCGGTATCGGCAGATACTCAAAATCAAATGACTCGGATCAGGAGCAAAAAAATGTGATCGGAACATCCCTAGTTGGAACGGTTTCAGCCCGAGGTAGACCGCCTTGGGACACGTCCAGTTCGGCGCCAGAAATTCCCGGGCTACCCGGATGTGAACACAAGATATCCTGACAAGGCCGCACGGGGCCGATGCTAGTGTGTAAGTGCCATTAGAGATAGGGTGAGAAGCGCATCTTTCATTAACCTTGGTTTAAATTAAATGCTTTGAGACCAGAATGAGTTTGATGTGGATTTGCTACAGTAGTCTATAAGGAGTTAATTTCATTATACATTAAATAGATAAAAACAGGCCCCAGTTACCTCTGTTTCTGGTTAAAGCTGCAATACAGTTTTCCCCTTTCATGAATTATATATGACTTTTTAGAAATCCATAACAGTGATGGTCTTATCATGTACTATAATATAATGTAGGCAATACGTTGTTTTTTTTTTTGCTAAGCGAGCCCCCTGTCCCATAGAGCTCCATGCAATATGAACTGAGTGCCATTCAGCATTAAATAGCGTTAGACTACCGCTTACGTACAGATCACAGAGCGTGCTCGAGCATTTAAGGAAGTACCTCGACTGATGCAGAGTTGGCGACCTTTCTCACGTACAAGAAAGTCTTAAATATAAATATATGAATACACAACATAACATGAGCATAATAATTGTAAACCAATGTGTTTTAGCTCTGTTTGTCGGCTAGAGGAGTGCGTTCATGAACGAGAGGCGTGGCTTTCGACTGTAAATACGGAAATGAAAACAACTCTTTAAGATGTGATACATTAGTCAGCCACTAGATGGTGGCATTGGATTAAAAATACTCCAGACAGTCTCTTTAAGTTCAGATATAAGGATTAGAATTTATTATTATTATTATTATTATTATTGTTATTGTTATTATTATTTACACGTGTAATAAAAGCCTTGGAGTAAAGGAAAACCACCCATTTTTAAAAGCAAATCTCAAACTGGATCCACTCAGTAATTTTCAGCCATTGCAGCAAAGCCTTTTTCCGTGAAAGAATCATAATAAAATCTCGTGAGTGTGTATGGTAGTCTGTGGTCATTCAGTAGGACAGGCTCCCAGAAAGACGCTTTAGTTCTCTTATGACCAAAGGCCCACAAGAAATAACAAGCAGTGTCAGAAATCGTCCAGAGAAGTCATGCAGCTTGACATCTACAATCAACTCATAACAACACAGAAAGATGTAAAACAGGAAGATAATGGAGGCAACACAAAGGCAGGCTTGTAGATCCAGTGGTAACACCAGGGCTTGCTCTCCCTTTGCTGGATCAGCGTCTGTCAGATATAAAATCTGGTTATCAGTAATAATGTTTTAGCTCATAAGGGGTGACATGTCCAAATCTTCGAGGATTTTTGGAGTCTTAGCATGACTGACGTTGAATCAAATAAGCCCTGTTCCTGTTTTAATCAGCAGTTTAATAGTACACACATTTAAAGCTCGGATGGTAATTATTACTGAAAAACTAGATCTCACTCTTGTTTCTTTATTCTACTTCTTTCTTTTCTGGTGAGAGACAACGCTGGTTGGCGTTCTGTGCTTGGAAGAGTGTTTTACATTAACACCCAGAGCTGGTTGAAGGCACACCGTATTGTGCTCTCAGCTCTTTACGTTCCTGCTTTAACAAACATCATCAGAAATCCTCTGCTGGCAATAATGGACCTCTTTTCAATTGCTGGCTCAGACTTATCCTACCAAGTGACATTGCCTGTTTCTTTTTGGACCTCCTAGATAATGCTATCTCTGCTGCCCATACACACTCTGAAGGATCAGTGGACACATGCACACAATCATCTAGGATCCATGCAGTCACAGGCCTGCACAAGTAATTAAAGTTACAAATGAACAATTAAACAGGGACTACTGTGTGTGCACATGGCGCACCACATATAAAACAAAAGCTACAAATGTAAATAAAATGACACTTTAAAGATGGAGTACGTAGTTTAAATTTTTAAAATAACTTAAAATGATTGAATTAGACTTTCTGACCCTGTTCTATGATTTAAAGTAGGTAATCTTTCATAATATAAATTTACTCTAAGTCCCTCCCCTGACCTCTACAGCAAAACAAATCATTTACATGAGCCTGTGTGTCCACAAGAGGGAGCTGTCAATCAACGAGAATGTGACCCGGTTCCCATCATGCACAGTAAGACTAGCTACCTGTGGATTTATCTTTTGTGTATTGGAGCTAAACGATTAGGTCAGAGGTCTCAAACTCGCGGCCCGCAGGATGATAATTTGTGGCCCCCGCCTTAATATGAAAATTTAATGTTAATGCGGCCTACCAGTTTTATATGTAGGGTTTTACAGTTTTGTGTGCGAAGCTGAATGAACACACCAACCACAGTGAAGTTTCTGGCTCTTGGGGGCAGGACATCGGCCAGGATTGATGCAAGCAAACATTTCTCTGAGTGAAAGTTACAGCAGCGTTGCCCTGGAGTGTTTTCCTCCTGCCTGGCTGGCTGAGATTCGTCCCAGCGTGCTGCGTTCTCAACACTTATCTCTCAGGCAATAGAATCACTTGATGTTGAGTTGACACGTCTAACCTACGCGGTCAGGAAGCACACGAAGTAATAAAATGTGAACCGTAAATTGCGGGAATGTGGCGTCTGAGCTTTCTAAGCAGTCTCCAGGAGACAAACAAAGCTAAAAACAGTCAGAAATCAGTTCAGTGTCACGGTGGAAAAATGGATTACACGAGCCAAGTGGATTTTCTTTTACTATAACACGGATTATGACGATAAAGCAGCAAAGGTAAGACTGAATATATGCTTCTGACTTCATGAGATGTTTTTTGCTGCTTTGTTTGCTCGTAGCTCAGTGAGTTTCACATGTGGACAACTTATATTGTTTGAAATATGAGAGTTTGTGCTTTAATTTGAATGGCAGCTTTTGCTGATAGGATCATTTAGCATTGTTGCTACTGCATGTTTTTCTTGATATGTGCATTTAGCGTCTTTTTACGTTCTTTTCATTTAGCGGACCCCTGAATTAGTGTATCATTCAACCTTACGCTACATCAGACCATTGTTTTAGCCTGTTGTCGTTAGCAGGGGTATGCTACCACTGTGAGTGCCACATTCCTGTTGAGTTTGGATGTTTCCCTGCTTGAACGCTGCAGATTTGATTAAAACGAGTGATTAGCAGCTCCAGAGGAACCCGATGAAGACCGAGGAGATAATTCACTAATTAGGTGTGTCTGAGCAGGAACATATCAAAAACATTAAAGGTACAATGTGTAAGAATTGAGAAATAGTGACATCCTGTGGTCATATTTGGTTACTGCAATTGCTCTATCTTTTGTGTTGCCAGTTAGGGATGGGAAAAGAAAATGTATATGTTTCAACAATTATGACATACTCTCTGTGTTTTCACAATTATGAACTACTTTTAAAAATATATATAGTGGAGAGAAAAATAGGGCAACATGAGAATCACAAACTTAAAAAATGTATATACAACCAGTATTTATTTACACTAGAACATGGTTATTGTGCAATGAATATAGAAGGAATCATTTCAATTGGAGAAGCACAACAAATATTAAACACATACTGGAATTATAAAAGCAACCGTGTATGAAAAAAGGATAAAAAAATAAATCAAATCAGAAGCAAATTTGTACTGTGAGGAGCCAAATGAGGGATTATGTTTCCATGTTGGCTTGGAGACCTCAAGATTCCCTCATGGAAGCTGGCAGAAGTACCCACGATGAAGGAAGTCTGGTCTTCTCTACTTGGACTGCTTCCCCAGCCTGACCCTCGATCAATCAGAAGAGGATGGATGGATAGCAGGATGTCTTTATTTTTTCTTGAATGCTTGCGCTGGAAGGAATAAAGCATACAAAAAATGATCATTTTACAACTTTACATCATAAAGATCCATCCATCCATTTTCTTCCGCTTATGCGAGCTCGGGTCGCGGGGGCAGCAGCCTAAGCAGAGAGGCCAGGACCTCCCTCTCCCCAGCCACTTGGGCCAGCTCCTCCAGGGGAATCCCAAGGCGTTCCCTGGCCAGCCGAGAGACATAATCCCTCCAGCGTGTCCTGGGTCTTCCTTTGGGTCTCCTCCTGGTTGGACGTGCCCGGAAAACCTCACCAGGGAGGCGTCCAGGAGGCATCCTAACCAGATGCCCGAGCCACCTCAACTGGCTCCTCTCGATGTGGAGGAGCAGCGGGTCTACTCCGAGCCCCTCCCGGATGACCGAGCTTCTCACCCTATCTCTAAGGGAGAGTCCAGACACCCTGTGGAGAAAACTCATTTCGGCCGCTTGTATCCGTGATCTCGTTCTTTCAGTCACTACCCAAAGCTCGTGACCATAGGTGAGGGTAGGAACGTAGATCGACCAGTAAATCGAGAGCTCTTCACCACGACAGACCAGTACAACGCCCGCATCACTGCATCATAAATATGACTTCAATAAATTCCTCACAGCCATCATTTATTTGGAAGATTATACTTGTTTCCAGCTGAAAGATAATCACCCATGCCATAATTAACCAATAGGAGGCTCCTACCTGTTTGCTTAGTTAAATCCAGGCGCTGACTTGTTTTTTTTGGCCATCCAGTGTATTTAGGCCAATCTCAGACATTTCCATGAAGTAAAACTTGTGGCTTTAATTTTTCACCTGTTCTCCCTGAAAAGACATACATACATTTTGAGAATGCACAGATATAAATATATGTATAATATATATATAAAAGACATTTCCATTGAGATTGCACACTCATGCATATTGTTGCAGGCTCTTAGAGGAAGGGTATTACTCACAGGGACACTGACAGGCATGAATAAGCTCCGTTTTGCATGAGCGAGTGCAAGCCCCAAGAAAGAGACAAGCTAAAATATCGGCAACCGTTTGACGTCTCTCTAAGTCAGGAAAGAGTGACACACAAGCTTGGGAGGTGTGGTAGTTTTAATAGTGAGGTAAATTTTACTTTCAAAGGTTTGAATGTTGTTGTCTTTTATTGTTCCAGGTGGTTAAATGTGCTGCACATTTAAGGTTACCCCCAAAGTAGGCTTTTATCGATGAATCAGACTTTTATCATGAGAGAATAATCTGGTCTATGAGGGCATTCTAACTTTACTGTTAAAATCTGCCAATTTATCAGAAAATGCATCATTTCACACTTGAAACTTACAGCTGGAGGCACTTTTAGGATCTGCACATGCACAAAAAGTGTCTGGCTGCCTTCTGCCATTTCTCTGATGCTTGTGGGCTCGTTGCAGAGTAAAGGTTCTCCTCTACCCTCGTTGCGTAGTTTTAGGGTCATGGGTCATTGTCTCTGGGAATGTCATTTGCAAGAACATTTTGCGACACTGTTGGCCGACCTCATGAGCCCCAGGGACGATGCTGAGCGGAGGAACTCATCTTTGTGTTGAGGCTATAAATAAAATCATTGGACTTGTGATATTGTTTTAAACCTCTAGGCTGCTTGCTCACCCAGCTGCTGTGAAGGACAATTTTCTGGCTGTGACAGGTGTTAGAGGATTGTTGTGTACCCTGCAGCATTGGAGAAGAAGCTCTCTGGACACCGGCTGCACACCAACAGACGCGCTGCGACTGAAACAGTGGCTCCCATCAGGTTTGCCATCTCATCTGATATCACAGGGTCTGTTGTATTAACGTTCACTAAAGGGCAAACCCCGCAGCGCTAAGCCAGAAGTCTGGAACACGGTGATAAAGCGCAGTAACTGGACAGAGTTCCCTTGACACCAAAGCTCAAAGATTGAGGTCAGTAACCCTCTGGTTTCTGGGGTTTAGCCTTAGAACTGCACCCAATTGATTTTAAATTAACTTCAATGTTATAAAATCACTGGAGCAGCTTTAGAAAAACAACAGTATTAATGACACGCCTGACTAAAGCTCAGTGTGGTTTTGGGGAAAGGTTATGAACAATTAATGTCTTAAGAACTGTCGATAGCTCTTTGAACAACCTCAGTTTAAAAATGTGTTTAAGGTGGAATGATGAGCTAAAGGCTAGTCCTAGTGGGACCAAAGATGATCGCTGCTGTTTTAAAATCCCTCCAATATAAAAACGTCTGTAGCTGTTGATGCAAACAATATTTTATAAACCTTTACATTGCAGCTGATGTAGCCATGCACAGAAACAAAAATATGACAGTCCTGCTCGAATACTCCTGAAGCGGCATTGGGAATTTAAAACATATTATGACTTTTTTTCTTAAGATATAATAGTTCTATGGTCCAGATAACATGCTTCTGAATTTCTTTGCACAAAATCCCTCTAACATAAAGCAATTTCATCAGTTTTCTTATTAACATTTTCAGTTCCTGCCAGAGCTGTTAAAGGGCTCTGTCACTTTAAGAAAACTAGCTGGAGCTGGCCACGCCCACCCATTCTCTGCTCAGGCTGCTATTGACCCTACGTCACCTGATCACATGGGTCCACCATATCAGACGGCAAAAGCATGTAAACAGTGAGCGAAACGAGTATTGATCAAAGGGAAAAGTAGCGCTTGAGACTGTTTTACTGTTGTCGTCATTGTTTTTTGTGATATTTAGCATGGCTTCAACTACAGTTCAAGCCCAGTTCGGTCATCGGAAGAAGTAGTGCACCTAGGTGGGGCAACAGTGAATTATTGGAGTGGAGAGGAAAAGTGGTGACTGAGGTTGTTTTTTTGTCTTTTTTGCCAGTTTATCCCACCCAGGTCAGTTGTGTGAGGGTTTAGGGCACCTAGGCGGGGATCATAGAGTTAAGTGTTAGCTAGCTTTTGAACGTTAGCTTACGTTCCCCCTGCTGCCGTTCACCGATGTAAACAAGTTGCCAAGTTTGCCAGAATTCAACCGCTGGATTTATAACATTATGTAGTAAACAGTGTTTTACTTTAACCTGGAGCTGATTAAAAATGAACTAAAAAAAGTCCAGATCCCTACCGGTTTTTGTCGCTAGCGGGATCACGACACTGCTTGATTGTGAAAATGTTTTTAGTAGCAGTTAGGGCTGATCAACAAATCAAACATGTATCGTTATTGAAACTTCTGACTCGATATTGTTTATCTCATGTCAATAAGTTCGGTAATAAAAAAATGAAAAGGCGTGTGTAGGTTGGCGACGTTCATGACCCTTTAAAGGAGTCATCACCTGAAATTTTCACTTTTCCACTTGAAAAAATGTCTATAATGGCTTCCTAATGATTTTTCACTGGCTGAGAAGCCGATATTTAACATTGAAGCGTTTGTTTAATCTTGCCTTCTTCAACCAGCTCACATGCACCCCACGAGCACGAGCACTCCAAAACGAGAACTTGAGCTCTGGCCTATATGGCATCACAAAGGCCAGATATAACCAAATATGAGGCCAGCAGCGAACAAACCAGCACAACAAAGCTCATTTCATAACGTGAAACGCATAAATTATGTCTTACCGTTGCTGATCCGTGTTACGGGGGAGAAAAAAGTCCACTCGGTTTGTGTATTCGATCTTCACAACAGCATGATGAGCCGATGCCAGGCTGTTTAGCTTGCTTTGTCCCATCTAGACTGTTTACAGATCTCAAATGCCGCGTCCCATCATTTTCCGGTTTACGGCGCTTCGCTGAAAAAAACCTCAACAACAAGCGAGGAAGCCATTACGCACGAGGCTCGGCTCGGGCTCGTACTGTTGGATCCCGTAGGTCACTGCCAGGTCGGGTTGGAGGGAGATGCTGAAGCTGCTTCCTGCTTCCTTCCACCAATCAACGCGCCCCTCAGTCCCGCGCGCGTCTGAGACAGCGACACACGAGAAAATATGCCCTTTACAAAAAGGATCAGAAAAGCACATTTTTAATTCATTTTTCCAATACAATTTATTTTAATGGCCTAAAAGACTATAATAGGACGTAGATATCCACGGTATGATAGGTGATGACTCCTTTAAGAAGCTGCACCACCACAAGTCACATGACACCATGACTCAACGTAATACACGTGACAGCCCCATCTAGTGGACAACTTTTGTTTTTGCACATACATGTAGTTATCGTCTATTTATCGTTATCGAGGTGAACTCCTCAATATACCGTGATATTGATTTTAGGCCATATCGCCCAGGCCTAGCAGCAGAGCCGATAAAGAGAGACTGGATAATCTAATGGGATCTCAGCTCAAAGACTTCCAGAGCAGCTAAGAGTAAAATGCAAAGTTCCTAAAAAGGAAAGTTCAACTTAAATTCAAAGCCTTAAAGGAGTGAGGATTTCAGAAGTGCAGCATGGGAAACCGTCTCCTCAGCAGGCTGCTGTTAGGCTCAACTGGATGGATTTAGGTTTTGTGTAATATCCTCACGTTCAGCACTAGCAGAGAACCAGGCTGTACGGTGCAAGATTACAAGTATTGTCTGTCTTTCACACACTGCTCCCAACAGACCCCACTTATATTTCCATAACATATACCCTCAACATGTCTGCCTTTCAGGCAAGCTGTGGTTCAGCTTAAACCAGAACAGGTGTACATCTATTCTCTGTCAGCTCCACTTTCTGATGAGAAAATATGATTCTGATATTTGACCAAAAAAGGAGAAAAAAAATCCATCTTATTTTTGTTAAACTGAGCATGTTTTAGATTCAAAGACGCAGCGAGCATTTAGTTTAGAAAATCAGGCAACGTGAGACGTATGTGCTCCATACTTGGAAGTGCTTGTCTTTCGTAAGCACCAGGAACACCTGGGTACTCAACTTCAGAATAGAGCACATCGCTTGAGGATGAGGAAACGGGGAAGGAACAGATGGATGGCCTCTCAGGCTGCAGCATCCGAAGCAGATGGAGCAGCAACATCAGCTCGAGGACTGATTTGGAAAAGCGACGGCACCAGGTTTTATGTGATTATATTTACACCTCTGAACATTTCTCAAATGATTTGTTTGTATTTTAAAACTTGATTAAAACAGATTTTATGTTGCAGAGCTTTGATATGATGGATTTTTATTGTGAGGATTAATATTTTATTCTATCAAAAACAACCAACTAAAAGTATAAAAGTATAACACGATGATGCAGATTTAATGCAAAGGAAGGGGTCGTTAAATACAGAAGCCTGGGTTGAATCTGCAGCTCTTTTTTAAAATATCCCTTCATTTGTGAAGTCGGTGTAACAGACTGCTGCGCTGAACCTGAACTGCAGTGAGAATAAAATGTGATTGTCTCACCAGGTTGTGTTAAAATGAATGAAAAGGTGATAAAATAAAGAAACAAAACACACAAACTTATAACAAGAATAAATCTAAATGCTCTTTTAATCTCACAATGAGAAAATTTCATAATTATTTTTGACTCAAATATATAATAAATGGAATATCCATTAAAGCTGTAATGGCAAAATTGAAAAACAAATTAGCTTAAAACATTTTTTTTGAGCCTCTTAACAACGTTCTAACACACACACACACATTCTCGTCTAACCATCTTAGTGAGGACCATCCATTGACTTCCATTCATTTTTGTTAATTTTTGTGACTGTATTATACCTATCCCATACCCTAACCCTAACCCTAACCAATGCTGATCTATTCCTAACTCTAACCTTAACTAAAACTTAATTCACATCACACCTCTAAAAGTAACAAGTAGAGCTCTGTGAGATTGCACCAAAGTGAGGACCGGGCAAATGTCCTCACGTTGCTACTGAAGGTCCTCACTTTAAAGGTGAAAAACTCGTTACGGTCCTCACTAAGATGGCTAGACAAGAACACACACACACACACGGCAGCGTTTCTGAAGCTCACCCAACAAACTTTATAAGTATTTAGCTAGCAGCTAGCGGTTAGCATTCTGGTTGTACTCACCACTCAGGCCTCTCCATGGCGTGGTTTTAACATTGGAACGGCGCCGGTTTTAAGAAGTAATTGGTCAGAATTTCCACTCTGGTACCGGTGGAGGTTTGTAAAACAGTCATCTGTGACATGAGGGTCAGACTTAGGGCTGCATGATATTAGGAAAACCTGCGATATGCGATAACAGTACTTAATATTGCGATATCGATATGACTTACGATAAATGAACAAATACTTAAATCTGCAGTTTTTGTATATATACTTTAGACACACCACTCCATCCTCTATCATTAGTATTAATACAGTAACAAAATGAAATCATGCAAGTTCACATTACATTTCTAGAGCCCATATAGATCTTTATGGTTGTGTTGGAGGTGACAACGGAGATTTGTCATGTTTCCCCTCATGGTTGCCACGGGTGTTTGACATGTCTTGCAAAGTACTTGTGTTTGTTGAACACAAGTACTTTGAAATAATAGTCATGCTGTTTGAATAGTGAGTTCTTTCTCGCTAACATTTTCCACACGTCTTACCCTCAGTCATTGCGACGCTCTCTACGCTAACTCAGGTGTTTGCTAGCCATCCAAATGAAGTGCCGTCCACCTAGGCACCAAGGCATCTAACCTATAAGAACCCAACTGATTGGCCAAATGGGTAAAGGGCTCTATTTGATTTGTCAAAAACTTCATGCTTCCGTTTGATTGACAAAATATGTAGCAAAAATCTGAGATGACCATTAATTGCGATATTTTTCTGTTCTTTGCGATATGCCTATTGTGCATGCTGATATTGCGATAACGATACATTTTCGATATATTGTGCAGCCCTAGTCAGACTAAAACATTCTCAACTGCAGCATGAAATCAACCGCTCTATCCACGTTATTTTTGAGTAGCCTCATGGAGAAGCGCTGATGCTAGCAACATCCAGTGAGATACCAGAAGTGGCACATATCCATTGGTTTGCATTGTGAGGTTTTGTTGCTATTAGCAGTTTATTTGAACATTTGAAGAGGATTTTAAAAAATATTTACCCACGAAAAATGTAGTCATGTGGCTCAGGAAGATGTTGTGCTGTTCGCGCTTATACTAACAACCAGAGAAAACTAGAAAATTCCTGAAGAAATTTTAAAAGGGGCCTGCCCCGTGGCGCAAGGTGGTGGTGGGGGGGAATTACACTAACCAAACCGATGTGTTAAACAGTGACCCACAACAAAGCACACAAAATTTGGTGTGGATCTGATGTTGCATTATGGAGATATAGTTGGTTGTAAAAATCTAGGGGGCGCTGTTTCTAAATATGAAAAAAAAATCCTTTTGAGAAGTTCTTAGGTGTACAAACGTCATTTCTGTGAAGTTTTGTGAGAATCAGATATTGCGTGTTTGAGTTGGAGGAAACTGTCTCTAAGGGGGCGGAGCTAAAGTAAGTTTCACCAAATGACCACATGAATGTGTAGGCAGTGTTTGTGTGATGACACATAGCAAGTTTGGTACGATTGTGAACTTGTTTGTAGAAGTTATTAAGGTTTGACATGGATGTAGGGGGCGCTGTGGCACATTCACCAAATGACCACATGAATGTGTAGGCAGATTTGTAGCTACAAGAGCGATGTTTAGAACATGCACCTCCAGAGTGAGAGAGCGTGCAGCAGTGAGTGTCGGTACGGTTCTCACCGCCTCTCCAGAGATGAGGAACCCAGAAAGGTGTGGCTGAAAAATCTCAACTTGAAAACCACCACAAACTTTATTTGTGCATTCCTTTCATTTCATTGTGAAAAAACCCTGAAACACCCGCATCCTACTTTGTTGTTGAATATGACAAACCTCCAGAGAAGAGATCTGACAGCAGTCTCATAAGAACAACAGATATGATTTCATGTGTACAATTTTCTGAATAGTTATATTTTAAAGTGCGTTTAGGCTGCTGTTATTAACCTAAAAGTGCCATCCTGCTGTTTGTATTTCACCTGATGTAGAAACTAAAACCCAGGCTTGGTGATGAGGGAGTTAAGGCTCTGACTCGGCTCTACGTCTGCTTTTAAGTAAATCAGATTGTGTCCCACCTCTTTCAACAAAACACGACCAACATTATTACTATGTAGGTACTGATGAGCCTCGGAGCTTTTAAAGCAACATTCCGCAACTTTTACACCTTAAAATTATGCTTTTTTGTAAAGTTTTGGCGTCATACTAATATCTATTATGTTCATTTTCGTACCTGTGATAGTGTTGGGGGGTCCCAAGTCTGTTTACCGCACTATACAGTTTTTGAGCTCCGGGTAGCCGCAGGATGTACTGACTGGGTGTTGCTTTACGGCACTATATGGCAAGTCAAAGGGATAAAAAAAAGCTCGTGTTCTAAACGCGCGTTATGTTCGCCAAAATGCGCGTTTTGACGCCAAAGGTGGCAAAAAGTAATGTGTTCTAAAAGCGAGCATTATGACCGCCAAAACGCGCGTCTTGAACGAGTGTTTTGGCGGACATAATGCAAGTTTAGAACACGCAATTTTTTTATCCCTTTGGCTTGCCATAATTGTCTAACGTAGACTCGCTGTAGCAGCGGCAGATCCACCAAAGAAAGCTAGAAATCCCTTATCAGAGGAATCTAGGAAAAGAAAAGAACGTGATAGAGCAAGAGCAAAGACCAGAGTTATTATTGGGCCGTCTTTTCCTCGCTGGAGAGCTCTTTTAGAAAGAACAGCATGAACTACGGACTCTGACCTAGCCGTGCTGCTAATGGATAGGTAAGTAATAAATGATTTCACCAGGGTTATTGTATTTTGTTGGGCATAAAGTTGTTATACAGTCCTGATAAAACTATTTATTCAATGTGTGGAGGTGGAAAAGTTTGTTTTTGTTGTTTTGCCTGACATTAGGAATGTAAACATGCCTCTTATGCCCCAGAGAGAGATTTAATGTTACGACAGTGATGTTACACAGCAAGCCTCTTGAGGGCGACAGAGACCATATAACTGCAATCTTGCGGAATGCTGCTTTAAGATTGTTTATTGCCTCGCTGTCAGACGCAACTGAGTTCAGAAATAGCTAAAATGCTACTGTACGTTAGCTTTGGCCAGACTTTAAGAACGTCCCCCCACCTGTCTACTTCAGTAGGCAGAAGGAGTGTAATGATGTCCCGTTTGAGCTGTGACAGCTGGTGTTCATGCATGTTTTCAGTCTCTAAAAGCCCATAAAAAGAGAATTTGCAGGAAGGAATCGCATCGTCTCAATGTAAACAAACACGGAGAGGAAGTTGCTTGCGTTTGTCACGCAAATCATGACGGGCCGTAAAAATAAGGTGGATACTCGCAGCTTGGAGAAAGTGGGAATTAGTGACCTACTTCCAGGGAAGGCAGGTTCACGATCTCAGGAGAAAGACCTGATGACGCACTTAGTTTGCATCCTCGTGTCTGCAGATTCTTAACCTCAGAATATGAAAACTTGCAGCTGAGAGAGGAAAATGCAGCCAAAAATGGGTTTGAAGGTATTTTTCATGAGGAAATAACAACATCATGTGGTAAAAAGCTCCAAAAAGTAGATTTTCCATGATATGGCCCCTTTAACTTGAAGGCTAAAAGTGAGGGCGTAGATTTGGCATGGTCGGTGGCAGTGTTGGGAGTAACGAGTTACAAAAGTAATTAATTACTGTAATGCATTGCTTTTTGCTGTAACGCGGTAATGTAAGGCATTACAGAAAAAAAATCAGTAATATTTTACTCGGTACAATGTCAGTAACGCGCGCATTACAATGCATTTTTAACCAGGAATTAATTAGTGGGTTTCTTCAGGGTTCTAATTACGTGGGAGCCTGAACAAAGGTCCAGTTTCGATATGACATTATTATATGGACTCCAGCGCACCAGGACGTCTTTTGAGCAGAGAGTGAGGTTGCGGCGCTGATGGTTCATGCGCTCCTGACGCGCGCCGCATCCTCACTCTCAAAGTCACGCCACCAAAAGAAAACAATTAACACGCGATCGTTCATGTCTGCTTATATTCTCGAATCCTTTTATTTGTGTCTGACACACGCTCCCCCAGCAGAGCTCATCTGTGCCGCGGTGACATCACCTCACTGCAGCGGGCGCACAGTGCACCTTTCTCTATTTCTGCGGTGGATCCCTGAACTGATTAGTTCAAAATGTGAAAAAGTAGGAAATCCAGGAAGCTGTTTTTCTGGAAGATTGAAAGGAGATGCAGGAAGATAATAGCCTGGCAAGCCATCCTATATATGTGAATATATAGTCTGGCCACGAACCATTGACGGCTCTCAGTCGTGAGGCGGGATCTACGGTTGTCTTTCAAAATGTCAGCATGCAATTGGATAGCGCTAGGACCAATCAGAGTAACGAACAACATGACGTAATCACAGCGATGTAAAAGCGGGACCCACTAATGGCGTCAATGATTTCTGTCGTTTTTGTATAAAAACATGTGAATATCAGGTGTACTGGGACATTGCACTACTTTGTTTGATAAAAATAAGAAGCCGCTAAGTATATCAGACAGACTTACGCATGTTGGAGTCTAAATAATCCAATGTTGATGACAAAGCCGTTTCAAACGAACGTAGCTCCGGCGTTGCCGCCATTGTTGCTCGGGTTCGCGGCCGCAGCGCTGACGTCATCGGCTACTCCCGCTCTGTGATTGGCCCACAATATAGAGCGCTGTGATTGGCCCAACCAAAACTATAGCGAGTTGTGATTGGATAGACACAGCAGTGGTTTGGGCTGCGAGGGTTCCTATGAAGCGTGCCTAGACCAAACTCTGCAAAGCAAGATTTGGTCTAGTTCACTAGGCTAGGAAGATAAGAGACAGACATGAAAACAGTCAAATAAAAAACGAGAAAACTAAATAAAGTTCTTGAAAAGGAAAATGTAGGTAGATTTTTACCCACTACACAACAATAACAATATAAAGCAATAATTTATAAACATGTAATATTTATTTATTTGATAAAATTCAGATCACCTTCAAAACTCAGTTCCACATCCAGGGCCGTATCCAGGCATTTGGGGACCAAGGCAAAATACAGGGTGGGTCCCACCCAAAATACAGGGTGGGTCCCACCCCCACCACCACCACCACCACACACACACTCAGTTAATTTAAGCTAGCAGCATACAATATGTTGTTGCATTTATTTAATAAAAAATAATTTTCTGGGGGTCCTGGCCAGCATTGGGCACTTTCATGCTCAGGGGCAATCATAACCCAGCCCTGATGGAGGTGATCAGAAGGACCTGCAGAGCAAAATCTTTCTGCTTCTGCTACGGTGTGTCTAGATTTCCAGGCTACACAAGATCAGCAGAAGAGAAATGTTCACGCAAAATGTTTCACTTCCTGTAGTCAGACAGAGCAGAGATGAGTGAACCTGCAGCTGATCTAACGTTAGATAGAACATTCTCCAGATGGGCATACGCCCTTTACTTTAAGTTTGTGAAAAATTAGGATATGAAGAACATTGTAGTCAAATGCTCTTTATGTGCTACATCTAAAGAACTGTTAATTATGTTTGACTGTTTTAACCACAACCCCTAGCCCAGTTAAATAACACATCACCTTCAACTGGATGTCTAATGAGCTACTTGAGCGTCATGAGCTACATTTAGATTGCTAAATCCATATTATTTTGGTGAGAGTAACTTAAAGTAATGCAAAAGTAATGTAATGCCTTACATTTTAAAATGAGTAATATTGTAATGTAATGAATTACTTTAAAATGAAAGTAACAAGTAGTAAATAATGCATTACAGTTTTGAAATAACTTGCCCAACACTGGTCGGTGGTGACGTGTCCCCACCAATATCCAGCAACGAACAAATAGTCCCCACCAATAATTTGACCGCCTCCACTAAAAAACAACAAGCCATTCATGTCTCGTTACTCTAGAGGTGCAGAAAGGGTTAAATGACGTTCTCTCCTCGAGTCCTGCCGCCGTACCGCATATGGATGGTGTGATTGGCTGTCAGGGAGACTCACGTGAGACACTACGCCGTCGCCGGTCGTTAGCAGCACACATATATACGGTTAGCAGCGCCAAAGCTAGAAGGATATGGAACTCCAAAGTATTCAAAATTAAATAAATAAATAAGACATTATGAAATAAATATCAACATGAATAAATACTAGACAATTATGTAATCTGACAATGAAACTGTGAAATAACATGTTATGTAAAATCTAAGCTCAATATTATGAAATCATTTTCATTCTTCTATTAAAATGTGTTTATTAATATAAAATTTTATTTCAAAAGTCATTTTTACATAATAATCCAAATTATTATTGAGGCGTTTTTATTTAATTCTTTCTGTTTTTATTACATAACGTCTTATTAACAAAGTCAGCTTTTATTCATAATTGTGTTTTTTCCATGGCTGATTTATTTCATAGTGACATTTTACAGAAGAATATCTAAATCTGTCAGTCAAGACAAACAGGGCGGGGCTAGTTTGTGATTGGCAACTCATTCAGTCAGACAAAAGCAATCACACATGATAGTTTCAACTGTACAGACAGACAATGGAGGAAACCGTAGCAAAGTCCGTATTACTCGGCTTTAGACCCAATTTCCAGACAACGGTACACGGATTTAATCAACAGATGTGCTGGACGTGACCCGTATATCACGAACATTAGTGAGTTTTCAACTGAACCGGGATTTTTACCAACAGTCGAGGCTGTTGATATGAGACCACCGCTGGTCCTTCAGCATTCTTCTACACGAGACAACAGATGAACACATTTAAAAATTTGGAGGCATTTAACCTTTTTGTCAGCGGGTGGGTCCACAACTCGGTACCAAACGGCTCCGTGATGATCACTGCTTGGTCCTCGTCAGGGTGAGTGTCAAGATGCTAACAGCTAGCATTAGCGGCTATAATGTAAACAAACATCTTACACACCTTCATGACATCGTAAGCCTGAGGATCGTTTATGTCTAAAGGTAAACCACTCTCAGAGATCAAGGGAAACACCTCTGAAGACCTGGATTATTCAGGAAGGAGGATGGAGAAGTCACTGCAGCTGCATGACAGGGTCAGTGATTTAGTATTAGCAACTACTGCATGTTCCAGATGTTTCCTTTCATTACTATATACTTCTTAATCAATGCATCTAAATATTTAAGGCAACAATATCAGTATTTTACTGTTGTCTAATATTGTTGTTGATTGCATTTGAGGTTTAAAAATTACAGTAACTGCTGGAGCCATATACGTGTACTTTTATAAGAATCAGTGAACTGAGCAGAAATATAATCATTTGTTATTTACATGTTTTTATCATGATTTTAGTGTCCACACTCTGAGCAAGAGGCCGATCTGCACTTGTGTGCTGGGAGAAAGGGCTTCTGCCTCCTCGATGAAGGAGATGAAGTCATGCTGGACCAGAGTCATCATGACTACTACTTCTATGTTCATCCTCAGCTCCACATCGTAGACGTAGAGGACTGTGACTTTGGTGTGGAACCACAATGACATTTTTGTTGAAAGGATTTTGCCTGATCTTAAATTTTGGGATGATGGAACTCCTAGTTGAGTTTTTTTAGACACAGTTTACTTCCAGAAATACTGGAACACCAAGTTACAAACCTACATTTGAAATGTGATTAAAGGAAATGAACTTACATCCAGGCACTCTTAGGAGTGGGCCGTGTGATTTATGGCTGTTATCAACACTTCTGTATGACACAGGATCCCATGTTGAATAGTAAAGACCTGAGTGTGGTATTTGAGTCCTGGATGTTTTACTATTTGCCGTACATACTAGTTATTAAACTCATTATTTACCGTATGTTCATATGCTGTGAGAGCACTAAGTGTCATAATGTACATTAAGTTACACAAACTGGAAGATTAATAAAAATGGTGAATGTGATTCAGAAGACAGAATAGCACAAATGTTTATTTACAAGATTAGATTTCTGACCAATTATTTAAACAACTTTGAGAACATATAGTGATAAAAAAAACTGGAATAATTCTGTAACAGACACACATAATTGGACCATTACAGGAAAGTACTATTTACTGCCTGATGTATGTCATCACTACTCCATCAGGTCATGGACAGTACTCCTTCCCTTCTGTCTCCTGTGAGACAAACAGGAGCTCCTGACCAACATGATCTGGCTACTTGATTTGAATTTCCAACCTTTCATGATGTCTGAAAACTGCTTTATGACAAACTCTGGAAGCAGAGGACAGAGAAATCTTGACCCTGAAAATGAAATCTTTCAATGGGAGATTTAGTCACAACCTCATCAAAACTAAACTGATCTGCTCAGATGTAGACAACACAGACACAGGTGATGTAGGGCTCACAGCTCAGAAATCTGCCTTTAAACTAAAACGTTAGGGAGCCCTGTGTAGAACTTGGTCTTGTTGTTTCCAAAGGAGCCCTGGTTAAACAGTGGGTCCAGCGCTGTGGTCTGCAGATCCCCCAGCTCTGTTGTTCTGAACATCCTCCATCTTCTCGATGTCATCCATCGTAAGCTCAGTCTGGCATCTGCAGAGCCTGCAGTAGGGAGCATAGATAGTTCATTCATGAACATGAATCAGGTGAAACTTTTTAAGTTATCTTTTTACAAACAAGCAACTTATCTGGTCCAATAAAACAGGTTGTCTACAAAACCTTTTTGTTATTAAAAAACACAAACACTTGAGAGGCTTAAAAGCTGAAACTCTGCCAGGCTCTCAGGCCAAATGATGTGTAGCAATTTATTAAATAAGGAAGATTTTCTCTTCATTTTGTACAAGTGACAACAATCTTCGGTCCTCCAAAGAAACTCTTGTTTTTGTTCTCGGTGGCGCCGCTCAGTAAAACATTCACTTCACTTTCTGTCGGCAAACTATCGCGCGCTGGCGATGACGTCACCGTTCAGGGAGCAGATAGGCAGGAAAACTAATCGATCTTTAAGGATTAGCCAATGGTGTTGCAGGCCACACCCACTGCCTTGACTGACTGGCTGAGACGTTCTGCTGTAAATTCTCATTATGAAATAAATCAGCCATGGAAAAAACACAATTATGAAATAAAAGCTGACTTTGTTAAAAAGACGTTATGTAATAAAAACTGAAAGAATTAAATAAAAACGCCTCAATAATAATTTGGATTATTATGTAAAGATGACTTTGAAATAAAATGTTATATTAATAAACACATTTTAATAGAAAAATGAAAATTATTTCATAATATTGAGCTTAGATTTTACATAACAATCTGTTATTTCACAATTTCATTGTCAGATTAAATAATTGTCTAGTATTTATTCATGTTGATATTTATTTCATAATGTCTTATTTATTTATTTAATTTTGAATACTTTGGAGTTCCATAGAAGGAAAACGTTGCAGTCATATGCAAGACTCCTGTGTTTGCAATGCGACGTGAGTGACACAGAGGGTCCTGAGAGGATGACGCTAAAGCTGCACATGAAGAGAGACTCTTTTATTAACGCCACCGTCATCGTTTCACATGACAGCAATCAAGTTCCCCAACAACACACCCACACACTTCCGGTCACCACAATAAAAGCGCTGTTTACCACATCCTGTCTGACTGTATTCATTAAAATAAGAGTCTCACAAAAGTAGTTTACATGAGGATGGAGGCAAAAAAAGGTTGAGGACATAAGGAGCTATTTTTTCCCCAAAGAAACGTGTAAGTCACTTAAAGTTAAGTTTGCTAATTAAATGAGTCCATCATCATAACGTTATTAGCAGTGCTAGGCTTTAGCGCTCAGCAGGTAAATCATCTGTAGCTCATTAGAGATTTACCTGCTGATTTACCTTTCTCTCAGAGAGAAAGACAACTAGCCATGTTAATCATGCTTCTCTTTCTCTCTGAGTCTAACTTCCATTCAGACTGAGAGAAATCTGCAGCCTTGTTCAGATATTATCAGCCTAGAGACAGTTAGTCCTCTAAAGCCCGACACATGAAATAATAATCAGAAAACAGTTTTTTACATTTTGAAACATTTTTGACTAATATTAATACAACAATAATTTACAAACTAAATACAATTTGTACTTGGCAACTTTAACTTCCACCAGAGGGCAGAAAACATGTCTATGATTCAATAAAGCAGCTTTTTGAGGAAAAAACTAATCTTATTAAAATTATTAAAAAGAAAGAGCTTTTATAAACTTAGATATGTGTGTAGATATGAAACAATTGTTGTTAAAGGGTTAAACTGACATGCTTAATATTAAAATGTTGGTGACACACAACAATAGCTGTTCAATAACATTAAACATTACAAATAAGTAAGTAGAATAGTACATGTGTGAAATCAGTACGTTATTGTTTTTATCATGGGGTAGATTTATAAGTCCCCACCAATGTCGAGACCAAACACGCCAATGCCTGAGGAGGTCACTAATCCATTTGAATCAGATGTGTTGAAGTAAAGTAACATCTGCTGTTGCTTTGTGCTACAGATTCTTCTAAAGTCATTTTTAAATTCATCTGTGATTTCAAAGGACGCTTTTTAGTTTTCATCTTATTGTTCAAACAAAAATCGGTGCAAAAGTTGCTGTTCTGTGTCATCCCTGCACCGTCAGTGATTTGGCTCCAAACAAGATCTGTTGTTGCAACAGGAGTCACTTCAAAACGCTCTGAAACGGGATGAAGTACACTTTTTCTTCTTGTTTTTGTTTTGGAGGGCACACTGAACATCTTCAGTTGCCACTCTCCTATCATGTCTAGTTGGAAATTACAAACAAGGTGGTGATAATAGCGAGTTTCCTGTTGTTCACCCCCCCTACCCCTCCTGGGAATAACAGAGCAGCAATCAGGACTCCACGCCGTCTCTCATTCAGAGTCGGTGTGGCGGTACTTCTTTTCTTCTGCTCAGATTGAGTTCAAGCCCTCGGAGAGCGAGCAACAATCGAGGCCATCTCTTTATATGTTTTTCTGAAATGAGGAGTCTGTGCGACTGACAGGGTGTTAATGGATCAAATCAAATGTTGCCTGTGAGGAGCGCTGGCACCTGCATGAATCCTGACAGACACAAAACAGCCGCTCCTTGGCCTCTAACACTTGCTCATGACGTTACCTTCTCTAGGAGCGTCTGTCATCAGTGCTGGTCCAGAGCAGCGAAGACCAAGCTATTACAATTATTTATATGATGCAGACAGAAGCAGCAGTGACGATCAGTGAGGGTTTTGATGGATGCTTGACAGCAGCAATCATCACAACCACCTGAGGAAAACCACCCACACGTTCTTCCAGTTGGTGTTGGATTTTAGTTTTGATTAGTTTGCAAATTTCTTTCTTTTTGCAGCAAGTAGCACAGCAATTTCCTAATGTTGGGATTTCTCACACATATGGCAATAAAACCCTTCTGATTCTGATTTAAAAAAAAACATAAGAATTTATTTAAATTTACAAGTGACAACTTTCATCACTTTCTCAAGATTAGCATGAATGTAGATTTAGTTTGGCTGTGTAGGTAAACAAAGCTCTACAATGTTCGATATCTAAATACATACAATCTAGATCAAAGGGGAAAGTTATTATTTCTACTATGCTGGTGATGGGATGCTGGTCTAGCATCCCATCACCAGCATCTCATGCTGGACCAGCATACTGGACTAGCATTGTATGCTGGTCCACCAGCTAAACCAGCACCAAAACACAACATATGCTGGTCTATGCTGGTTTTATAAGGAGGTAGGAGTTTAAGGGGACATATTATGCAAAACCCATCTTTTGCACCCTTTTGCGCTGCCGTGTAGGTCTCTACTGCCTCTATAAACATTCCAAAGATGAAAAAATGCCAGCTGCAGTTTACTGTCAGTAATTGGTTTAATGACTTCTGATAGAAAATAGACTCTAGGTGAAACTCTAGGATTAGAAAATCCTGACAGATCTACGTCACACTGTCACGTAACATTCATGGACTCACCCATCTTGACTCACGACGGGGAAGGCTGTTGTTGGTTTAGCGTCCAGGAAACAGCAGAGAACGTCTGGGCTAGTAGAAGCTAACCGTTAGCATTAGCCACTCCACCACACAGCAGAACTCCTCCAGGCTTGTGTTATTTGTGGAGATAAAACATCAACGTTGCAGAGCAAACAGAGTCAGTGGTAGAGTCGTGTTGCTGTTAGCCAATCAGAGGAGAGATGTCCACATATCAGGAAGTAAGACTCCAGATCCTGTCGTCTGAAGCTACTTTCTCCTCCATCTGAATTATCTGTGCTGAAACAGGCGCACCAGTAGCCTAGTGAACTAGACCAATTCTTGCTTTGCAGAGTTTGGTCTAGGCACGCTTCATTGGAACCCTCGCAGCCCAAACCACTGCTGTGTCTATCCAATCACAACTCGCTATAGTTTTGGTTGGGCCAATCACAGCGCTCTATATCATGGGCCAATCACAGAGCGGGAGTAGCCGATGACGTCAGCGCTGCGGCCGCGAACCCAAGCAACATGGCGGCAACTCGGAAAACACGTTCGTTTGAAACGGCTTTGTCATCAAAATTGGATTATTTAGACTCCAACGTGCGTAAGTCTGTCTGATATACTTAGCGGCTTCTTATTTTTATCAAACAAAGTAGTGCAATGTCCCAGTACACCTGATATTCACATGTTTTTATACAAAAACGACAGAAATCATTGAAGCTAGACGCTATTAAAGCCTCCCGCTTTTCCGTCGCCGTGATTACGTCATGTTGTTCGTCACTCTGATTGGTCCTAGCGCTATCCAATTGCGTGCTGACATTTTGAAAGACAACCGTAGATCCCGCCTCACGACTGAGAGCCGTCAATGGTTTGTGGCCAGACTATATATTCACATATATAGGATGGCTTGCCAGGCTAGCGCACCAGAGCTTTTTTCCCTGAGTACAACTTACAAGGCATACGAGGTCCTGAAACTGTCAAGAATAAAACTGCTTACATCAGTTTTTATGAGACAATCTGGGAGTTCTGGAGCAATCCAGAACGGCCCATGCATTCCGGGCTGTTGTTGACGCTAACCCCTCCCCCTGACAGAGGGACGAGCTGACTGCAGCAAAGATCCGCCTCCTACTCACGCGTAGAAGTTACTGCAGAGCATTCTTCCAACAGCGTCAGAGTTTTTTTTTCTGACAGTCCCTCCCACCCACTAATGCATACGACCGGACAAACGGAGATATTCCAGGGCTGAATCATCGTCCCGGTCCGCCCCTGGTAGCTAGCTCATTAATCTGCTCATAATCAATCTGAGGTCATTCAAACAGCTAAATAACAGACATTAAGCCCATAACCTGTCCACCAAACATTTTAGACAGATGTTTTAAAGCCAGACATTGTTGGTATAAACTAAAGCAAAGGCTCTTGTTGTGAATGTAAAGACTTAACCTGAAAGTGGTGAAACAGATGCTTCCTTGCAGACTAACAAGGTGACACGTCTCATCTCTAAATCTGCTTTGAAGCAGCTAAAGATTAAAGTCTTGGAATAAAAACCAGCCTGATTGTTGTGAGGAATGGTTCCCACCAGGACCTCACCCTGAACAGACACAGATTTATAGACAAACATGTGAGAAGTGTGTGAGTTCCCCACTTTCCTCTCCTGACTCAGGAGTCAGTGACAGTGACTTATGAGGGGAGGAAGACTACAGCATGTGTGTCCGCTCATGAATTCTCACTGGAAACGGTAGGAAGGCACTGACAGTCATGACTGGGTACCTCATAACTACTAAACAAAACACTCAAATCTCTGAATATTTTCATTATTGGTGTTAAATCTATAAATCACTAAAGCGGGTTTGTCTTGTTTGCCTTACCTGCTGGTGGTCGGAGGGACCGGTGGCACCCCAGGGCTACACTGTAGCTCATCACCACCAGTGTGTGAATGACTGGTTGTGTTGTAAAGTGCCTTGGGGGGCTGAAGAACTCTAGAAGGCGCTATATCAAATACAGGCCACTTACCATTTGTTTTGAGGGACATCCACTAAACTCATCTAGACGGTACTGTTTCATCATGAACACAGAATAAGATCCTCGTTCTTTTAGGTGAGTTAGTTTGTTAATCGAGGCTCATAAACATCCTGTAAAAGATTACTGTTTACCACACACTCATTTGCACCTTTAGGGACAATTTAGTCTCCAACTGACCGTGCATCACGTTAGGTCTGTGGGAGCATCTGGAGAAAACCCACGCAGGCATGAGGAGGACATGCTAACTCCACGCAGAAAGGCAGCCGTTGGGATTTGAATCTGCAACCTTTTTGGCCCCCCTGCACTCCCACAAAAGAAACCCCATAAGGAAATGTTTGAATGTTTTCCTTTAGAATAATAATTCATGAAGATAAATGTTGTTTATTTATACAACCATCGTGTTTTTAAGTGGGTAACACCAAATTCTGACTCAACCATCTGAATGTTGCAGCTGAAATCCAGACTCATCAGACCAGGAAACATTTTTCCAGTCTCTTCATCGTCCCGTTCTGGTGATCCTGTGTGAGTTTTAGCCTCAGTTTCTTGTTCCTAGCTGACAGGACGCGTGATTTGGAATCGTAGGATGGCCAAGGAAGATCCCGCCTTTCCCGCCTCTGATTGGCTAGAAAGGCTCTCCTACGATTGGCTATTTTATTTAGCAGCAAACCATCTTCCCTAGCTAAGTGCAGACTGTCCTCCTGCCACCAACAGAGCAGCTGTTTGGGGGAGTTTTGTAAAGAAAATGCAAAATTAGCGACATAATAACCATGCTGTCCTGTTTTTGAAAACGTTTTTTTCTGTTCCTTTTATTTAAAAAATGAAATACGTAAAATGTGAACTTATAATACATCTTGTTGCATTTATCACACGGTTGGATTTACTTTATATCTGTAGGCTCTCAAGCATTGAGGTTAGGGGAGTACATAGTCTATGTGTGCCTTACCTGGTATGAAATATAATAAAACTGCCCTATTTTCCCCAGCTGTGTGCAGCAGGTCTGTTTCTCTTCTAGAATAATGAGAACGGGTGAAAAAGAGGCCTAAATCATAATCAGCTTAGAATTATCATTTTATCTAAATTTTAAATGATACACATTTAAACAGATAATGAGATTTGTCCTAACTTGCAAACAGCCTTAACCTATGAAAGTAAATACATAACATAGTGATAAGATAACCCCATGCTTGAGAGCCAGTAGATATAAAGTCAATCCAACAGTGTGATAAATGCAACACAATTTATTACAAGTTCACATTTGACATTTTTCAGGTTCTTTAATAAAAGAAACTGAAGCTGGTTTGTTGTAAAACAGGACAGAATGGTTATTATAGAGCTAAGTTCACATGTTCTTCACAAAAACTCCTCAAGATCTGGCTGCAGACATAAAAACCCTGCAGCGAGGGAAGACGGTTCACTGTTACATGAAATAGCCAATCGTAGGAGAGCCCTTCCAGCCAATCAGAGGTGAGAAAGGTGGGACCTTCCTTGACCATCCTACGATTATTAATCACGTTAACAGGAAAGACACCTGGTGTGGTCTTCTACTGCTGGAGTCCATCTGCTTCAGGTTCATCATGTTGTGGTTCAGAGATGCTGTTCAGCAGACCTTGCTAGGAGCCAGTGGTGATCTGAGCTGCTGTTGTCTTTCTATCATCTACATCAGTAGTTCCTAGCCTTTTTTCCTTGAGGACCTCATTTCCAGTGTCCAAGACCAGCCAGGACCCCCAACCCCACCTCCTACCCACATAATAACAGACTTTATACAAACATACAGAGTTACTAAAAAAGCAGCTACTATTATTAAGATTCTATGAATGTAATTTTTTAAAATATAATCTTGGTAACCTCACAACCTCAGAACCCTCCCATGGGGGGTCGGGGACCTCAGATTGGGAACCACTGATCTAGAACAGATCTGACTAATTTCCTCTGACCTCACAGCTGCTCCCTGAGTATTTTCTTTTTCAGATCATCCTCTGAGATGGTTGTGGGTGAACATCCCAGTAGATCAGGAGTTTCTGAACTACACAGGTCAGCCTGTATGGCACCAACATAGACTGCATTTACATGCAGCCAATAACCCGTTCAAAACCCAGTTATTTGGAATAACCCGGTTCCACAAGGCCACGTAAAAACCGGCAAAAACCGGGTTATTACCCCTGGGGTAACCCTTTTCTAACCCGAATATCAGGTCACGTAAACACGTATCGGGATAACCCTTTCAAAAGGTGCGCTCTGTGCATGTTCTATTTGCAAGGAATCTTGGTCTTTTAAGTTCTTGTATGTGCCAGTAAGCCGGAAGTGAACACGTAGAGTTCAACCTGAGTTCAACGTGCCGAAATGCAGCACACCACATTTTGGAGCGATGAAGAAACCAGGTCAGTAACAGCACCAATGCGCAAACAAAGGCGATCACTATTAGCTCCGAACGTTCCAGTATCTGCGTGCTGCTGCTGTTGTCGTCGTCTTTGGATACAGGAAGAAAACAGGAAATGACACATATTGTGTCTTAACGTAGCCCGTACGTCCTGGTCCTGACGCTATGTAATCGGGATATTAAACGTTCCATGTATACAGGGGTAACTCTCTCTGTGCATGGAAACGGGTTATTCCGAATGTTTCAGAAACCCGAATACTGGCTGCATGTAAACATAGTCATTGTTACTTTTAAAGGGATACTTTGCAGTTTTGGCTTGTTTTTAGCACCTCCAAGTGTCCTTTTAGTAGAACCAAAAGCTAAACTTATCTCTCCTCACTGTGCGTTGGTCTTTTTAACACCTTAATCTCACTGCTGAAATGTCTCCTCAGCCTTCATTAGTGTCTACAGGAGCGGTTCATCACTAAATCAAACAAATCAGCTGTGTTCATGATCTAAAACAAGCAGGAAACATGCTGGAAGCAGACTGCAGCACCAGGCATGTCAGCTCCACTTTACTAAGTCCAACAGGGACCAGACCGCCACTCTGAAGTTGCAACTGTGGTATTCTGGCCACAGAGGGCGGTGGGGGTCTGAGTGACATTTCATTAACCCTGTAAAGGGTCATTTTAGCACAAACTGGCTCAAGAACATGATTTAAAATATGAAAACATTGCATAGTATGGCTTTAACGTCAGATAAACTCAGAAGTTTCTGAACTACTCAGGTCAGCCTGTGTGGCACTGTTAGGTTGGCCGACCGGCCTTTGGAAGCAATCAGTCAGCAGAGAAGCACCAAATACCAGAGGACATGAAAATGGTGTTCTGGTCTTTTCTTTATTTTTGCTGCGCAGACTTCAACATCCCCACACCTCCACATTTTCAGTGACAACATACCAGCTTTTATGCATTTCACTAATTGGAATAAACATCACCTAAAACCTTAAACACTAAATAGAAAACTAATAAGTATATACAATAAAATATTTACACTCTATACACATCTCTATAAATAAGCATCAATACTTGCTACACAATTAAAACAGCTCAATCACTCTTCCAATCCTCCACTTGGTATATCCCTCTGGAACCTATAGGAGACGCACAAACCCTCAGGGACCATGTTGCTCATGCACAACCATTTCCTTGTTCAGTCCTACATATCAATTAATATCTTGTTCTTTTCTACACTTGCTAATCAAACATACCATGAACTAAATACATTTCAATACTCCATGAATGTGTCTTATTCCAACTATAATCATGTGTTCCAGTTGTCCTCGGAACTCGTTTTTCCAAGATAAGTTAACCGGAAATGACACAATGAACTCGGAATTCCGAGCTGCGAGCTCGTTTGTTTCAGAGGACCCAGAGGTCACCATTTTAAAGATGGCCGCGCCCAGTGTTGTTGTCCTCTTTATTGTTTTCATCGTTTATATGTTCTGCTTTCTTTCTTTTTGCTATTTAACAGCACCGAGTTGTTGTTTATTCTTGTTATCAATAGTTACGTTGCCGCAAGCGTCAGCATTGCCGCCGAAATTGACCAGTGTGGTTTTTTAACTGTTCCTGGTGTTTACATTTGGACGTTTGATTTTTAATGTTTTTTTCTGGTTTTATGTGGCAACTGCCGATTGTTGTGTGTGACACTAAAGCCCTTTTTATAAGACACACCGTGCCGGCAAATCAGCGTGATATTATATATATATATATATATTTTATTTTTTTTATTTATTTATTTTATTTCTATTCACTTTGTTCTTTTCTTGTATTCATAAATCCAAATTTTCATGTTTACCCGCGTCTTGTGTTGAAATGTTGATTTTTATGCCTTATCATTATTATTATTATTTTTTTAATCGGTCTGTCACACATTCTCTGCTTGTGAGAACCTATTTTATTAGTTTAACTGCCTTTTATCTGTTTTATATTGCCCTTTTACTATGTTCAAGCACTTAGGTCAGCTGACACGCTGTTTTTAAATGTGCTCTATAAATAAATGTGGTATGGTATGGTATGGTACCGCAATGTGTGTCTTATGAACGCACCATGGCGGCATGACGTGGTGGGAATTTTGCGACATTGGTGCCGCCACGCTTGATAGTAATATTGCTGTAATATTGCGGCTTCGCCGGTCTTTTAAACGCACATTAAGCCTTGGCGCAAAGGAGGGTGGTGTCATGACCACGTGATGAATTAATGCCGAGCTCCGGCCAGGAACTATATTGAAAAGGAAAGTAAACACGGGCATAAGTTTCGTTTTGTAAACAGAACCAGCTGAGATGATAAACTGGAGCGTTGCGGTGCTCCGAGAGCTTTTCTCCGTTAGATCTGCAGCTCAGATCATCTGACAGCTCACAGGGACGGTGGAGGACACACACCTGTAGCTGCTTGTTAAAATAAAAACGTAACGAGGGCAGCTTTGATCGCAAGTTATGTCCAAGATAAACGGAAGTCTGCGACAGTGTAGAGACCGCCCCCATACCTCCTTTATGCCGCCATCGTAATCTTTTATAAAACGGACATGATTGCGCAACATTACCGCCACGGTCTGAGCTCTTATAAACGACTTTAGGCTCCCAATTTGCCGCATCGGCGTTAGCGGCAAATTGGCGGCATTGTTTTATAAAAAGGGCTTATCTATGCGTTTCCTGCATTCCTCCTCGAGGGACTTTGGTGCAGAGAATACTTTGTTATTAGTTCACAGAGCAACAACACACACAGCTTTACTGGCAGCGTCCATTCTTGTCCGAGTTGGATTCTGGAACGCAACACGAGCTCGTTAAGTCATTTCCTGGTCGGAAATTCCGAGTTCTGAGGACAACTGGAACACACCATAGGTCTATGATCAGCAAAACTGTTCAATATTAGGTGTGACAGCGGTCCGTTGTCACAGGCACCAACAATGTTCCGTTTAAAGTCACGTTGATCCACGTTCGGATGCTCAGTTTGAACGTCTAGATGTTGCCATGGAGTTGCTGCCACGTGATTGGCTGGTTGACTGACCAGCTGTACCAGACACAGTGTGTGCCTTACATCATAAACGCCCGGGCGGCTGAGGAGCGTTTAAGGAACAACATCTACTGGTTTGTTATGTTGTCTTTGATGGGAATTTCTTGCATTTGAAAAGTTTAAATTGAGCCGTTCTCAGTTGAGAAAATAAAAGACCAGAGTTAATTTAGCTTTAAAGTAAGAGCTAAACGACATTTCCAACCCATCGCTGTGGTCTGTAAAAATGCAACATAGTGCATGAAAGCTCCGCAGACGCCGGGCCAGAGATAAATCCTCCTCATTTCCTGTGTTGACAGTCTGAGGCTGCTTCCTTGACTCAGTAAAATTAACGGCCCAGAACGTTATTTTCGCGTCCAATATGCTGCCATCAATCATCCCGCGTTGCCTTCATCTCGTTTAAAAAATTATGTGTCACTGTTTCCCCACAAAGGCAAAGCAACAAACTCAGTCAGCAGGGAGAGGAGTGATGATAAAACGTTGGAGGGGGGAAATGAGTCGAATGTAAACCCCGACGACTTCTGGATGACAAGTTCCAGTTTCTGCTCATACTCGATTTAAGATGCAGAGCACAACAGTCAGTAATGGAGAGTTAAGATGTTTTAAGTCTCTTGAAGGCGAGATGAATATAAATAGACTCTTCTAGGTGCTGACCTGCAGAGTGGTGAGCATTTACTTCTCCAGGTTTCCTCTAATCAGCTCCCTGACACCAGGGAGACGTGTGAAACGACTGCTGCTCCAAGCATCTGCAGCTGATTGTATAAAGAGCTGTTAATGCTCGTCTGTTACGTAAGACGTCACGCACAAAATATTAATGGTTGGGGGGGGGGGGGGGGGGGGGGGTGATTCTGCTCATCTCTCTGATAGAGATGAAGGTAAACATATTTAAACTAGAGAATAAAACTAAACCTCTTTGTGTGGAAAAACTATTAACATTTTAGCAGCAGGATCTACATTAGAGGCAATGATAGTCATTTAAGCAAAGTGTATTTATCACAGAATGACACCTCGTATGGGCCGACGGAGCAGAAGGTATATTATAACCGTACGCGGCGGCTGCTCCTCTGTGAAGTGTGGAGTTTTTATTGCCGAGCGGGAAATTGCAAGTGCCAGGGAACAGAAGTGAGTGACATCAAGGAGGATGGGACGGTAAGGGAGCATGTAAAGCGCATCCTCATTTCACTTCTGGGGGCTGACGCTCCCTCCTACTCCCCGATCACAGAGCAGCCGGGGCTGATGGGAGCGCGGACGGGGTGGGGGAGGGATGTGATTTGGGGGCATCAAGAAGCGGAACTGACAGAGATGGATTCACTGTGGCCCAAGCATGGAATTGCTTTTTCCCTTCCCCCGGAACGGAGCTGGAAGTGTCTGCGGCCAAACGCTCGGCCTCTAAGCAGCAGCTCTCACAAAGCCTGAGAGCCGGAGCCTTGTGGGGGCTCAGAGGAAGTTAGGAGGAGCAGGTGAGAGCAGGTGGAGGGAAATTAGGAAACTTATTCAGCAAAATCTGGGTCAACGGAAAATTAAAAAAAAAAGGTTTTGCATGTTTTGTTATCTGAGTGTTTCTGTTGTGTGTTTTCATTTTCTAGTATGAGCAAAAAATGATGATGCCCTTTCTGATTTACACTTGTATTTAGAAGTAGTTTGTGACCTTAAACTGGAAACATTAGAATATGGTGCAAAAGTCAGTTTATTCAGTGATTCTAGACTGAGAGACCAATTAAAGGTCAACTTTTACTCCTATTTTTTTTGCAGTGGTCTCTAGTAGGAATGAATGCCTTGTAAGTTGTACTCTGGGGAAAAAAAGCTCTGGTGCACCTGTTTGAGGAAGTAGAAGTGAGCCACATCAGAGATGAGCTTCAGACGAGCTGAGCAAAACAATTTGGCATCAATATCATATACATCACTAGATGCCTTACCCGCGCTGTTCATCAATTGGACGAACGTCCCTAACGTGGCGGCCATCTTACCTCGGACAGCTGCCTCCTTTTGTAACATTGGTGTCAATGGTGAATGTACTATTTAAATAACTCTAACTTGCTCAATTTTCAACCAATTTTCAAACGGTTTGGTTTGTTATAAACGCCAGAGATGTGGCTGTGAAATATGACGGATTTGGACCGGTAATTTAAAAATGTTAAAGTATGTCCTATCAAGCCTATGTGCTATAAGGATTGTAATAATGCAACCTGCTTGTAAATCAGTTAATATTTAATCGAGTTAAGAGTGTTTTTGTTTAAGTTGTTCACTCACCGTCCATCTGCTACCATTGAGAACGGAACGTAAGCTGTCTGAGGTAAGATGGCCGCCGTGTAGGGACGCGGTCGACTCCCAGTTAAGGCATCTAGTGATATATATGATATCTATGCGATTTAGAGTCTTATTTCCTGATATGTGGACATCTCTCCTCTGATTGGCTAACAGCAACGTGACTCTACCACTGACTCTGTTTGCTCTGCAACGTTGATGTTTTATCTCCACCAATAACACAAGCCTGGAGGAGTTCTGCTGTGTGGTGGAGTTGCTAATGCTAACGGTTAGCTTCTACTAGCCCAGAAGGTCTCTGCTGTTTCCTGGACGCTAAACCAACAACAGCCTTCCTCGTCGTGAGTCCAGATGGGTGAGTCCATGAACGTTAAGTGACAGTGTGACGTAGATCTGTCAGGATTTTCTAATCCTAGAGTTTCACCTAGAGTCTATTTTCTATCAGAAGCTAATGCAGGAGATAGGTGGAGGAGACTAGTTTCATGTTCAGCCTGCATGAAAAACTCAGAGTGACCTGTTAGAATCAGAAATAATCAATAAAAAATGCATTTGCAGTGAAGTTCCACTTTAAATTAGGACCTCTCTCTCGTTAATGGCAAATAAAACCTACCGCACCTTAACCAGAACCACTGCTTTAACACCCTGATCAACCAATGAAATGTTCTAGATCAGCAAACAAATTCTAAAGGTAACCTGAGTAAACTCAATAGATTATTTCATTTGTCTGGTGTAAGTCTAAGGCAACACGATAGATAAACACGGTGGTGGTGGTCTGGGCTCCTTTGCTGCCTCAGGACCTGGACCACTTTCTGATGAAACCATGAATTCTGCTCTCTAAGTTACCATGAATGTGTTTGCTGTTGTTTTACCAATATTTGTTAAGTTTTAGGCAGGGTGCGAATTACACCGAGGCTTCCGGGGGAGCCCACTTAGACGGGGGGGGGGGGGGGGGGGTAGGCGCCTTGGTCCCTGAAATGCCTAGAAACGGCCCTGGGTGTGGGACTGAGTTTTGAGGGTGATCTGAATTGTATCAAATAAATAAATATTACATACTTATAAATTATTATTATTATTATTGTAAAGTTACAAACGTGTAACTTTTCAAGCACTTTGGGGTTTTTTTATGCGACTATTTTCCTGTCCTGTCTGTCTCTTAGCTGCATCTCCTCTCAATCCTCCAGAAAACTGCTGCATGGCTTCTTCATTTTCAACTAATGAGTTACTTTTGAAATTAGCAGATCAGAAAGATCTGTCAACCGCAAAAATAGCGGAATGTGCGCTGTGCGGCCGCGCCAGTGAGGTGACGTCACCGAAGCACGGGAGCTGCAGCAGCGGAGCGCGTCAGGCACAAATGAAAGAGAAAATATGAGCAAACATGAACGATCGTGTGTTAATTATGTTTTTTTTGGTGGCGCCACTTTGAGAATGTTACTGTGGCCGTGCGCAGGACGCAGCTGCCCGGCGGAGCGCATCAGTAATCAGCGCTCTGCTGCTCTCCATCCTCTCCGCCCAAAAAAAGAGCCGGTACGCTGAGAGTCCAAATAAATAATGTAATATATGTAGGAACTGGATCTTTTTTCGGGCTCCCCCTGGGTGTGTAAGTTGAGGGCTTCCAGGGGAGCCCGGCGCCCTTTCAGGGGAGCCGGGCTCCCTTTAGCTCCCCCGTAATTCGAACCCTGGTTTTAGGCGTCATTTACTTTTTCACACGTGGTCATGCAGCCTTGTCCCATTAGTAAATGAAATCATCATTTTAAAACTACATACTTTTGTTTACTCACATTTTCTTTGTCTGAGACAGAAATGTGTTTGCTGATCTGAAACGTTTCAGTTGGACAAAAAAGGAAAACAGAAGAATCTTTAAGGCGGTAAATAGTTTTTCACAGCACTCCCAATATCAAGTGAGTCTGTTACAATGAACAGCGTTGAACTGAATATGTTGCTGCTAAAACCCATAAAAATTACCCTCATTTGAATTCCAAGTGAAAAATGACTTTTCCTAATGGACCAAAGTCTGGGAGTTAACATTTGTTCGTGGGAGATCAGTTGAGAGCTCCTGTTGCTTCAGCCCTAATGGTGCATGTCTGCAGGGACGTGAGGCGCACGCGTTTCATATTCATAAGGAGTTTTTCACTTCTTCATATCATTTAGACTCTCCACACTTGTCAGTATTGTCCAAATGAAGCGAAGCAGCACAAACGTTCTACCTAAAGCTTTTGTTTTTACATTTGTCGGCTCAGAAAAACCTTAAACTCCACTCTCATCTGATAGGAGGTTTTCCTTTTTCCAAGCTTTCCTTGGAAGAGGCTGTTTTACATTTGGAAACCGTTCTTTCAGTCTCTGTAGATCACATGAAACGTTGTTGGGGTTCAGAACGGCCCTGATTAATGACCAAATATAACCCCGCCCACTTGGCCAGGACATGAATAATAAATGAGCTGCGTACTGATTGGTTGTTTTACCTCGATGGCTGCATGACTGCCTGAAGGTAGTGTGTGTGTGTGTGTGTGTGTGTGTGTGTGTGTGTGTGTGTAGCTGTGGATCTGTCTGCTGTTCATTCAAAGTCTATATTCTCACTACATCCTGCAATGTTTTTTTCTCTCGTCCAACAAGAACGTTAGCAGTAGCTCTGACTAGCGTTGTTCTGCGGTTAGCATTACTGCAACCAATGTTCACAGACATGTTCCAACGCTGAAGTGGCTTTGGACAAGTTGTGTCTGATGGTGCGTTCAATTTGTCCTCGGAACTCAGAAATCCCGACTTCCAAGTAGGAAAAATCAAATTAAACGCCCCGTAGAGTCGGACCTCCCAGTCGGAAACTCTGAAGTTTTTCATAACTCCGACCTCGAGATTCAAGATGGCAGCTCTCCGTATGAACAACAGTAAGTTTTGGTTCAAATGTGTTTATTTTATAAGACACACATATAAGTGTGTGTTTAAAATCAATGTTACATGTAGCGCTTGCATCTCTAAGCTGAACAAACTAAAAGTGTTTATTAGTCATCTGTGTTCGTTGAGAGCTACCAAAACAGCAGTTTTCGATGGCGCCACCATATTGGAATTCCGACTTCTCTGACTACGGTAACCAGAACGCTGTTAACTTGGGTCATTCCTAGTTCCGAGTTCCAACTTCCGAGGTAAACTTATGACGTATTAAACCAGCTTTTCTCAGAACGAGCCGTTTCTCAGCATCCATTAAAATATGACTAATTTACATAGGAAAGCAGGTCAGAGACGGCACAGGTTTAGTTACATTACACACCTCAAGCTGTCTTTATTGGTTTGTAATTATTTTTCACCTTTTAGGTCCGCGTTACACAGGAAGAATGCAACAACGGCATTTAATGAAAGCAACCTTCAGTATAGAATTTAGCATGTGGAGCTGCAAAAGTGGAATGCAGCCCGCATTACAACACCTGAGCTTTGTTCAGATTCACATTAGCTGTGAAACAGGCCTGTAGCAGAAGCATGACTGAGGAAAACACTCAAACTACATGAATCACAAACACATTATCCTTCAAGTTACTTCATTTTATTTCTGGAGGTCACCTGAGGACCCCCGCTGGGTGTTTCACAACTCTCTAACGGAGTCCTGAGCAGCCGTGTTTGGTTCTGTTCTGTGGTACCAGGGTTCAACAGGTTAAACACATCCGTCTGTTACTCGATTACTCTGGATGTTTCAGAAATTCAATTGTTGATGGGTCGTAAAATTTGACAGATTTCTAGATTTCTGCAAACAGCCTGACCCAGAGCAGGTCTGGAGCATTTTCCAGGCTACGTAATGAAAACACTGTTCAGAACCGCCCGTCTCCCTCCTAAGTGCCTCAGGTGGGGGGAAATAATCAGTGCGTTGAGTTTTCGACAGACAAAACTACAGAACACGTCAGAGATTTACTTCCTGTCAGCCAAAATGAATTTGTCCGCATCAGGATTGCGAGCAGGCATTCATGTGTGTGAAAAGACAGAGAGCATTATGCTGCGCCCACGCCCCCGTTGTCTAACAGGATTCGGTGTATTTGTGCAGACTGAAGCCTCCACGTTGGGCTGTGTGATCAGAATGCAGCAGCAGCCACGACGGTGAGGGCCATCGCAGCACGCTGACGAGACGTGAAGTGAGAGTGAGTCAAACAGCGATGATGAAGAGGTCATAAATACATTCAAAGACACTTGTTCTGCCTCTCCTAGCACAGATCTGCCACAAATAATGTTCTCCAGCCACGGAGATGGAGAAGTGGAATTCCTTTTCACTTTGAGTCACTTTTCATTCTGAAGACGAGAGAAGAATGGCTGCCATCTCTGAGAGGAATGATAAAGAGGGTTGCATTACTGTGTGTGGATTGCAAAGCAATGGATTTGACTATTCATGGGGATCACAGCCTGTTGTTGAAGACACACGTCTAGCTCAATGCAATATGCTTCACGGTTCAGCATTTTCCTGTTTCTCTTCTCATTCCAGCAGATTAACATCAAACACAGAGGTAGCGCTGCCGCGGAGCATCAGCCTTTAAATAATGACGCGTAAGCACAGAGATTTGGTCCAGTTATTGTTCATAAAGGAGAGAGTGACTTTTCCTCAAACGTTCCTGCAGCAGCTCTTTAAACCCTGTGACTACTCATGTATTTATGCAGCGCCGAGGCATCTGATAAATAGGTGTTTTACACTGCTGCTAAATTTAAGTGTGACGGCAGCAGAACATGCTGCTGGTAGCAGAGTGTGGTGTAAAGGTGGTCCTCGGCGAGAGCTCTGCTCTCTTCACTCTTTGATTGACAAAGCGTCGTCTAATACAAGTCTGTGCAACACATGTCACGACCCCGTCACCTCCGCCGCGCCGCACTGCAGACAGCTGATGAGACAGGAGGCAAAAACTCCACTCCACAAGCGATGGAGCAGCTGTCAGAGAGCCGAACTTCCACACCGGTCTGTACCTGCCACCGAGCAGCTAAAACGCAAGGAGGCTTAGAAGTGAGAGAGAAGGTAGGGAAAGGTGGCGTGCTAAAGAGGACAGCAAGTTTACAAAAAGATGCAAATGGTGAGTCAAAAGAAGTAAACTAAAAAGATCATCAAGCGTAATTTGGATTTACTTTCTCAAAAATCTATGACAACATGCTTACATTTTGTTCCATAAATGGTAAACGGCCTGTCTTTGTATGGCGCCTTCTTAGGGTTCTACAGCCCCCCAAGGTGCTTCACAACATAATCAGTCATTCACACACTGGTGGAGATGAGCTTCGATGTAGCTACAGCTGCCCTGAGGCTGCTGAGCACAGGCACCACCAGCCCTCCAACCACCAGTAGGCAAGGTGGGTTAAGTGTCTTGCCCAAGGACACAACAGCAGCATTCTCTGACAGGAGCCGGGATCGAACCTACAACCTTCCAATTACTGGACAACCTGCTCTACTTCCTGAGCTACTGCTGAACATAAACAAAGAATCGAGATCTAAAGAAACGTTAAATCTGCAGTCAGTGGCTCATTAGGGTCACCATGACAACAGTACCCTAGAGCCTCTCACTCCCCAAGAGAGGCCTAGTTATAAATAGTGGTGGATCTAGAAAATTTAAGGGGGGGTTAAGGGGCAAAGGACTAGGTAGGGTGGCAATGCTGGACCTCCTCATTGAAGTATGTGAAAATCCCCTAGATTGATTTTTGATTGATTGATTGATTGATTGATTGATTGATTGATTGATTGATTGATTGATTGATTGATTGATTGATTGATTGATTGATTGATTGATTCGTTGATTGATTGATTGAAGTGTCATATACCCTAATTGGTACCCAGCCCTCGCGGGCTTATTAGACACCATAACAAATAACAAACCACAGCTATGTGACATTAAACAAAACAAAACACAACATTACAAAACAAGGATTTATCCACGCAGGACCTTAAATTTCAGGATATAAAATTCTTCGCCGTCTACACCAGGCCTTTCCAAAAATGTTGCTAAAATGAAGACGCTATTTTCAAATAACCAGTGCATCAGCTCAGCTTCCTGTTTCCAAGATAAGTATGGATTTTTCAACTGGATTAATTCAAACAAAGGCTCTCTTAAGTCACAATATAAGGAACAATGAAAGATAAAGTGGAATTCATCCTCAACCACCTGGAAATCACAAAATTCACCTTTTAATTGCCTCACTCCCACTGCCAAAGGCAGAGTAGTAGTTCTCGGTTGGGCAGAGAGATCTTTGTCTTCTCGTTAAATTACACTGGATCAATGGTTCTGTTGCATAGTCCTTTTTAAACTGTACATAATTTCTACATTTTGGCTTTTTCCAGAAATCCCAACTCCTGTTTAACATGGTTGATGTTACATTTTAAATGACGTTGACGTTGTATTCATATTCAAATCCGAAAGAAATTATTGAAATATCTCTGAACCACAGATGAAAATGAGTTCTATCCCAGTTAAAAATGTTCTTTGTTAATCTTCCTTCAGACAAACAAAGACGCACCATTTCACATCTTTGTTTTATAACACACAGAACCCATCCTGTGTCCC
This sequence comes from Aphyosemion australe, assembly GCA_006937985.1. Taxonomy (NCBI): domain Eukaryota; kingdom Metazoa; phylum Chordata; class Actinopteri; order Cyprinodontiformes; family Nothobranchiidae; genus Aphyosemion; species Aphyosemion australe. Next base: position 262,429 of record SSNS01000066.1, read on the forward strand.
CATATGTCAAAAGAATTAACGGCATATTCACAAAAATACTTAGAAGACTGTTTGTTGTGTCTATTTCTTCTAAGAATAAAGAGACAATTTCAGGTATAAATGAGGAAAACAAAATGGGAAAACACAAATTAAAGAACTCAAACCACTTTACTGATTTCAGCTGATTGATTTAGGATTGATTGATATAAAAGCACAGTGTGTAATATTTTGAGGACTGAGCACCACCTCACCCCTGCCACGTGGACCCCAAGGGATAAACAATCACACCCTGCTCAAACCTCACCTTTCCTGGTGGGGTCACCCAATAGGACAGCGGGAGGGTTAGAGTCAGAAAACGCCATTTCTAATCAAGTTCTACATATTTATGCTTTTTTTGCTGAAAGAGGAGAAGCACATTGAACATTTTGACGGAGATGGAAGAGGAACAAACAGCAATAATGGCGCTCCAGTGCTTATAGTGTCCTTAATTACTACTGAAGGACTGGAATTTGACCAGAAATTAGCGAAATATAAAACAGGAGCATGAATTATTTAGCTGTTATCCTGTTTGACAGAAGTCTCCAAAGTCTGCTTCTTTAAAAACAACGAGGAGTTCGTCAGGTACAAAGAGCAGCCCGACCTGTTGAATGAAATATTTAAGAGTTCAGATCTGCATGCGAGCAGAGCCGAGTTCCCGTCCAACACGACATGACAGCATAATCCCTGTTCTCTGTGGTTCAGGCGCAGTATTAAATGGAAAAGCCAAAGAGAAGAGGGAGATAAAGAAGAGGAGAAGTCTTCTCTTTCAACTAATTAGATGTGAAGGTTGTGAAAGAGCCGAGCACGACACTGACAGTTGCTCTCTCTGGGCAAAAGACGGAAGTCTTCAACCCACAGACCAATTTGTACCAGAGTCAGTCAGTCTCAGTGACCTGCAGGGGAGGAGATTTATGTCAAAATACAGCCATGCTTCCTCTGTTTTTAAATGAGAAGTTAATGCAACAGGCCTCCAGATGAATACTCACAACAAAGTGTCGTTTCTGAAAGTAGCAGCTAAAGCTGGTGGTGCTGCCTCAGGTTAGCCTAGCTTCCACTTTAAAAGGTACAGTCGATGATCAAAAATCAATTACCAGATTTAAAAGTTTGGTTCAAAAATGAAGTCTTTTCCCTGACTTTGCTTTATGAAGCTCTTTGCTCTGAATCTTTCTCACAAGAACTGATTCTTGAAATCCTCAGTACCCTCCAGAATGAGCCGTTTCAGGACTCTGTCCCTTTAAGAAAACAAGCTGGCCACGCCCACCCATCGCCCACTCAAGCTGCTTTAAGCTGAGAAGCTCCGATGTCAGGGACGGGCTCAGAGTAGAAGCTGTTCTTTCTCCAGCAGCAGCTCTGATCAGCAGCTTAGATCCTAGACAGGTTTTGTAGCAGTGTGTTGTGATCCTGGCTGCAGTTTTCCCATGAAGATGATTTAGTTTGGAAGCAGAAGCTCTGGAACCGTTCATGAGGAGGAAGACACGTTCTTTAGGAGCCTGCACATTGATCCGGTGTTGCTTGATAGACTGACTGATGATGGCTGGGAGATTGATGAGGGCTGTTTTACACAAAGCCTTGACCAACAGTGTAGTTTTGGTTTTCCATAACCTTAAGTTTTTAAATTTGGTACTGAAGCATAAGTACAAACATCTGAAATGTTTCTAAAGCTTTTGGTGACAGACGGATGCAGTCACACCTTCCTGCTGCTGTTCCTGAGCTCCTGGTGGCCCCCCGACCCCTCAGATGCTAGACTCATCACATGGAGCCTTTGTAGAAACGCAGCAGGGACTCTGTTCATTTCCATGGCAGACAAACCTTGGACACAATCTATCTGATCACTCCACAACATTCTGGTGTTTCTGCAGCTGTCTGTTGTTATAGTTGTGGCCACAGCTGCAGAAAATGTTTAAGCAACAAGAATGAAACCTCCACTAATGAAGAATCATCCATCAGAAATCACGTTGCTCTGTGAAATCACAAATAGCTGTGGTGTTTTATTCTCAGTTTAACCTTTGATAAAGCTCTGATGGGAACTCTTGTGATTTGGTGCTGCATAAATAAACTGAATTAAACTTGATTCATCTGCATTCCTTCATTAATGCAGACGCACATTTGATTTCTGCTGTAGGCTAATGTTCTTTAAAGTGTTTGAACCCTAAAAGTGGAGCTACTTAAACTTCTGCACAACGGATTGTGGGTCGGAGTGTTCTGGAAGTTACGCTCTGATAAATACAGAGAGAGAGGTAGTATCTGGGCAGGATCTGCAGGACACATTTAGAGCAATAACATGAGGTACAGGTCACTTAGCTCAGGTAAAGGCTGAAGAGTTATGCGCTTTTATTGCAACAGCGGTGAAAAAGAAATCTGATTATTTTGTCTGAGACAGCTGTGTTTTGCAGGGAGGAGGTAGAAAAATAGATGCACTTTATTAATCCCAGCCTGGGAAATTGTTTAGGAACAGCAGCAAACATAAAAACAACAGATAAAAAAAAAAGAGCAGAGTAATATGATTACCGTGCAGCTGGAGGTGACAGATGTGGTAGACTTTAATAAACATCACACAGTGAGATCGTGTTGTATCACGATGTTTTACAAAGTCTGGAGTTGGTCAAGAAGGTCCCAGAAGACACTCTGTTCTCAGTAGGCGGGGCTTAAAGGTATTGCAGACATTCTTTACTTCCGGGTGGATTATCTAAACCAGTGAACCGCAAATGGCGGCCCGCGGGCCACATCCGGCCCGCCAGTCCTGTCCACCCGGCCCCCTGTGCCATTTTACGGGTTATTGGCAAGATGTATGGCCTTTGGCCCGACAATGTCGGGGTCTTGGCAAAATGTCGGGCCAATACATCTTGCTACGTACCTGACAATTTGCCAATAACCCGACATTGTCTGTAAAATGGCAACCCCAATTAGTGACTTTGAAGTTTAGCAGCAAAATTCATGTCCCAGATATCAATAAACATCGTCAAGCTGCACCTCTAAAGACACCGCAGCATCTTGGCTAAAACACCATATAACCTTTTTTACGTTCTCCAAACAACTAAAAATACAACCAAAAGAGTGACTGGAACTCCTGCTTCATGTGTGAGGGGTTTAGCCACATTTCTGTCTCTAGCGCTGCTAAAAATCTAATCGTACACATTTTATCCACCCATGATGAATTGTTGTTCTTCCCTCTATCAAACTCAAACTTTGTACAGCTAATGTCAAGATTTAAAATCAATCAAAATGAGACCAAAAGTAATCAAACTGACCTTGTGGTTACAGACATGTGCTCATTAAAGTGTGTGTGTGTGTGTGTGTGTGTGTGTGTGTGTGTGTCATTTTCTGGCAATAGGCTGTGGGCCAATCAGGAAAGAGAAAATGCATGTTCTCCTTTGTTTCTAAATTAAATGAAACAAACAGAGAAACATCCTTTAATCACAAATGACTACAAGTCATAGCTCTCATTCATTATTTTATTTAGTCTGCAGCAGTTCTTAGAATGTCTGTTTTTGCACTTTCCACCATATTAGTGCATAATTGTGTTTTGACAAAAACTGGCCACAGGAAGAGAGCAACACATGTACTAGTACAATAATTACCTGGTTGATAGGCAGAGCCACTAAACTAAACGCTGAAATAAAAACATACAGTAATAATTGAACTTTATTATAGAAGAGCATCTGGCCCTCACGGTGTCTGCTGGGAAAAACTAGAGCAAATTTAATTGAGGACCCCAGATCTAAACCATTGGTCCACATAACTGTCAATCATTCTGGTGAAGCCAATCCTGGGTTAGTTTTCACTTCCTGCGCACGCACACTGTTTTAGCAGAGCGATACGCTTCTACCTCTCCGTTCTCACCAGGTTCTTTTGAGAATGGCTGAGAGTCGCGAGAGAAAAATTGTCTTCGAAGTCTATGATAAGAAGAAAAAGGACTCCAAAGTGAGAAATAAGACCAGAGTTATTTTAGGAGACTCTTATCAACAATGGCACTGAAAGAGAAGGTTGGCCTCCTCACAGACGCCGCTGTTGCTGGTTTTCTGCTCGACAGGTAAGCTAACGTTCCGCATGCTATTTGGAGAAATGCATTTCATATTACTGCACTTACGACCTCACAATTACACATTACGACTTGCAGCTACTTGTAAACAGAGCGTGCACGAGGATAACTGGGCGATCCCTCTCAGGGGCTGGTAGAGTGTTGCACAACGTGGAGAGGGCGGTTCTTTCCTGAAATTCAGAAACATCATATGCATTACTTTTAAGTGATGCATAAGGGCGATGGTGGCAGAGGAGATAAGTGGCCGCCTTGCAATCGGAAAGTTGCAGGTTCGCGACCCGCTCAGTCTGTCACTGTTGTTGTGTCCTTGGGCAAGACACTTAACCCGCATTGCCTGCAGGTGGTGGTCGGAGGGGCCGGTGGCGCCAGTGTACAGCAGGTCCCGCCTCTGTCAGTGCGCCCCAGGGCAGCTGTAGCTACATTGTAGCTCATCTCCACCAGCGTGTGTGTGTGAATGGGTGGATGACTGTATTGTGAAGCGCCTTGGGGGGTTGTAGAACCCTAAGAAGGCGCTATACAAATACAGGCCCTTTACCATTTAGATGTGTCAGGTTTTTAATCCAACATCCACCTTTTAGTGCAAATCTGATGATTTATGTGCGTTTTGACCACTGTGGTTGAGGCCCAAGCCTTTGCTAACTTTTAATCCCAAAGTAACTAAATTCAAGTTTGAAGGTAATCTGTGTAAATCTGTTAAGGCTAGAGCAGGGCAAATATGGTGTCCAAACATCACTTGCTGTGGATCATGGCTGTGAGCCACGTATGTCTACTAACTTCCATACCTTATATGTTAAAGTACATCAAGTGTTTGGATGTTGTTGAAACCCTCAGAAGACAAAACTTCCCAGGCTCATGCAGAGTCTCACCACATCCTCAGCTTGGCACATGATGAAGTGAAACACATTTACCTTTTAACATTTTGTCATTTATCTGTCACCTTTCCCAACACACACTTACAAGTGAGGACACACGCTTCAGATCAGTGCGAGATAACGCAGGAGGTGCTAAATCTGTGTCAACGACAGGGCAGGTAGAGCAAGAACAGAAGAGCAGGTGAGTCGTGTTTGTGCGTGGAGACGACTGATGATGAGTCGTCGCAAAGGGAACGCCACTGCTTGCTCCTCCATAGAGGAACCGAACGTGAAAGCAGCTCTGTGGGTCTGGGTCTCAGAAGGAGGAGTGGGTTTAGAAATCCAGCTGCTGACTCGCCCAACTCTCTGCAGGTATGTGTCTGCAGCTGGATGACTCTGAATCTGGCAGCCAGTGAAGGTCAGTAAAGTGACATGTGTCCTTTTAATGGAGCAGACACCAGATGTGCTCCTGGACCAAATGTACCAAACGTTAGGTGGTAAGCTGAGTCAGAAGCACGAGACAGCAGCACTATGATGAGCAGCAATCAGTGACGACTACGGGATTCTGCAACTTTCATTAGACAGAGTGATTTGTAGATATTACAACATAAAACAGAGCAATAAATCATGATTAGTCGTGCAGCATAAATATGCAGTAATCTACAGGGTTTAGTCCCAAATTAAATACTTAGAATAACATTAAGGAAAAGACACATTTAGTAGCTTTCTCTGCTCCGTGTTAAGTGAAATCATAAATCACTGAGTAAAAAGAACAGCCAATGTTGAGAATTATTAATCATAAAACTGGTAAATATAAATGAGGGCATTAACTTCAAATGGAAAACAGATGAAATACTGTGGAACAAAGCTCACGTCATTAAGAACCATTTGTTTTTTTGGATGCCTTTTAAGTATTGAGTAAATAAAATGTAAAAGTTATATTTCTAAAATCAGTGAGTGAATAAAAACAGATCAGAATAACAGGAGGTCAGGTTGTTTAGGAGGAACGTTAGAAGGATGCATGTCGTCTGTCTTCGTTCCTGCTGGAGTTTTAAACCCATAATATGAAACGTTTTCATATTTTAAACCATGTTCTTGAGCCAGTTTGTGCTAAAATGACCCTTTACAGGGTTAATGATGTCACTCAGACCCCCACCGCCCTCTGTGGCCAGAATACCGCACTTGCAACTTCAGAGTGGCGGTCCGGTTCCTGTTGGACTTGGTAAAGTGGAGCTGACATGCCTGGTGCTGCAGTCTGCTTCCAGCATGTTTCCTGCATGTTTTAGATCATGAACACAGCTGATTTACCTGATTTAGTGATGAACCGCTCCTGTAGACACTAATGAAGGCTGAGGAGACATTTCAGCAGTTAGATTAAGGTGTTAAAAAGACCAACGCACAGCGAGGAGATACGTTTCACTTTCGCTAACGGACACTAGGGGGTGCTAAAAACAAGCCAAAACTGCATCATTTCCCTTTAAAGTAAAATCATCTCATGTTAAAAAACAGTGGATTATACTTCCATCTCATGCAACCTGTGAATACTCAGACTGTTCGATGTGTTTGACTCTCAGCTGCATTTTAGCTCAATGACTGGAAAATTGACAAACAGGTGATCAGTTGTAAGCCTACGACCAGACACTCTAATAATAATAATAATAATAATAATACATTTTATTTGTAAGCGCCTTTCAGGACTCTCAAGGTCACTTTAACAAAGGATAAATAGCACAACAACATCGTAAAATCATAGGTTAAACAATTTACAACAGATTATCCAGGATCACTGGATGAATCAAGAAATAATATATATATAAAATAAAGATACAATCTTAGGCAATAGTCAAACGCGTCGCCCAGGTGCATTCAGTAATTTCAGCAAAAAAGATCACGTTAATCACTAATGAATATTTATCCTGGCCCGTAGGTGCGTTCAACCAGTCACGCAGAATACGCTTGCCTGAATAAGTGTGCTTTGAGCAGCAGAGATTTAAAATGTTGAACAGAGGTCGCTAAACGAATTGTTGGAGGAAGTTTATTCCAGAGCCGGGGAGCCTGAGAGCCAAAGGACCTGAGGCCCATAGTGGATAGATGTATACGAGGTGTCATGAGTAAGCTACTGGTTGTTGAGCGAAGGGTACATGGTGGTTTACAATGGCTAAGAAGGTTACTTAAATAAGCAGGAGCCATGGTATTCAGGGCTTTGTATGTTAGAAGGAGAATTTTAAATTCAATATGGTATCACACTGGTAGCCAGTCAGTGCGGTTACATGTGCAGTATCAACATCTAAGTCGATCCTGGTCGCTCTTATGATAATAAGCTGGGAGTCTTTATCCTGGTTTACTTGCGCTTTAGAAAACCAACCTCTCAATTGAAGTTCGTTCCACTCCGGTACAGTAGGTGGCGACATGCGCCCTTTCATGTCGGCATTTGTCTGGTTAGCTTATAGCAACGCAAATAGTAAACAAACGCTGGCGGGAGTGAAGCAGACGGAATTGAAACAGGATATGCATGATGGATGAAGGAATGGACGACAACGCTGCAGCACAGCTTATGTGTTACATACTGTACGGTTTGATGTTACGCGTGTTACGTTGTGGCGGTGAAATTATCAGATGAGCGCTACTGCGGTTGCGCCACTTCCGGAACGCGAGCGTCAAATCGGTTCAGCTCGGCTGACCCGTTTACATGCAGAATGAATTCAGATAACTACCGCATTATCTGGGTGCTTCAGCCCGATTAGAAGAAGTTCACCTTCAGCCAGACTAACGCGTTTACATGCATTTAGAAAAAATGACGTGAGTCTTTTTAGGGCAATACTTTGGTCTTCTGATGCGCATGTACACGCACTGAGTGAAGCTCTTCAAGAACTGGAATAATACGTTGAGAGGAAGGTGTTCTAGTGATGCAGCGTTTTCTACCAGTTGAAGTCTGTGAATTAGTTTTTGTGGAAGACCTGCAAGCAGGGGCTGAGCTCTGGGTGGGCCTGAGTGTGCACAGGCCCACCCAGGTTGACTTGGTGTTGCTATAACACCAACATTTGGCCAAGCAACTTCTTAGCAATCCCAGTTATGTTGTAACAACAATTACAATAAAAAAATGATTTAAATTGAATTTATATTTAATTTATTTTAATTTAATGAATGTGCAATATTTTTCAGTGTAATAAGTGCCAAAGTCACAATATTGCGCCATTTTTGGAGTTTAGAGTTTGAAAGCCGCCTCCTGCCGGGGAGAGGAGGAGACGAGCGGAGCTCACAGAGGGCGAATATTAGAGAGGAAAAACCTACACTGCTGACAGGTCTGTTCATTGTTGACAAAGTTCTTTCACTGGTAATGGCTGACTGATTCTGAAGAACATTCACCCTCGGATGAAGATTTTCACTCGTCCAGTGAGAGAGTGACGCTGTTGCAGCGCACATCAGCATTCCATGTGCTTCATGAGAGTCATAACCAGGCTGCACACACGTGAAGCTTATTCCACCGTGTTCAGGACACGCTGGATGTAGAAAGGATGGTAAAAAAACACCGCTAATGGTGACAGACGTAGCGGGAATGTAAAAAAAGCCGCAAATAGCGGCAGACGCGGTAGATGAGGTGCGTCACATAATCGATATGAATATTTCATGTCAATAGCAGCGCTGTCCCGAGAGCTCTGCACACTTAACAAGAGCAGAGCAGCTGTCTCTGATGCAGAAGTGTAAGGTTTTGTGCCGTTAGTCTAGTAAAGAAAGAAAAAAAGTCTCTCTGAACAGCAGCAAAACAATAAAGCGACATTAAGTTGCCTACATTACAGCCAGACTCTGGCACCTTGATTTCCGAATGACATGCAAAATTTGATTTCATCTGAAAAAAGTACTTTGGACCACTGAGCAACAGGCCAGTGCTGCTTCACTGTAGCCCAGGTCAGGCGCTTCTGCCGCTGTTTCTGGTTCAAAAGTGGCTTGACCTGGGGAATGCGGCACCTGTAGCCCATTTCCTGCACACGCCTGTACACGGTGGCTCTGGATGTTTTCACTCTGGACTCAGTCCACTGCTTCCGCAGGTCCCCCAAGGTCTGGAATCGGTCCTTCTCCACAAGGGACCGGACACCTCTTCTCGTTGTGCAGCGTTTTCTGCCACACTTTTTCCTTCCCACAGACTTCCCACTGAGGTGCCTTGATACAGCACTCTGGGAACAGCCTATTGGTTCAGAAATGTCTTTCTGTGTCTTACCCTCTTGCTTGAGGGTGTCAATGATGACCTTCTGGACAGCAGTCAGGTCGGCAGTCTTACCCATGATTGCGGTTTTGAGTAATGAACCAGGCTGGGAGTTTTTAAAAGCCTCAGGAATCGTTTGCAGGTGTTTAGAGTTAATTAGTTGATTCAGATGATTAGGTTAATAGCTCGTTTAGAGAAACTTTCCATGATATGCTAATTTTTTGAGATAGGAATTTTGGGTTTTCATGAGCTGTATGCCACAATCATCAATATTAAAACAATAAACGGCTTGAACTACTTCAGTTGTGTGTAATAAATCTAAAATATATGAAAGTCTAATGTTTATCAGTACATTACAGAAAATAATCAACTTCATCACAATATGCTCATTTTTTGAGGACCTGTAGAAGAAAATTCTAGATCGGGTATCGGAGACTATGGACCCGATCTATGACCCGATCCATAAGAACAGATCTATTCAGTATATTTCTATGTGCTGTGAGTGACGATGTCCTGCGCTACAGCCCCACGTTGCAGCATGATTGTTGAGTTTAACGAGCCACAGCTGCAAATAGTATCACTCATGAAGTTTTTACTTTAAACCAGAAGATAGTGGAAAGGTGTAAATTAAATCTGAGCAACACTTTTGGGTGTTTCTTTTGAAATTTTCGGAGTTTATAAAGTTTGAAAATCGCCTCCAGCCGGGACGCTCCCGGCGGAGGGAGGAGACAAGCGGAGCTCACAGATACAATGCTGGCAGGTCTGTTCATTGTTGGCAAAGTTCTTTGAGTGGTAATGGTTGACTTTTGATTCTGAATTGGAATATTCGCCCTCTGATGAAGACTCACTCATCCAGTGAGAGAAAGTTACGCTGCGCGCAGCAACAGAGAGTCTGTGCTTCACCAGAGTAATCAGGCTGCACTCACACAATCCGAGGCTTATTTCTCCGTGATCGGGACACGGTGGGTGTAGAAAGGATGGTAAAAACACACTAATGGTGACAGGCACAGCGGGAATGTAAAAAAAATCCGCAAATAGCTAGCCTGGCAAGCCATCCTATATATGTGAATATATAGTCTGGCCACGAACCATTGACGGCTCTCAGTCGTGAGGCGGGATCTACGGTTGTCTTTCAAAATGTCAGCACGCAATTGGATAGCGCTAGGACCAATCAGAGTAACGAACAACGTGACGTAATCACAGCGATGGAAAAGAGGGAGGCAGCAATGGCGTCTAACATCAATGATTTCTGTCGTTTTTGTATAAAAACATGTGAATATCAGGTGTACTGGGACATTGCACTACTTTGTTTGATAAAAATAAGAAGCCGCTAAGTATATCAGACAGACTTACGCACGTTGGAGTCTAAATAATCCAATGTTGATGACAAAGCCGTTTCAAACCAACGTGGTTCCTGCGTTGCCGCCATGTTCATTGGGTTCGCGGCCGCAGCGCTGACGTCATCGGCTTCTCCCGCTCTGTGATTGGCCCACAATATAGAGCGCTGTGATTGGCCCAACCAAAACTATAGCGAGCTGTGATTGGACAGCCACAGGCTGTGAGGGTTCCTATGAAGCGTGCCTAGACCAAACTCTGCAAAGCAAGAATTTGGTCTAGTTCACTAGGCTAGCAAATAGCGGCAGCCACAGTAAATATGAAAGTGAAAGTAAAAGTGCGTCACATAATCGATGTGAACGTTCCACGTATTCCAAACATCTATGGTCCACAATATAAGGAACTTTCCTTAGATTAAATGATCATTACATTCATGGAAAGGTCCACCCTGAAGCTGTACAAGCCCAACAAACCTGATAAATATGGCTATAAAGCATTAGTCTTGAGTGGCCAATATCAGAAAATACAATATAAAAATAACTAAATGAAGCAAAAATGAATAAAGAACTTTATATATGTGTAAATTAAAAATATAAAATATGTAATGAAAATTTTAAAATTATCTGTAAAAATAAGAAGGAACATTTGTAAAAAATTATACATTCCAATATGGCAGCCTGGTGAAGTCATAATATGCTAATTAGATGAGTGAATTTGCTCCCATCACAAAATTTGGGTCCTACTGAAGATTGTTCTCATTTACAGTTTACCTTTATCTCTAACCATTTTCAGCTACAACCTTTTGAAATAGTCATGTCAGAATTGAATATTTAAAAAAAACCTGGTGCCTAAAGGGTTAATACTGTTTTTCCATATCGGTATCGGATCGATAGACAGATACTAAACTTCTGATATCGGTATCGGATCGAATGTGAAAAAATTGGATCGGTGCATCCCTAAAAACTACCCTGAAATGTACTTTCTGGCCCCTATTGCCAGGAAACTACATACTGTCTCTTTAATCATGTTTTCCTTGAATTTGGAATATTTTAAGGCAGTATGTCTAATTGTTTTGCATTTGAACAAAGTCAGAAAACAGGATAAATCCTAATAATCTGAGAGTTGTCGCAATAGTTATTCCCATGTTTGCCTTTTTAAAATCTCACTGCATCTGGGATACACCCCACGTCTCTGTAGCTCTGGAAACGAGTCGGGGGTGGGGGTGGGGGGAGGGGCTGAAATAAAACGATGGGAATGTTTCAACGATCCTCAATGCTGAGAGCAGCAAACTCCAACCATCTCAGAAATTAAACCTTTATACCCGGCTGCTTAGAGAGGAATAAAATATCTTTTATGAAATTTCTTGCTAAGTAAAAAATAAAAGTAACTTTGTATGAAAATGTACATTTAGAGAAAATATATGTAAACTATCTGATGGCTAACAATGTGTTTTCCACCAATAAACAATGCAATTAAAATGTATTCTGTTTAAGATCAAAGGTCAGACATTCTCCATCAGGATCTTCAAAGGAACAGAATTCATTTTTCCATCAGCTACAGCAACTGGTCCAGGTCCTGAAGCAGCCCTAGACCATCACACCACCACCCCCATGCCTGACTGTTGCTATGATCTGTTTCTGAAATGACGTTAGTCTTTCTCCAGATGTAATGGGACACACACCTTCCAAAAAGGTCCACTTTCTCTCATCAGTCCACAGAAAATTTTCCTAAAAGTCCTGAGGATCATCGCAAAGTTATTGGAAGTCATCTTTGTTATGGTCGTTCTGTGTTTTTTATCCGATTTCATTTTATGTGGTTCTTCGTTATACACAGAGCAAAAAGTTTGTTTTTACCTTTGCTGACATGTTTTGGCGTCTACTGCTGCCTTCGTCAGAGCAACTGCCAGATGTTGGTGGCGTCACTTCTGCTTATCTGCTCTGTGTAATGGCGCCCTCGCATGTTGTTGAGTTGGGACAAAGCAAGCTAACAGCCAGGCATCGGGTTCCTTTAGACCACATCAGGGTCCTGCCTGCTAAGACTAGGTTAACCCCTCACACTTTTTATTGTTTCAAGCCTTTTGCTGTGTGAGTGGATCCCCACAGATTTATTGATTCTCATATTTGGGAGAAGAAGGAGCTGAATAATATTTCTAAAAGGATTTCTGAAGAGCTGAACATTACAGCAGAGATTTGGGGTTGAAAGTGAGGAGCTTGCATCACATTTGTGGGGAGAAATACAATCAGAGCTGGAGTTAGACTCAGTTGTCTGATTGTTGCACTGACCTGCACTGATGGAGAGGATAATGAGTAAATTACCACAAATACAACAAATCACTGCTTATTTTGTCAAAATCATAATTATACCAACTCTAAACTGGTGTTAGACTCAAACACAAAATGCTGCACTCAGTAAAATTATCCTCAGCAAAAGTTTGTGGTAACACCCTAACCCTTTATTAATGCTACTTAGTGCATTATTAAGCATTAATAAACTATTAAATAAAGCATTAATAACTGCTTAATGTTAATATTATGTAATGCATTACCAAGCAGACCCCCCCCCTCCCCCTGACCCTTTGTCCTAGCCTTAAGGACACTTAATAGTTAACAAAGGGATCCCTTGTTTACACCAGCTCAGTGGTCTGGTGGTATGAGTGTCTGAGCCCTGGGACTGGAAGATCGGGGTTCAAATCCCAGTCGAGTCATACCAAAGACTTTAAAACTGGGACCCAGTGCCTCCATGCTTGACACTCAGCATTAAGGGGTTGGATTGGGGGCTTAAACCACCAAATGGTTCCTGAGTCCACCCATGTCTGCAGCTCACCGCTCCCCATGGGTCAAATGCAAGTGAACAATTTTCACCACAAACCAGTGTGTGTGACAATCTTTATTAAACTGCTCTAAGTAACATTAATAAAGGGACCCTTGTTGTAAAGTGTTACCAAGCATGCTAGCACTGTTTTTGGGTTGAGTTTGTCTTTTCTTCCTCCCACGTGTGCGTCTGTACATTATGTGCTGCCCTCAATAAAACAAACTAGAGTGATTGCGGCTGCGTTCCAGAGTGTGAGAGTTCTAGGCAAGCGTAGGTGTTTCATGAAATGAGGACGCTGAATGACACCACACAGGTGTGCATCTGAACAGGAGCAGCCACGAGGCTCTCATATTTATTAAGGGTTCAGGGAAAAAGTTAGTTCAACCATAAAACTCACTATGTCTTCTATGAGGGGAGACGCGTGGACCAGAGGACACAAGAGCTCAAGGGATGTTGAACGTGGAAGAGAGATTCAGTTCAATTCAGTTTATAGCGCTAAATCACGACAAGAGTCGTCTCAAGGCACTTCACAAAGTAAACATTCCAATTGAGTTCAGTTCATGAAGCCAATTAGTAAAAGGGTTCCTATATAAGGAACCCAGCAGATTGCATTGAGTCACTGACTTGTTGTGTCAGTGACTTTTAAACAATCCTCATACTAAGCAAGCATGTAGCGACAGTGGAGAGGAAAACTCCCTTTTAACAGGAAGAAACCTCCAGAGGATCCTGGATCAGTATGAGCAGCCATCCGCTACGACTCACTGGGGATTGAGAAGACAGAGCAGACACACACACACACACACCCACACACACACACACACACACACACACACACACACACACACATATATATATATATATACCAAGTAGTGCTTCTATGGCTGCTTACGTTGCAATTTCTTAGTAGCAATTCTATTTCTTAACAAAATAAACTTTACAGTCTTTATCTGAGTGAATCTATAATTAATTCAACAGGTAAACTGGTGGATATCACAGCTCAGCAGAACGCCAGTGTAGCTTCTTCTGGGGAGAAAAACACTTAGAGAGAAAATAAAGTTAACAGCTGAAATAACAGGAAATAATGCAATTAGAGAGTGGTGGTAGAAGAGAGTAGCAGAGTGTGGAAAGTGGTCAGTATGTCCTCCAGCAGTCTAAGCCTATAGCAGCATAACTACAGAGATAACTCAGGATAACCTAGCCTTTTAGATGGAGGCATGTGGGAGGCAGGGCCAGGGAGAAAAGTCTTTAACGACAGTAGTCCCCTCTGTACACTCCACCTCCCTCTGCTCCCCACTCGTCTAAACCTGGACTAACATCAGAATTTAACCATAAGCCCTATCAAATAGAAAAGTTTTGAGCCTAGTCTTAAAAGTAGACAAGGTGTCTGCCTCACAGACTAAAGCTGGGAGCTGGTTCCACAGTAGAGGAGCCTGATAGCTAAAACATCTGCCTCCCATCCTACTTTTAGATATTCTAGGAACCACCAGTAAACCTGCAGTCTGAGAGCGAAGTGCTCTGTTAGGAACATATGAGGAAGGATGATGAAGACGACCGTCAGTCCTACAGCTGTCCTCAACGATGCATTTGTTATGCTGGAGGAGGTGGTGGGTGTAAAAATATATAGAGGAAGTGAACAAGAAAAACCATGAAGAAATGTGAAGAGCCTTGCAAACGTATTCATACCCCTTAAACCTTTACACATTCTGACTCCTTACTACCAAACACTTAAATGTTTTTATGGGGATTTTCAGTGATAGGCCAAAATACTAAAGCAGCTCATAATTGTGAATGAAACTCATACATGGCTACATGGTTTTTAAAGTTTTAAGCAAATAAAAGTTTGAAAAGTGTGGCATAAATTTGATGCAAAGCTCTGTATGTGACCGACCATGTTAAAGTTTTTAAACCATTATCTGGTGTTGAAAAATGATGGAGTTGAAGTTGTTTATGTCAAATCCTGAGCACATCATGAGAGATATTATGGTTTGTGTTAGTGTTTACTGACTGAGCTAAAACCACACCAGGGTTTAGCTCGTTACCTGTTACAGCTGCTGAAGAAGAAAAAGAAGAAACGATTTTTAACAAAAAAAGATAAATATATATAAATTAGGGCTGCACAATATATAGAAAATGTATCGTTATCGCAATATCAGCATGCGCAATAGGCATATCGCAAAGAACAGAAAAATATCGCAATTAATGGTCATCTCAGATTTTTGCTACACATCAGTGGCGGCCGGTGGCTTTTTTTTTGGGTGGGGCGCTAACCACATATCACCACTAGGGGACGCAAAATTACCATTGATTCTTAAGCATCAGCGTCACACAACTGACGGTCACAGTAGCGCTTCCGGCAACAAAGTTGTTCAAAAGCTTTTTGAATATATTAAGCATGTTTTTGACAAAAACATTCATCCATTCACCCATATATTACACAAACTGCACACACGCTTAAGGGGCGTAGGCTAAATCTAATCAATAGAATCCACTTTCTACAAACAGAACACCCATAAGCTGTAAATAAACGTGAGGCCGTAAAATAGACGCTACACGTATCCAGAAAAACACACAGTGACACAACGCAAGATATTCACAGAAGCAGCCGGCGTTTAGATTAAAGCCCAGACTCACAAACAAGAAGTACCACTTAGTTCAAACCGTATGGAGCGGTGCTAGCCGCTAACGAGGCAGCATGCTATTTCCTGAAGCCAAAAGCTAAAATGAGGCTTACCTGCAGGTTATGGCCATAATCCGTGTGGTGTAGTAAAAATAATCCACTCGGTTCGTGAAATTCTACATCCCAACGTAAAAGCTTAGCTGATCAGACTGTTTGCTGGCATTGTTTTGCCAAAGACAAGAGTTTGCCCGCCCGCATTCATCATTTTCCTGTTTACGTGGATTCTCTCCCTGTGATTGGTTAACACGAAAGCCAGCCAGCTGAAAAAAACTCCACAACAAGCAATTCGATTGGCTCAGGTTTCACACATTGGAACCTACTAGTAGCGTTTGCTACGTCAGGTTTTGAAGCAATTAACTTTATTTGTCACTGATGATTTCACAATTATCGCAAAGATGGCTAAAAGGTTGAACAACAAAAAAATATTCAGTGGAAGTAGTGTGTTGCTGCCGTGACAAATTGGCACAGATGGAGCCACACTGTGCCAGCCTGTGGAAAGTTTTCCCCTCAGGGCGGGGTGAACAACCTGACCAATCAGCGATCTCCTCCCCCTGGTCTGAGCAGAATTCACCCGGTGAGGCGGCGACGATCGCTAAAAGATGCGACCAACCGCTCTCCTATTCTTTCTCGTTGTGGACGGTTTGGGGACCCACTGCACATGCGCCAGTTAGCCCATATTAAGTCAATGGTAAAGATTGCTGCGCCCGCGAGAGGACACGTGACAAGTACGTCGACGATTTGGCCGTGTTAAAAGTAAAAAAAAACATTATTAAACACAGATTACACACAGCACTTAGTCCATATGGTGTGTATAGATCGTTTAGTTTACTTTTTATGTTTTTTTAAATATATTTTGTGATTCCTATCTTCTTCTTCTCCTTCCTGTGAGTGGTGGGGCGGCGCCCTAGCGCCCCCTATGGACGAGCCGCCACTGCTACACATAATGCATTTTGTCAATCAAATGGAAGCATGAAGTTTTTGACAAATCAAATAGAGCCCTTCACCCATTTGGCCAATCGGTTGGGTTCTTATAGGTTAGATGCCTTGGTGCCTAGGTGGACGGCACTTCATTTGGATGGCTAGCAAACACCTGAGTTAGCTTAGAGAGCGTCGCAATGACTGAGGGTGAGACGTGTGCGGAAAATGTTAGCGAGAAAGAACTCATAATTCAAACAGCATGAATATTATTTCAAAGTACTTGTGTTCAACAAACACAAGTACTTTGCAAGACATGCCAAACATTGTGGCAACCATGAGGGGAAACATGACAAATCTCCGTTGTCACCTCCAACACAACCATAAAGATCTTTATACTGGGCTCTAGAAATGTAATGTAAACTTGCATGATTTCATTTTGTTACTGTATTAATACTAATGATAGAGGATGGAGTGGTGTGTCTAAAGTATATATACAAAACCTGCAGATTTAAGTATTTGTTCATTTATCGCAAGTAATATCGATATCGCAATATTAAGCACTGTTATCGCATATCACAGGTTTTCCCAATATCGTGCAGCCCTAATATAAATGATTTTAAAAATATCATAAAAAGGAGAAAATTGAATAATTTAAACTGAAAAATGAGAAGGAGGACAAAAGTGAATAAGAAAAGGTAATACAGGATCCTGAGAGAGGCAGAAATGGTAGAAAGAGCAGAATGAAGAGAAGGTAGTGATGAAGAATCAACAGAAGGTCACAGAAAAGCCAACCTGAACAGGTGAGTTTTCAGTTGCTTTTTAAAAGAGACCACTGAGTCCACTGATCTCAGTCTTACCCCTAAGTCACACTGGAAGCATCAGTGGCGTGGAACAGCAGTGGAACTGCGTTGCTTCAAGTAGAATCCATTATAGTCTGTGGGGGTGATTCAGACCAGCCACGAAGCGGCAATTTTCAGACGCGTCCCAGAAGCGGCACGCTGTGCCGCTAAAAATAGGATCGGGTTCTATTTTTGCCTTGAGCTGCTTCTGGAATGTGTCAATTTCCACAGTTAACATATAGAACTAGACAGGAAATCACACAGTTTCAGTGTAAAATGTCCGGTAATTTTCAAAATAAAAGTCTATTGCAGCGATGCAATTTCATATCTATGATTACATCTATACGTGTGACCTCACCGCTTATTTACTCCCTGCATCGTTCGAGAAGTGCAGCAGTGTGGTTTTCATGCTTTAGTCCAGTGGAGAGGAACAACATTATATATGACATCAAACAGCAATGTCAAATATGATTTCCTTTTTTTTGGTTTAATGGCGGCTGGCTTAAACCAGGGGTGCCCAATCCTGGTCCTGGAGAGCTACTATCCAGCACATTTTAGTGGTTTCTCTGCTCCAACACGCTTGATTCAGTGGGTGAATCACCTGTGCAGCAGCTCATCAGGCTCTGCAGAAGCCTGTTAGTCACCTGCTGATTGAAATCAGGTGTGTTGAAGCAGAGTTAAAACTAAGACATGCTGGATAGTAGCTCTCCAGGACCAGGATTGGGCACCCCTGACTTAAACCGTGGCCTTTGAACTCTCGAGGGACTTTGTGATCATAGGAGTTCAGCGAGGAGCACGGTGGAGAAGCTGCTCCAGTGTGGACTTGCACACCTCAAAGCTCGCGAGTTAACTGTTCCGCGGCGCTGATGCTTCCAGTGGGAAGTAGGGATCAGGGGGAGAGAATTCCAGAGTCTGGGGGCCACAGCAGCAGATGATCTGTCACCTTTGATCTCTCTCTCTCTCTCTCTCTCTCTCTCTCTCTCTCTCTCTCTCTCTCTCTCTCTCTCTCTCTCTCTCTCTCTCTCTCTCTCTCTCACACACACACACACACACACACACACATCTTTTACTTTTCACTGATAGGAAATTTAAAAAAAACAGAAAAACAAAAATTTGTGAGGAGGAAATAATAAAAGTTTGCATTGAAAGAATGAAACAGGTTTATTTTCACAATCATGAAGAAGGCTGTTTGAGACACAAATAGCAGCACTCGTAATCAGTTTGAACAAACTCAAAAGCAGAGACTAACACTCAGCTCCAAACATGTAATCACTCTCAGTCTGTGACACAAGAACTCTCAGCTGAAAACAAGTTCATTTGATTAGTTCTAAAAACACTACTAGTCAGGGTGGTTGGAAACGAATATTAACCTCCGCTATCACCATTAATCAAATGCCATTTGTTTTGCTTTTGTGGAGGGTTTCAGTGAAGTATGATTGATTTCAGTCGCCGCTTGTGGCCCCGTTTTTCTGCTCCAGATAAAGTGAAGGATAAATCCAGTTGCTGAGCCAGTCCCTGGAAGGCCTGACCTTTTGATAAGCTCATCTCTCAAATTTATGGCGGCTTGGAGGAGCTTTATTGCCACAACCTAGAAATTGTTCATGTTGACGTGAGATCATTTACAAGCTTTTTCCCCCAGAACCCTCAAGGCTCAACATCCCTGTATGTGTACCAACATGAGATTACCCTTGGAGCCTAATAACTCAGCTTCGCCTGAGAGCGGTCCGGTAACTAGAGGCGTGCAACAGATGGATTTTGTGCATAAAATTTATCTTTTTTCAACCCCAAAACACTTCAGACTGTTTAGTTTTGTTCCCTTTCTTTGGCTTTCATCAGCGGCAGAGGCCAGAGGAAGCTAAAGGTGGTTTGTTCCAAGCCTGTAGCGACTCGCCGCTGTGGTCTTCTCCACAGCCAAAAACCTGAGTGCAATGAGTCACTCTGTAAATTCAGCTTATCTTTCACAGGCTCCTTGTTTGCCTGACTGATCCAGGTCAGAACCATCTTCTTCCCTTGTTAATGTGAGTCAACGCTCTCACTGAGCCGAAAACACACGGCTGAGATAACGGCTGCAGTCAGACGTGCAGCGGTGGTGGGAGAACCGGCGAAAAAACATGGTGGACAGAGCCATCTGGACAGCTTTCCTCCATCCTCGCTCTGCTGAGCACAAAGCTGGGGCCACCTGTCTCGTCTGCTGCACTACCCACCAGGCGCTGGGTCTCACCAGGATGGTAAGACAAGATAATGCAAGTGTGTGTGTGTGTCTCACCTTGTGAGGTTCTGTAGGAAATAAACCAAACAGAAAGAAGAGAAGAGTTTTCTAAAAGCCTGGGACATTATGCATATTCTCTTTCGACTTATTGACTCTGGCTTGGGGCAAGGTCACCAGCAAAAGCTTTGGTGACAACACTCTCAGAGAATATTGGATTTTATCTGCATCTATTAACAAAGCATTTGGCATAAAACAAGAAACGTTTTGTAAGTGAAACCGGAGATTTAAAGAAGCCGGCGAATCTAAAACTTGCACCGTGATTCAGCAGAAACAACAGACGTTCCTGCAGAAGTTCCCAGCTGTTGCACTTGTGATACAAAGTCATTCTAACTAAACACCTAAAAGCCACGAGCTAAAATCAGCTGACAACGCTTCCCTTTTAAAGATGGGGTAATATTCTTCTTACGTTTTGTGTTTAAATTATTAATAGGCTCAGAAATCTTTGCAATCAAATCCACATCCAAGAACACCAACAGTAATTTGTTGCAGGAAGACTAATTCCAGCGAGAGCAGAGGAAGCTGTCTGGAGGAGAGCAGAGTAACGTTACACAGATGAAATACAAAACTTCCCTAAAACAAACTTTTTCAGATGACAGACCACACAAAGTTGTTTTATTTTAAATCAGACCAGACATTTAGGGATCTAAGTCTGTACTGACTAGTTGTAGATTTGGCAGGTAATAAATTCAAAAGGTTTAGTTGCAATTAACCAAAAACTTTGAAGGAGCAAAAAGGCTACAGCACTTACAGCGTAGAAGCTGGGCTAGGTGAGAGGTTAGAGCAAAGCCCTGAGAAACCAAGGACTAGACACACAGAGGAGGTTGATACTGGATGTGAACCAGCTGAGACAATAACTGATGAGAGGCAGGTGTAAACTGAGGGGAAACAACAGGTGTGTTTCCATTATTGGAACTTTGGGGTAAATTTATAGGAACTTCTCGACATGTGCGTATCCCCTCTTGACCGGGCCGGCCAAACGGCCTTTTTTCTAAGTCCCTGATCAGGGGCAGGTACTCGGAAGTCGCTGAGCAGAACTTTTGGTTAACTCACGCTGATTGGTTGACGCCATCCAAAGCAACCAGCAGTAATAAAAGTAGAAGAGTTGCTGGTGAAGCAGAATGGAAAAGAAAGAAAAATAAGCACCGATTGCGCTTAAAATTAAACTCCAGACACCAGAAAACACGTGGAAATTCCCCCACAACGACTTAATTCACGGGACTTTGTTGTCTCCCAGAGTGCCGTAAGAGCGGAGCCTCCTCTGGTCATTAAACGCTGCATTGTACATCACACAGCTGCTCTCGTCCTCTGAATGGATTAAATAATGATTATAAACTTCGACAGAATAACACTTTTAATGTTATTAAAGCCACATTCCTGAACGTTGTGGATATATGGTCTCTGTCGCCCTCTCAAGGCTTGCTGCGTAACGTCACTGTCGTAACGTTAAATCTCTCTCTCGGGCATAAGAGGCATGTTTACATTCCTAATATCAGGCAAAACAACAAAAACAAACTTTTCCACCTCCACACATTGAATAAATAGTTTTATCAGGACTGTATAACAACTTTATGCCCGACCAAACACAATAACCCCAGTGGCGGCTCGTCCATAGGGGGCGCTAGGGCGCCGCCCCACCACTCACAGGAAGGAGAAGAAGAAGATAGGAATCACAAAATATATTTAAAAAAACATAAAAAGTGAACTAAACGATCTATACACACCATATGGACTAAGTGCTGTGTGTAATCTGTGTTTAATAATGTTTTTTTTTTACTTTTAACACGGCCGAATCGTCGACGTACTTGTCACGTGTCCTCTCGCGGGCGCAGCAATCTTTACCATTGACTTAATATGGGCTAACTGGCGCATGTGCAGTGGGTCCCCAAACCGTCCACAACGAGAAAGAATAGGAGAGCGGTTGGTCGCATCTTTTAGCGATCGTCGCCGCCTCACCGGGTGAATTCTGCTCAGAGAATCCACGTAAACAGGAAAATGATGAATGCGGGCGGGCAAACTCTTATATAGTCTTTGGCAAAACAATGCCAGCAAACAGTCTGATCAGCTAAGCTTTTACGTTGGGATGTAGAATTTCACGTTAGCGGCTAGCACCGCTCTATACGGTTTGAACTAAGTGGTACTTCTTGTTTGTGAGTCTGGGCTTTAATCTAAACGCCGGCTGCTTCTGTGAATATCTTGCGTTGTGTCACTGTGTGTTTTTCTGGATACGTGTAGCGTCTATTTTACGGCCTCACGTTTATTTACAGCTTATGGGTGTTCTGTTTGTAGAAAGTGGATTCTATTGATTAGATTTAGCCTACTCCCCTTAAGCGTGTGTGCAGTTTGTGTAATATATGGGTGAATGGATGAATGTTTTTGTCAAAAACATGCTTAATATATTCGAAAACCTTTTGAATAACTTTGTTGCCGGAAGCGCTACTGTGACCGTCAGTTGTGTGACGCTGATGCTTAAGAATCAATGGTAATTTTGCGTCCCCTAGTGGTGATATGTGGTTAGCGCCCCACCCAAAAAAAAAGTCACCGGCCGCCACTGAATAACCCTGGTGAAATCATTTATTACTTACCTAGCCATTAGCAGCACGGCTAGGTCAGAGTCCGCAGTTCATGCTGTTCTTTCTAAAAGAGCTCTCCAGCGAGGAAAAGACTAGCGTTGTTTGTATTTATGCAATTTCATCTTCTGTGCACGTTGTTGGCGAGGTGAAGTTCTCTATGCACCGCGGACGGGGGCGCGCGCCGCGGCTACAGTTAACGAATGAAACTTGCTGTTATTTTATCAAAGAATGTAGTTGACTGTACTTGCGAGGTGCTTTTTTTTGTTCAGCGTGGTCAAAACGCATGTTTTGGCGGACATAACCCGCATTTAGAACGCACGCTTTTTTCACCCCTTTGGCTTGAGGTCACAAGAGATAATAGATGATAGTATGCCACCAAAACTTTACAAAAAAACATTATTTTAAGGTGTAAAAGTTGCGGAATGTGGCTTTAATGTTTCTGTGGACGCTTTTTGGCGCTGATCAGTGACATCACTCACTGCCAAAGCAGTCACAATATGCTGACGTCTGTACAAAGTCCTGAAAGGGCTGAATTTGAATGGAGACACAACAGCTTAGAGGACTGGGACATTGAATCTCCCGCTCAATTCCCCCTCCCAGAATTTAACCTGAAGTTCTGATAATGGAAACACCTAATGACCACGAAACGAGCAACCAGGAAACCAGAAAACTGAAAATACACACAAATAAAAACATAAACACCTCAGAAACCCACGACAATTAAAAATCAGATACACGTGTGATGGTTGGTTTTCAAAGCCACCCCCAGCTGAATGGTTTTGTCACATTTCATCGGACTTTTATGGCACTGGATTCTGCAGCAACATCACCTGTGTAGCATCCATATTTACTTGCCTTGTGTGACATCATCTCTTTGTCTGTGCAGACTGCTCACACTGGGGTTTGGTGGTGGTTGCATTTAAATTATAACGTGCACAACCAAGTAATCAAATCAAAACTTAATTCAATTTGAGCATTAAGACCTGCAGTGTGATCATGGTAATAATGCATTTGATCTCATGTTGGATCATGTATTGTATATTATGTCATATATTATATAGTGATATAACTTATAGAAAATATCACATCATGTCATATCATCAGGTATTCACCCTAATAGCTGGAGTCAATGTTCTAGCATGGAAGAATAAAACCAGAAGAAACAAAATGAAACCCAAATGTCCATCTCTGTGGGGCACGGGCTCTGTACTCCTTTTCAGACATTTGCAGCCATCAATGGAACTTTCAAATTTGCAATTCCGAGCACTCAAACTGTGCAGTGAGTGATTTCACCCTGTTATTACTGCAGGCTTTTAGTAGCTGCAGGTTAAAGAGCGCTCTCCCTCTCAGAGCCTTCTGTTTCCAAGGATTTTATCTGAGATAAAATACACGAGTAAAAAAAAACTCTATCTGGAGGATTTATTTTGGAGAAGTAGCAGCCAACACGACTGGGTAATATCAGTGATTAATGGAGACAAATAAGCTTGGGAGCTGGGGTGTTGGATCAGTGCAGCGCTGAGAGTTTGGACTACTACACTATGATTTTTATGAGTGGTTTGTTCAGCAAAGGTTAAACAGACGTGTGAGAATTTGGTGCCATTTACCCAAAAAAATCACCCACTGGTCTGTGTCACGTTGTGATGGTTGACACCAGCATGAGGAAGAATCAGTATGAAAATAATGACTCGACCTGGTCGGCCATGTCGTAAAAACGCTGAGAAACAGGTCAGAGGAACATCAGAGAGGGTGTTAGGTTTTATTCAACAGGAAATGAAGTGGGTGTACTCCATCAAAGAATGGATAAGCTGCATCGCTCCTGTGGTTAAAGCAGACTCCCAATAATCCTGACTGTTGGACATCTTTTTATAGACACCATCACATCGTGAGTGTATTTGCTGAGACTCACTGGGAAGCTGAGGGAGACATCCATCAAGCCTGTCGGAGCAGTATTAGGACAGGAACCCCAGAGAGAAGCGACTAAGGCCCAGCTGGATCTGGGTCTGATGAGTTCCACTGATCTTAGCGGTGATGACACCACCAGAAATAACTGGAGAGATTCCAATTACCTGTTCATCTCAACCACCAGTGAGGGATTTGCTGTTGATGGCTTTCTCTGGGAGCAAAGGGAAATTGAGAAAAATGTCCAGATATTAAAGAGATAGTCTAGATCTCTTGATGTGGGGTTTTGTAGGAAGGTTATGAACAATCAATATCTTACCTGTTGTGGATGGATCTTTGGAAGGCTTCAGTTCTTACTGGATTGATAGCCTGAAGACCAATGTGAGCTCTGTTGTATTAAAACAACTCCAATCCAAAAAAATCCACAGCAGTTGGTGGAAACATTAATTTTCCACAGCTCTACCCTGGCTAGCCATGTTATTAGGTACATCTAACACTGGGCTGGACCTCCTTTGGCTGTCTGAACTGCTTTAATCCTTAAAAGGTTTGGAAACATCCCTCAGAGGTTCTGGTCAATCAATCAATCAAACTTTATTTATCAATGTAACAATTGACATCGTACAACAAAATTAGGTGCAAAGTTCCAGTGCAGAATAAAACAATCAGACTAGTTAAGGCTAATAAATAAGACAAAATAAAGAAGGATAAAGAAAACAGCTAGGCTAAATAAATACAGATAAAATAAATTGTTAGCTGCTTGTACCTGATGCTGCCGTAACGCGCGCCAGCATCAGCTCCATCCATGATGAGAACGCCCCGTTCCACCACATCCCAGAAGTTCTGGACAAGTGAACTCATTGCTGGGTTTCACATGACGTAGCGTCCACGTCACCAAATGCACCAGATGGGGGTCATGCAGTTGCTGCCGCTGCACAGATCCCTGTTTACTCTGGTGATTTGGCGTTAAAATGCCCAAATTCTGTGTTGTCTATGGTTGTTACAACCGCTCTAATCGGGACAAAGACAAACATTAGATCAGTAATCTCCGGCTAAAAACAGGAGGAGCTGAAATGTTTTGTTAAAGTTTGCAGGTAAGGGTTTACTAAATGTTTTTATAGCATGTTTTTATAGTTTTATAGCCATAAAAACGGCAGGTAAACAGTTGATACTGTTTTCATATGTCCGTACCGCAAATAGCTTTCAGAGTGCTAATGTTGTTAGCAGTTAGCTTAGTGTTGTAACGTGGCGTTTATACCCTATAAAAAATAAACTAACGTACCAGAAATTTAGATTTAAATAGGCCTAATAAGTTATTTACTAGTAGATTCTAGCACATAAACATGCTCGTTGTTAGCAATAGCGATTATTATCATGAGCTAAATAGCACAGCTCGCTACTTACCCGAGCAAAAACAAGACAGTCATTGGAGCTTCTCAGGATCACTAAATGTTTAACCCAGCCTGAAATAAAATAGTTGTAGGCTTCCAGGCTTATAAAAGGCTTTCATTTGCTTTGCAGTGTTAATATGAGGTATGCAGCACAAGATAGTTTGTTATGACGATCGCTTCCGCGCTGGGTAAACCCTCCAGAGTATGAAAAGTATGACTTTTTTAAACTATATGGGTCGTAACCTAAAGGAAGATTTTTTGCGATATCACATCTGTGCCAGCCCATTTAAAGCCTTATACTCGCTTTCTTCCAACGCGCCGTGTTTCGTAGTGGAGCAAAACACTTCCTGTCCCCCATTTGAGTGTTGCGCGACTGCAGGGTCATGTGAGTGAAACCCAGCAATTCTAGAAACCAGTTAGAGATGATCTGAGCTTTGTGACATGGTGATGATCCTGCTGGATACAGTCATCAGAAGATGGGTCCATGTGGTCATAAAGGGGTTTAAACCAGGCTCAGGTGAGACTAAGGGCCGTGATATACTTGCAGTTTAAACTCGCGTTGGCACAAGCAGCAGGCTGCGTCTTTGTTCATATACTTGCTGCTACACAGCGCTGCACTGCATGTAGTACTGGAGTACTGGCAGACGAGAGTACTCAGAGAGAGCCGGTAAAACCAAAACAAACATGGCGTCAATAAAAGAGATCAGTAACTGGTAAATTTTGAGATTACAGCAGAAAAACGACAGCAGCGGTATCGTAGACGGTGAGAAAGACCTCTAAACCAGAGACGGAGTCACCATGGTGAGTGTGCCTCACTTGTTTTGTCAACTCCACCTACTGGTTACTCGTATATTACAGCGTTTGGGCGCGTCGCATCGTGTTGCGTTAATTTCAGGGGACGCACACAAACACTTCAAATCAACGCAAGCTACGCGTGGCAGCCATTTTAAACACGCGTTCGCGTCGCTAAACAGAGGGACCAGAACATCTCCTACTTTACACCAGCAGCAGCAGCAGCAGCCTGAAGAGTTGATACCAGGCAGGATGGATCCATGGTTGCATGTTGGTGACACCAAATCCTGACCTGACAGCTGAAATCCAGACTCATCAGACCAGGAAAGGTTTTCCTGTGTCTTCTGGTCCAGTTCTGGTGATCCTGTGTGAACTGTGGTCTTGGTTTCCTGCTCAGCTGACAGGAGAGACACCTGATGTGATCTTCTGCTGCAGAGTCCATCTGCTTCAGGTTGGGCTCATGTTGCTCTTCTGCAGACCTTGATGGGAACCAGTGGATGTTTAAGCTGCAGTTGTTGTTCATCTGAACCAGTTAGCTCCTTCTCCTGTGACCTCAACAAGGCATCTTCATCCACACACCTGCTGCTGACTGAATATTTCTAGACCACTCTATATAAACCCTAGAGATGGCTGTGGGTGGAAATCCCAACAGTTCCTGAATGACTCAGCCAGTCTGGCACCTTCACGTTCAGTCACTTAAACATCTCCTCCTTCTCAGTCTGATGCTCAGTTTGACCTTCAGCAAGTGGTCCTCACTGTCTAGATGCCTAACTGCATTGATCTGGAGCCGTGTGATTGGCTGATTTACTGTTTGTGTTAACCAGCAGCTGAACTGGTGTAACTAATAAAGTGGCAGATGACTGAAACTATTGTTTTCACGTTTCTTCATGGTTTTTCTGTAAAAAGGTAAGATTTTAATTGTTGAAACCACAGAACAGCACCTTAAAGTTCGGTTTTTCCACCCAAACGGTTTGTTTCTGAAGGCTAATCAATCCCCGGCCGCTCTAGAAGCAGCTTCAGACGGCCCATTTCGTCTTCAGCCCAACAGTCGGAGGTCTTGCCCTCTAATTAATCCGACTTGTCCCTCTGCTAAACACTGGATCAGTTTGCAGGACTGCTGCATTATTCAGCGTGGCTGTGGGTGGCAGAGGAAGTCTGTGGTCCGGAGTCACATTACTCCGCAAAGCAGCAGAGCCGGAGAGATGGGAGAAAGATGAGAGGTAAAAATGAAATTAATGGAGGAGGAGTGGAGGGGCGGGAGAGCGTTATGATGAAAGGGAAGGAATAAGGTGAGAGATAAGACAGAGGGGTAAGATTAAACGGCCGATGTGGTTCCACAGCTGGGTCAGAGGATTTTTAAACAGGAAGTCCTCGTCCAGCTGTCAGATTTCTGCTTCTGCTGCAAACCTGCTCTGTGGGGCGCGTTTCTACATCAAATAACGGGTTCACAACAAAGACTCTTCCTCTTTTATTTATTAATCATCATCCCACACAAGAACCCCACCCACCCCCGTCTGTCCCCCCGTCTCACGTTAAATACACCCCTCATCTCCACAAATACAACGCTCAGAAAACACAGTAGTCATTTATTCTCAGCTCATACAGAAATAAAACACGTGATGGGGTGATCCTGCGCTGGCAGTCGCAGCCACACTAGAAGCTTTGGAATGATAAAAGTACAACGCACTCATTTCACACGGTGCAGGAAATCAAATCGTGGATTTTCTCAAATCAATGAAACTGAATGCAAAGCAGAATAATTCACTCATGCTAGGATGAGCTGCTGAACTGAAGAGTGCAGAGACGAACACTCAGACTCTGATGTCTGACAAAAATCCTAAAAAACCCACAAAATGGTCGTTTACAGCACATTCAGCTTGGCGGTTACTTACTAAACATCTTTACTCAGGGCAAACATAGAATATATTATTCACATGGTATTCACATGACATTATACATCTGTATGTACACACTCCGACCCTTCAGGAAATAAAACGTGTGTTTTCGGGGGGTGAATCAGACACGGGGCTGGTGGGTGAGTTCTGGAGCTTCACCTCCCACCTCACAAGGGTTCCTCTAAAGGAGCATCACGGGGAAAGGTTCAGGTGAGACACGTTTTAAAGAATTATCATGAAATGAGAAGGATCTGCTTTTGTGGTTCCAGAAATAAAGTGTGATGTTGCTTGTGAGCTGACTCAGATCTTTATGAGTCAGATGTTCCAGAGGTGTTCTTACGTTATCATTTACCACTCTCACTTTAAATCAGGGGTCTGCAGCCGCTGGCTCCTGGAATAACATGAAGCTGAGTGATAATGCTGTCAATTTACAAGTGAAAAGTTTAGTTGTAGTCCACAGATTTGCAGGAGTGCATGAGGTTCCTGCAGAAGAACAATAAAAACAAAAGTGGGCGGGGCTGCTTGTGTTCAGGTGTTTGGTTTTAAATTCAGTACCAGGAAAAGCTTTAACGGAGTTTGGCTATTCTTACTGATATCTATGGAACTTTCTAACAAATGGGAAATCAGACTTACCCCTACTTCACCCTGGAAGCATCAGCGATGCGGAATGACAGCGGAACAGTTTACTTGCGAGTATGGTTGCGCCCAAGTCCACACCGGGAGAATCCCATCCACGGAGCAGCTTCTCCACCGTCCACCTCACTTGACTCACAAGATCCCTCAAGACACCATGGCCGATGTTGGCAGAGGAGTTAAGTGCCTGCCCCGCAATTGAAAGGTTGCAGGTTCGCGCCCCACTCAGTCTGTCGCTGTCATTGTGTCCTTGGGCAAGACACTTAACCCACATTTACTGCTGGTGGTGGTTGGAGGGACCGGTGGTGCCCGTGTACGGCAGCCTCGCCTCCGTCAGTGCGCCCCAGGGCAGCTGTAGCTAAGATGTAGCTCATCATCACCAGGGTGTGAATGTGTGAATGACTGATTGTGTTGTAAAGCACCATGGGGGGTTCTAGGACTCTGGAAGGCGCTATATCAAATACAGGTTATTTACCATTCAAAGGTCACGGTTTGTTTATGCCAGCCGCCATTAAACCAAAAAGAAGGAACTCACGTGTGACATCGCTGTTTGATGTCATATATAATGTTGTTCCTCTCTACTGCCAGGATTAAACCCATGAAAACACTTCTCGAACGACGCAGGGAGTAAATAAGCCGTGAGGTCACACGTATAGATGTAATCTATAGATATGAAATCGCATCGCTGCAATAGACTTTTATTTTGAAAATCACCGGACATTTTACACTGAAACCACATGTGATTTCCTGTCTAGACCTATGTTAA
Organism: Aphyosemion australe; assembly: GCA_006937985.1. Classification (NCBI taxonomy): domain Eukaryota; kingdom Metazoa; phylum Chordata; class Actinopteri; order Cyprinodontiformes; family Nothobranchiidae; genus Aphyosemion; species Aphyosemion australe. The sequence goes on from SSNS01000066.1 coordinate 292,330, forward strand.
CTGCGGAAATTGACGCATTCCAGAAGTGGCTCGCGGCAAAAATAGAACCCAATCCTATCTTTAGCAGCTTGGCGTGCCGCTTCTGGGATGCACCTGAAAATTTCTGCGTCGTGGCTGGTTTGAATCACCCCCATAGACTATGCGTCCAGAGTGTAGTAGGGGTTAAAATCTGACGATATTTACATGTTTCAGCATATTTAAGGTGAAATAATCTAAAGGCTTTGCAGATATTGGAAATTATTACATTTTAAAGGCTGAATAAGTAACTTTGATAATTGTTTATAGAAAGGTCATAAATGATGCAAGACATCTGGGTCCAGCTTAATGCCTTATCTCCATGTTAAAATTATGAAAAATGTGTGTATGCGCGTGTGTGTGTGTGTGTGTGTCCGTGTGTGTGTGCGTATAAAACCTTATTTCTAGACATTATTCATTGATTAAACTGTTTTTCTTTCCAGGTCTAAAGGCTGCAGACCCCTGCTTTTGAAACACCATGATGTCAGACGCAATGGTGATGCATAGGGCATTGATGCTTTATGTATTTAAATTATTTCCTCTCACTAACAACAGCTAACTTCATGTCACGGTTCCCTAAACGAGCTCTCACATCTGAAATGATCAGGTTCAAACTTGATTTTACAGAACACCCAAACGCCTCAAACATCAAATTAGTAAAGACAGTTCAAGCGAGTGGATCTTCTGCAGCGCGGTGCTGGTGGAACACATCGCCACAGCGTTCAGGGGGCATCAGCGCGACGGCGTCTCTGCGGCGTTTCCTGCTTTCCTCCTCCATAAAACAATCACTGTTTGTTTGGTTTGCAGGATGAAGCAGCAGAACAAAATAAATGATTCAAGTCAGTCAGTGGGATTGGCACCGAGAGAGTAATGAGACCGAACCGCTGCTTAATCCCAACACACATGCTAATCCAGCATACACGTTATGGCAAAACACGATACAAAGCAACACTGTACAGTTAATGCCTCAATACTGATGAATACCAGGCGGGTGTGTTCTGGTGCTGCTCGTCCAATAAGCGCTTTGTTGCTGTTTTGTACAGATTCTAACATCAAACAATAAGGCAGTTTATGGTTTTGTACAGAAGTCATGTCACTCTTCAGAGAAAAAATACTCCTCCAAATGTGTGTAACTCTGGAAACAACATCCTCAGTGTTGAAATGAAATGCTGAAGAGCAGCCAGCTTTGCTGCTACAGAAATCCTCAGCTCAAGAGTCAGTCTGAGGCCAAGTGGACCAGAAAAAACAAAAATCCAAGAACAAAAGACCACCAACTAGGAGGAGACCACAACTGTACATTAAAGGTTAAAATTTAAAATCTCCATTAAGGTTTACTTTAATTCCCCCAAAAGTCTAAAGGTCCAAACACTAAAGAAGTGGGGGTGTCACCGGGTCGCCCAGAAGCAAATCCTCCGCGTACGGGACACAGCTGCTGTCGTAAACCTTTAGTTGCTATCTGCCTTCAAAGCAGTCCAAGTACTCCAGGACGAGGTCGTAGCAAAAGCGGTACTGGTCCTGGAGGAGCACACAGAGGAAAGTACTGAAACGGATATTCAGGCTTTTATAAAACACATTCTTTAAGTCGTGTTCGGACTTTCTTACCAGAGACTCCACCATGTTGGGTTTGCAGTTACGTAGAGTCTTGACAGCATAAAAGACGTCCACCATGTTCTGGTACTGGATCATCTCCAGCAGGATGTTGCAGGCACAGAAGGTCCCACTACGACCACCACCGTTGCTGCAGGAAGAGGAGTCGGGTTCAGAAACAGCTGACGAGGCTCAGATTCTACGTTTTCCCTCCCATTACAACACATCTTCAGCCTGCTGTCGCATTAGCTGTTAAAGCTGTACAGAGCAGGTGTTTTGTTTTCCTTTGGTGCTTCCTAAAGGAGATCATCAGTGAGTTGATGAGTTTCCTCACTGTGGTTTGTTTACCACTTGGACTTGGGCTGTGTGGTTTTGGAGGATCGAACAGATCGCCTCAGAGAAAAACCATCAGAGCAGCTCGTGGATGTTCAGAAAACACCACAGGAGTTGGAGGTGTCGCTCAATAAGAACATCCATCTCATGTAGCCGGGGTTTGACCCGCTACACACCGATGTGTCACAGACATAATCACGACAACCGGAGCACAACCACGGCTGCAGACACAATCACAGTGACAGCCCGTGTCATCCGCTGGGCTACAGTCACAACCACAGCGACAGTCTGTCTCCATTAGTCTCAGCAGCTGTGGGCGGACACACACACACACACACACACACACACACACACACACACACACACAGAAAAGGGTGAATCAGCTTGTCTGGTTATCCCTGTAACTGCAGAGGTTCAGACTGAGCTGCAACAGTCGGGGGAATCCTGACATCTGCTGTGATCACCGCCAGCAGCATTACACCACGTCCCACCGCACCGTCCTGAGTAGACGGAAGGGGACGTTAAAGGTGACAAATCATGCTAAACTCACCTTTTTCATCTTTCTCTGCTGCCATGTGGATCTCATCTGAATCTATAAACTCCCCAAATGTGAAAAAAATCCTTCCATCTGTTTTCTGTCAGTGTTTGGTTTTAGGGATTAAAACGAGCCGTTTTAAAAAGTTCCCATTTGTGATGTCATAATCAACAAAATTAGCAGCAGCATTAGGAGCAGCAGCTCAACTCTGAGCCCCTCCAGGATATCAGAGCTTCTCAGCTTATAGCAGCCTGAGCAGGGGGTGGGTGGGCGTGGCCAGTTCCAGCTTGTTTTCTTAAAGTGACAGAGTCCTGAAACGACTCAGTCTGGTAGGTAATGAAGCTGTGAGATGGATTTAGTGCTAAGAACTTTATAAACATGTTTTGTCTAGATTATTGAACTATCATAACTTAAGAAAAAATGTCATAATATCTCTCCTAAAGGTAATGGCAAAAATATGAGAGAAAACAGAAAAGAGAAACGACAAAAGGACAAAAATCTTTCTGGGACCTGTCTGGTTATTCCTACTTATTGATCTGTTAACAGTGATCTGAAACGGTTTCATTATGCAACTGTATTAATAATAATAATAATAATAATAACGATAATGATAATAATAATGATGATGATGATAATAATAATAATAATAATAATAATAATGATAATAATAATAATTACAATAATAATAATAATAATAATAATGCTGTGGGGCTGTGTTGGTTGACGCGGCTCTGCAATATCGCGTGGACATCGGGGGCAGTTCCACTGGACTGGCAGACCGGGGTGGTGGTCCCCCTATTTAAAAAGGGGGACCGCAGGGTGTGTTTCAACTACAGGGGGATCACACTCCTGAGCCTCCCTGGTAAGGTCTATTCAGGGGATCTGGAGAGGAGGGTCCATCGGATAGTCGAACCTCGGATTCAGGAGGAGCAATGTGGTTTTCGTCCTGGCCGTGGAACACTGGACCAGCTCTATACCCTTGGGGGGGGTCCTGGAGGGTGCGTGGGAGTTCGCCCAACCAATCTACATGTGTTTTGTGGATTTGGAGAAGGCGTTCGACCGCGTCCCTCGGGAGGCCCTGTGGGGGGTACTCTGGGAGTATGGGGTACCAGGCCCCTTGATACGGGCTGTTAGGTCCCTGTACAACCAGTGTCAGAGCTTGGTCCGCATTGCCGGCAGTAAGTCGGGCTTGTTTCCGGTGAGAGTTGGACTCCGCCAAGGCTGCCCTTTGTCACCGATTCTGTTCATAACTTTTATGGACAGAATTTCTAGGTGCAGCCAAGGTGGTGAGGGGATCCGTTTTGGTGGCCTAAGGATCAGGTCTCTGCTTTTTGCAGATGATGTGGTCCTGTTGGCTTCGTCAGAACGTGATCTCCGGCTTTCGCTGGAGCAGTTCGCAGCCGGGTGTGAAGCAGCTGGGATGAGAATCAGCTCCTCTAAATCCGAGACCATGGTCTTGAGTCGGAAAAGGGTAGAATGCCTTCTCCAGGTCAGGGGCGAGGTCCTGCCCCAAGTGGAGGAGTTTAAGTATCTCGGGGTCTTGTTCACGAGTGAGGGAAGGGTGGAGCGTGAGATCGACAGGTGGATTGGTGCTGCGTCTGCAGTGATGCGGGCGTTGTACCGGTCTGTCGTGGTGAAGAGAGAGCTGAGTCGAAAGGCGAAGCTCTCAATTTACCGGTCGATCTACGTTCCTACCCTCACCTATGGTCACGAGCTTTGGGTAGTGACCGAAAGAACGAGATCGCGGATACAAGCGGCCGAAATGAGTTTTCTTCGCAGGGTGTCTGGGCTCTCCCTTAGAGATAGGGTGAGAAGCTTGGTCATCCGGGAGGGGCTCGGAGTAGACCCGCTGCTCCTCCACATCGAGAGGAGCCAGTTGAGGTGGCTCGGGCATCTGATTAGGATGCCTCCTTGACGCCTCCCTGGTGAGGTTTTCCGGGTACGTCCAACCGGGAGGAGACCCAAAGGAAGACCCAGGACACGCTGGAGAGATTATGTCTCTCGGCTGGCCTGGGAACGCCTTGGGATTCCCCCGGAGGAGCTGGCCCAAGTGGCTGGGGAGAGGGAGGTCTGGGCTTCCCTCCTTAAGCTGCTGCCCCCGCGACCCGACTCCGGATAAGTGGCAGAAAATGGATGGATGGATAATAATAATAATAATAATAATAATAATAATAATAATAATAATAATAATGATAATAATAATAATTACAATAATAATAATAATAATAATAATGATAATAATAATAATAATAATAATAATAATAATGATGAAAATAATAATAATGATAATAATAATTACAATAATAATAATAACAATAATGATAATAAAATAATGATGATAATAATAATAATAATAATAATAATAATAATAATAATGATAATATACTAATGATAATATTAATAATAATAATAATAATATAATAATGATAATAATAATAATAATGATGATAATAATAATAATGATAATAATAATAATAATTACAATAATAATAATAATAATAATAATAATAATAATAATAATAATAATAATAATAATAATAATAACAATAATGATAATATAATAATGATGATAATAATAATAATAATAATAATAATAATAATAATAATAATAATAATAACAATAATGATAATATAATAATGATGATAATAATAATAATAATAATAATAATAATAATAATAATAACAACAATAATGATAATATAATAATGATGATAATAATAATAATAATAATAAGAACCGTAACACATTTTGAATGTGAACCAACATGTTCCTTGTTGTTGTTGACTAAGACAGTTTGGGTGGTCAACAGCAGCATGCCAAAAAGTCAAAGCCGTGTTTGACCTACTTTTTATGTAAATTAGAAAGTTGAAAAAGACGAGAGAAAACCTCCTGTTCTGAGAAATCCTTCCTTAACACGTCACTAGGGGGAGCCACGCCTCCTCAAACCTGCATATCTCCAGTGTCTGAGGCCTTCTGGGGAAACCAACCAATCAGCAAGCAGCTCATTCTCATATTCATGTACTGGCCGAGTGGGAGGGGCTAACAGCTCTTTTCACAGCAAGGCTGGTTTAGGGGGTTTAGAATGGCCTGTATCAGGGCTCCTGGGACAGATGAAAGCCTAAAGAACATTTCTGATGCTTTTAGAGGCTCAAAGCTGTTTTAGATTGTTGATTAACTTCATTCTAGGTCTTCTTTAAAACACCCAAAGGGTGGATCTGTCTACGTTTGCTGGAGCCATGACTTTTCCTTCAAAGCCAATGTTACGGTGACATTTGCTGTTTGGATTCAAACGTCTCTGATGGATCTTCATCAAATCAGAACAAAATCCATGTCCTGGTTTGATCAAAACATTTTCCTTCATTATCCCGGTATGTTACAGATGAATTATGTATTTATTTGTTTTTGAGCAGATCTTAATGAAGGCTGTGTGTTTATCACTCATCAGCAAAGTTGAGACCATGCATCATTTGGGCATGTTTGAGTCAGTAAGCTTATTTATCAAACACATGATGGGGACGTTTAAAACGAGTTTCTATTGCCTTCAGTTAAATCAAAACTAGACCGTTAGAGTGAATCTGCTTTTGCACCATATTTATAACACAGCTGTGTATTCAACCAATAAACACAAGTGGATTTACTCCTCTGGAGGCTTTTAAACTGTTTAACGGAGTTCTGAAGGACAATAATGAAGTTTGAGGAAGGTGCATCCATGTGATCTGATAAACCAGCTTTAACACTTCATAAAAACAACCATTTGATACAGTTCTTTTGCTCGGCTCAGACAAACTATAAATATATGATATTTATAACAAAAAATCAAAATAACAATATGAGAAACTCTATAAGGAACCATAAATGGAGAAATAACAGCACAGAGCGGCGTTTGTGCTAAAATACTGCGCTGGTCATCAGAAATGAAAGGCAATATCTATAAAGTACTGGAGGACAATCCACTTCCTGTCTCCTGAGGCCGCCGCAGCCAAGGTGGGGGTGTGGGAGACTCAGCAGCGTATACAAGCAATATTAAGGTAATCAATCGTCGTCAGTGCTTTGGCAGTGCTGGATTTAGTGTAGTGAGAGCCATCGCATTCTGTATTAAGCCATAATTGATTTGATCTCCATAATCTCCCTGCTGGTTGTCGTGGGTAACGCCGTGTGACAGCACTGAGTGATGTGCTTTCAGACGGAGGAGGGGGGGTTACAGATGTGTGACGGGTCGGCAATGAGCAAGACGGGCCATTCATATTCATCAGCGGGGTGTTCGCTGGCAGAGCTCAGGCCGCCGCACCAAACAGAACCGCCCCACGGCGCGGCGTTACACCAGAAACAGATTTTCCACCTTATCAAACACACACTGGCACCAGGAACCGCACCGATTCTGCTTTGCATCAAATGACAAAGCCGGCTCGCCACACTCGCTCATCACACAGGACGTTATTACACACATGTTAGTGATGCACCCCTCCTGTGAAAAAGCCTCTAGTTTTAAATGTCAGTCTTCTGAAGCTGTAATTTACTGTGCAGGACCTTTTCAGAAAATGTCCCTTTAGATGTGTGCGTGCGTGTGTGTGTGTTTACTGATAATTCTTTTATGCGTGCTCTTGCAGGAAAACTGACTAAAAGTGTGGATCTGAACACTCTGAATGATCACTGGCTTACCTGTTGTAGATGGCTTCCTGAATGGCCTCAGTTCAGAGAAATAGAGTTTGTGATGAGCTATTTGACAGTCTAAGTAAAGCAAAAACCATAGTGTTGTGCTGTATAATTATTTGATTGGATGTCTTTTGTTTAATTCTTTGTGATGGTTTGTTATCCTTGCATAGTTGCTGCATCACCTGTGAGGCGCTTAGGTCAGCTCACATGCAGTTTTTAAATGCGCTTGATAAATTAATTGGTATGATTCACGCAACGTTGCTTTACAAAACTATTCGCTAACATAGTTTTTGGGTCACATCGTCATTTACGTGAAAGTTCTAGAGAGTTTTAACCAGAAGCAGCTGAAGCTAGCACTTCCAGATCAAAGGGTTAATTCTGGTGGACTTTTAAAAATATTCACGCCAAAATAATCTGATAATTCAGGGTCTGATTCATTTGTTGTCATTCTACTGCATGTTATAGTCAGGGGGAACAAACTGCATTACTCAAGCTAACCAGTGAACAAAACTAAATAACAAGCGTGAATAAACATCTAAATTCATACTGTGATAAAGTATGAAAGATAGCTTAAGGGTCAAAGTTCACGAGCCTCTCAGCCTCAGGAAAAGGCTTTAAGGCTGCTCCGCCCTCTGCCTGGTTCAGCACCTGCTAGTTTAAATGTCTTCTATCCACAGGCGTCTGCTGTTTGTGGTTTCTGTTTTATCAAACTTGGCGGTGGAGTAAAAACACTTAGCTTGAACTAGCTGTTAGCTCATCAGTCCTGTTGAATATAACCCATTCCTACAAACGCAGGACATTCAGGAAGACATCTAGAAACAACAGGTTGTGTTGTGATCACTGCATCTTTTAAAATTCGGACTCACAGGCAGTGCACAACAGTGCGTCCTTCTCCACACTCCCTCTGCCACTTGTGCACTTGAGCCAGCAGGTTGAGGAAAGCCTTCTTGGAGTCGGGAACGTCACGATACGCCGACCAGCGCAGGAACTGGAACTGACACACCACCAGCTGGCCCTCTTGGAGCTTCGCATGCACAGATAGAATGAAACACATGTCAGATTACAGACACACGCACTCACACACGTCTGTATTGTATCAGATATTCAGATTGTTCCAGTCTGTCTAAATTAGCCGGCTGTGACTGCTAGCTCCACGCCGGTGCTTCAGCTGTGCTCGCTCAGCAGCCTGACTTAAAGATATATGTGTGTGTAGGTGTGAGCGGAGCTCCTGCTGTGTGTGAAAGAGGTCCCTACGTGATCGTAACCTTGTCCTGCAGAATCTCACCTAATACTTAAGGACCAGTGGAGAACTGTAACTCATGCAAATTGGGCTGGGAGAGACGCCCAAAGATGCACCGAGGACTTGCCTCAGCAGAGGTGGGAATACACACACACACACGCACACACACACACACGCACGTACACACACACACACACACACATGCTTACACTGCACTTCCTTTGACTTTTACTCCCTACCCTTGTATATCATTGTCACACACAAGAAAAATACACAATATGTGCAGAGAGAAGGGCTAAAAGTGGAAGAGGTGTGTTATTTCTGTGTGATTTAATTCTTCCTGGCGCTGAGTTAAGGTGGCCTTTTCCTGACTGTGATGTACATGGAGCAGAAAAAAAGGTGCCACAGGTGTAGAGGGGACTGACAAGGGCAGCATGCCAATCAGGGAGGAAGCTGTGACTCCTAGCATACAGATTATCTCTGTAATTGGTTTATCCTGAGCTGAATACATGTATGTGCCTTTATTTATTTATTTAGGTGTTGAAATGGCTTTTTTATCACTAAGAATTGCTACCAGTGTCTTTATTTATGAGCTCCAACTAATTCTGTGCATTTTTAAGAAGATATGTGGCAAGTCTTTTGAATAAACCGAAGTAAATTCTGCTTCCAGGCAGGAGGAAATAGTCTAAATGAGATGTGCTAGGCACTAGGATAATGAAAGTTTGATCTTTTAATATGCCAAAAGGCAGAGAGGAAGGGAAGACACCCATCTCAGTAATGACAAACAGAAATTGAAAAGAGCAGAGTGACCTTTACAGCGTCCATGTCAATGGGCAAAGAAAATCCCTCTGATTCAGGTCAAATGTGTGGAAATGGTTCTGATTCCTGGAAAGCTGAATGCCTTATGTTGTAAAAATGTATTTGCCCCTTATTCCCCTCATCATTATTATTATTATTATTATTATTAATAAAGATTTAAATATTTCAGATCTGCAAACAAGGTTAAAATCAGACAAAGAAAACCTGAGTAAATGCAACTTCTAGTTTCTAAATGATTAACTTGTTAATGAATAAATAATCCAAACAAACCTGACCGTATGTGAAAACGTAAACTTAAAGAGTAAGTCACCCCCAAAACAACCGTTTTTGCTGATAAACTATAAATGAGTGTCTGTTAGTGCAGCCATTATTTTGGCATTTTAGAGCATCTTATTTAAAATATAAATATCCAGCCTAAAGCGTCAGGTTAAAGCCTGCACTACATTGAATCAGCCATAGCTATTAGCTACAATGACACACTGTGAAGTAGTCTGTACAGCGTGACGTCTGCTGCACTAACACTTATACAAATATATAAAGTTAAAGTCCCAAGTCATCATCACTCAATGGTGAAATTACATCTCCGCATTTGACCCATCCCCGTGGTGGGGAGCGGTGAGCTGCAGCGGTGAGCTGCAGCTGCAGCCGCGCTCGGGAACTATTTGGTGGTCTAACCCCCCAATCCAACCCCTTAGTGCTGAGTGTCAAGCGAGGAGGCATTGGGTCCCATTGTTTCAAAGTCTTTGGTATGACCCGACCGGGAATCGAACCCTGATCTCCCAGTCCCGGGAGAAACAATACGCCTCAGAGCCACTCGTCTTTTCCAAAATGCCCTTTTCCCTTTCTTCTATGTCCCCTGGTGAAGGAGGTGGAGAGAAATCCTCCAGATTAGGAAGCATGCAGCCTTTTCGCTGTCCAAGCGGGGTGCGTGTGTTTGGTAACGGCTAGTTTCTCCGACAGAGAATCTCCGAGCTGCGCCTGGCAACGCTTCTTTTTAGCGCATTTTCAAACAGGAAGTGTGGGTGGAGTAGGACTCTGGTAGGGGGTGACTTGCTCTTTAATAACTAGTTGTGAAATACTTGCAGGCAACAACTACAATCAAGCATTTGTGATAACAGGAAATTGGTCTCTCACATTATTTTATCTCCTTCATCCTTACAGGATTGTTAAACTCAGAAAACATTTGTTGTGTTTTTTTCCTTGTTTTTTGTGAATTCAATATTATTTAACCTTGTTCGAAATAAAAGGAAAAAAACTCAGCCAGTTTGGAGGCTTTATGAGCATTATTGTCCTGTTTAAAGTCAAAGGTCAGGATTTCTTCTTCAGGATTAGGTCAGATTAGAGAGCAGAATTCATGGTTGCTTCAGTTACAGCAGGTTGTCCAGGTCCTGAAGTGGCAAAGCAGCCCCAGACCATCACACTACCACCACCGTGTTGTTTTAGTGTCAGCTTTATGGAACTGGACACACACCTTCCAAAAGGTTCCACTTTTGTCTCTTAAATATTTTCCCAGACGTATTCAGGATGAAGATGCTTTATTTATTATTTTGTAAATGTGAGACAGGTCTTTGTGCTCTTCTTAGTCAGCAGAGCTTTTTGCCTGACTATAACTTTAACCATGTGAGGTGTGATGGTAGAGTCTAACAGTTTTTACTTATTGACAGATAAAAAGACCATTTGTGTTGTCAGAGAGGTTTTGGTTTCACAACAGCCATAAATGTTGCTCTGATTTATGATAGCTTAGCTAAAGCTCAGAGGTTTGGCCCCAAAACTCTCCTGATTGGTCCTCGTGCGAGTGGAGACAGTTTGAAAGACAACCGTAGATTCTGCTCCACAACTGGGTTGTTTCAGTGGCTCGTGGCCAGACTATATGTTTACATATCTAGGGCGGCTTGCCAGACCAGTGATGGGTTGCTTTTTGAGGTCTTTTAGCCCGTGCTGTCAGACAGGTTATTGAGGTCTGGCAGTAATCAGGCCTTGCTGCTGGTTAATTACAGCTAATATGGGACTTAACAAGTGAGGCAATTATTTTTTCACCAAGGGCCAGGTAGTTTGTGCTCATTTTTTGTTTTATTTTTATCCTAATTAACAAGATCATCATTTTGCATTTACTCAGGTTATCTTTGTCTCATATTGACATTTGTTTGCTGATCTGAAACGTTTAAGTGCACAAAAAAAGAAAGAAAGCATAATAAATCTGTAAGGGGTCAAATACTTTACACAGCACTGTTTCTATAAACTGCATGTGTGTTGTATTTACTGTTCTCTCAAGGAAAAGGCAGAAGTAACACTGCCTCGGTAGAAGCGTGTAACCCAAAGCACTTTGGCTGTGAGGAGTTCTCTGTTAGATCTGAGGACATCAAACATGAAAGCTCTAAAAGCACAGCTGGTTAGAAAAGCTGCTTCTATATTTTCCAGTTCAAATTGCAGCTGATGCTTCTGTGGTGAGTGTTGTGGAACAACATGTCCTGTGCATCCTTGTTCGGTGTCACGGCGACTCACCCTCGTGACGTTCTTGACTCGAAACAGGCGAGTGATGACATCCTCGTCTGCTGACATGGACAGAAACTCCACCTCCATGGGTCCGTACTGCTGCAAACCGGGCTCTGGCCAGTACTGAACACACGGCTGTTGGGGGAACATGGGTCAATGAGAGCGATGAAGATTATCCTTGGGTCAACAAAAGTCACATGCATTTACAGAGCAGAACACCAGAGCCGTGAGTAACGGATCAAGTAGAATTATTCTGTGCTAAATATAAAAGAAGAAATGCAGACAGGTGTTGGCAGGAGGAGAGAGGCAGCGAGAGAAGAGAGGTGTGTTAGAAAAACCAGAACAACTCCAGAACCACAGATGAGCTCCACATGAGAGTCTGGAACTAAAAGGAGATGTAACTCAATTTTCACACTCGTTCCTAAAACGTCTGGAAGACACGAAACAAAACGAAAACATCTGAAAAGGGAGTGGACGAATCGGGCAATGTTACCAGTAATCTGCTTTCTTATTTCCAAATGAAACAGAAAAACCAGAGAAGTTTTAATAAATGTATTTAGTTATGATCTGTAATTGATATTAAACACCAGCGTCGTTTGGAGCCAGGACTGATGACATCACCACATCTCCAGTACATTAGGTGTATCCTAAAAGTTCTGATGGGATCATTGTGAAAAGTTTACTTGGAGAAAAAATAAATCAGGTTTTTATATAAGAAATAACAGTAAAAAAAAACAAAAAACATCAAAACTCTGCGACGACTGGCACAAAAATGAGAATTAAAAATACTTCCAGGGTCTGCTTTGCAATGCTGTAAAGGATTCTAACATTTATCTCACAAGGTCAGACTTTGTGGGTTTGGTTACTGTCCTCTCCTTTAGGCAGTGCTTGTTTTATTCACACATGCATAGTTATGCAGACATGCCTTAAATGTTTTCAAACTGATGAATAGAGTTGTTATCTGATCAAAGCGCATCTCCAATGACAAATCCTTCTTTTCTCATCTGTCTGATGCTAATTTATACTTGGAGGCTAATGCTAGCATTTCATCTGTCTTCAGGTTCCAGAACTAAACAGAACAGCAGCTTTTACTCTGCCAGCTACTTCACAGATAAAACTAAACTCTCTGAATGACAGATGTAAGGTGGATGGATATGTAAGAGGGTTTCATTTTTAAGGAAACTTAATGGTTTTAATGTTGCTAAATCTTCTTTATTGAATCTATTTTAGCATTTGGAATGGCGTTATGCGTTCACAGCAAATTTAAAAGTGTTAATTTTGGGGTTTTGGTCCTATTTAACACTAAGAATAGTTCATTTAACACAAAAAAGACTTATATAGTTGATAATTGACACTGACATGAGAGTCAAACCTGAGCGTTAAAAAGGAGTGTTTCCTGATCAACTCTGTAGGAGTCATTCTGGACAAAAAAACTCCTGGAAAGCTAACTCTGAACTCCCACAGCAGCTATAACACCTGCAGAGTTAATTCTCCACCCCTTATTCTAAAAGTTGGACTGGTAGCGACTGATTGGCTGCAGAGAGCTGCAGTGGGTGAGGTGCATTGTGGGGAGTCATGTTTTTAGGTAATTTGTTCTATTTTGGGGTGTTTATGCCTGTTTAATTTGGGGGTTGTGTTGTTCTTAGTTACTACTTTGTTCACTGTTGCAAATGTGGTGTTACTTGTTGTGGCAATGTAAGTTAGGAGGCTGGTCAAAGGAATGGGACCGCTGTGCCGTTCCGCTGTCACAATGAAAAAGTGGTGCATGGTTCACACTAAATGCTCAGGACTCTGCTCCTTGTGTTCCTCTCTCACTGGCTGTCCACAGTCATGAGGTGTACAAGGCATGAGTTAGCTGGTGTTTTTCAGTGTGGCTGTTACACAACAACATGCTCAAATTAACACTGTCAGAGTTGATTTCAACACTTTTAAAGTGTCTATATGGGTCCACACCAGCAGGAGTTAATTTAGTACTTCAACTCTGATTTAGTGTCAAAAACCAACTCTTCTGGAGTTGACAGTTTAACACTGGTGTTAAAAGTTACTATATTAACTCTAACACTGGTGTTTAATTGTCAACTCCAGAATATTTGGTTTTTTGACACTAAATCAGAGTTGAAGTACTAAATTAACTCTTTCTGGTGTGGACCCATATAGACACTTTAAAAGTGTTGAAATCAACTCTGACAGTGTTCATTTGAGCATGCTGAATTTGCTGGTAACCTCAGCATGATGAATAAAGAGAGGTTCTTGAGCCTGGTGGTGTTTAAAGAGAGTCTTCAGAATAAGAGAGCAACATCGATCCTTAAAGACCCTCGGCATCATTTGCACCCTGAGTTCAGGCTTTTGCCATCAGGGAGGAGCTTTATGGTGCATTTCCAAGGGCGCTACTCAGACTGACTCAGACTGGTGCTGCTCAGCCCGACCACTGTTTCCAAGAGCACGGCTCAGTATTTTCCCTCTACTTTGGCCCCAATTTTTAGTCCCTGCTCCATTGAGGTCCCTGGCAAAGCTGAGTCGGGCTGGCAGCGAGACTGTGGCTAGGGGGCGGAGTCACTGGTTGCTCCGGAGCTTTTTGCCTGCTGCGTCACTCCCTGCAGCCATTTCCTGGTTCAGAGTCTGGCAAAAAGCCATAAAACTGAGCAGAATATCCAAAAACACCACCATTTTTCTGCTGAGTTGTGTTTTTGTGGAGCATACAGGTTACCTCACACCGTTTACTGATGTTCTGATGCTATTTCTGTCACTAGCCCCCCCCATGCGCCTATGATGGGCGCACCCACTTTCTGTCATGGAGCTGGCTTGGAAACAAAACTAGACCCAGGAGGGCTGTGCAAGACCAGGCTGTAAGGAGCTGTTTTAGGCTGAGTGGTGCTCTTGGACATGTAGCTTTAGTGATGCCCAAGAGGGAAGGATCAAGCTGGTCCTTTAGGTCTTTAATTCCTTTAGGTGTTTTTAAATTACCCTGAATGAATGGTGTTGTTAGATGTTTGTGAATGGTTTTCTTTGTGTGTGCGTGCGTGTGTGTGTGCTGTATGAGAAGCTGCACATCAACACATGTAAACTTGTAAAGATAAATATGTACTTGTAAGAAAAACTCACATGCATGTCAAATACAATAAATTTGTGTGTAACATTTTAACTACAAGTCTGTGAACACGGGTCTACAGATCGGTTTCTGCGCGTGTTCAGCTCTACTCTTACACGTGTACAATTCTTCCCTCACTCATCTGAGTTTTGAAATACTTTTTGCAAGTATCAAAACCCAGCTGCACCTATTATAGGTGGGAGCGGAGCAGGGGGAGGAGGGGGCAACGGCGGGGAACACCTGTTTCTGCAAACTTAGGGCCCTGCTAAAGAGGTAAGATACTGTTCCAAACATCTACTGAGAAATCACTTTTTCATAGACCCTTTTACTGTTTGTAAACAGTATGACGTAAGCGAGGATGCGCTCGGCAACAAAGAATGGTGTCGTTTCAGGCTTTGTCAAGCTACGCTGTGGGGTTATCCCCAACAAATCTTAAAAGTTATATTAGTAAACTCACTTTAACGAATGGCAACAGACTCCCGGATCCATGTGGCATTACAGAATGGGTGGAAGATGTAGCTGCGTGGCCAGATATCCAGTGGCCCGCTATATATACTTATTTAGTGGAGAGGCCCAGTAAGTACACTTGAGAGAAGCTAGGGCATACATACGGCGTTAGAAAGCACAATTTAGTGTTAATCTATATTAAGGGGAATGATCTGGAGTACAGGTTGGCCTGTATTTGTATAGCACCGTCTTAGGGTTCTACAACCTCCCAAGGCGCTTCACAACACAATCAGTCATCCACCCATTCACACGCTGGTGGTGATGAGCTACATCGTAGCTACAGCTGCCCTGGGGCGCACTGACAGAGGTGAGGCCTGCCGTACACTGGCGCCACCGGTCCCTCCGACCACCACCAGCAGGCAAGGTGGGTTAGGTTTCTTGGCCAAGGACACAACTACAGACTGAGTGGGTCAGGCCTATTTTAATTTTAGATAAATGTTTTAGTAACAAGTTCTGTGATCACTATTTGCATTGCTCAAAAAAGCGTTCCTTGATGTGTTAACTTAGATTATTCTATATGGACCTGATGTTTTATTTTTAATTTCTAATTATTCAAGACTGACAAAAGAGCACAGTATTATTCCACCTTGGTGATGTAAAAGGAAAGTTTAGAAGTCTGTTAAACAATAAATGACTTATACTTTTATACCTTAAAATTATGCTTTTTTGTAAAGTTTTTGCATCATACTAGTATCTATTATGTTCATTTTCATACCTGTGATAGTGTTGGGGGGCCCCACGTCTGTTTACTGCGCTATACAGTTTTTGAGCTTCGGGTAGCCGCAGGATGTACTGACTGGGTGTCGCTTTATGGCACCATATGGCAAGCCAAAGGGATAAAAAAAAAGCGCGCGTTCTAAACGCGCGTTATGTCTGCCAAAATGCGCATCCTGAACGCGTGTTTTGACGCCAAAGGGGCAAAAACTCACGTGTTCTAAAGCGAGCATTATGTCCGCCAAAACGTGGGTCTTGAACGAGCGTTTTGGCGAACAATGTGAGTTTAGAACGCGCATTTTTTTATCCCTTTGGCTTGCCATAATTGTATAACGTAGATTCGGTGTTTAGCAGCGGCAGATTCACCAAAGAAAGTTAGAAATCCCTTATCAGAGGAGTCTAGGAAAAGAAAAGAACGTGATAGAGCAAGAGCAAAGACCAGAGTTATTATTGGGCCGTCTTTTCCTCGCTGGAGAGCTCTTTTAGAAAGAACAGCATGAACTACGGACTCTAACCTAGCCGTGCTGCTAATGGCTAGGTAAGTAATAAATGATTTCACCAGGGTTATTGTGTTTGGTCGGGCATAAAGTTGTTATACAGTCCTGATAAAACTATTTATTCAATGTGTGGAGGTGGAAAAGTTTGTTTTCATTGTTTTGCCTGACATTAGGAATGTAAACATGCCTCTTATGCCCCAGAGAGAGATTTAAAGATATTGGCCACTGGCCAGAGGCAAATTTCCTTTGAATCACATGTGTAAAAATGTATTAAAACCTCAAGTCAGTTTCTTTTTGGGATTTTCACAGCTGGATTTTTAAGAAAATCCAGTGTTTTTAAACGGCGCGGGAAAAAACAGAGGAAGGCTTCCGGTCTGAGGTTAAGCCGGCGATGACGTTGCACAAGGAGATCTTCAGAAAGAGCAGCTCGGTATTTCTGCATTAGCTTTATAGCAGACAACAATGTTTTATCAGTCAGATGTAGCTTCTGAAACCTCTGCTAGTCGGTCAGATTGTGTTTCCGTGGATTATGACAAGGAGAACGGATATTGGAGCACACGGAGAGTTCAACCGGAGTTCAACCGGAGTTTGACTCCTAACGCAGCAAGCTGGATAACCGAAGGTGCACAGATGTTTGGTACTGTTAAACTAAGAAGACTCGTGAGCTGATATGGACACCGCTGGCGAAACTATTCTGGAGGAGGAGGATGATGAACATCTTCAGAACTAAAATCGGTACAGTTTATTTACTTTTATTGAATATTTAATTCCTGTGTTCGAAGCTGCAACCGGGACCTCTCAGCTGATGAGATAGCTTCATCATTCTGTCCCAATATAATTCAATATTCTACAGAAAAATAAAACAATGTGATCCCAGTTTTACCGCTGCGTGTATATATTGATATAACTCTGGAAAAAAATTAATTGATAGCTTACCAGAATAACTTTCCCTGACGCAGCTGCCGCTACTCGCAGCTGCCGCTACTCGCAGCTGCCGCTCGTTGTTGTTTTGGCTGTAATCCAGGATGGCACGAAGGTTCTACTGGTCTCACGATGATCTGTTGTTAAAATACGTGGATCATCTTTTAAGATCCAACCTCTGTGTGTATCGTAGCTTTCCCAAATGACCTATTTTTTTCCTTACCAGAACACTGTTAGCCGTGCGGCTGCCATCATGCTAGCGGGACTTAAGGAGTCCAAAAGGACCGGTAGCGGTTCCAGATGGATTTATAGTTGGAATATGTAGATTATTATTTTAGATCAAACCTCTGAGTGAGCAGCCCTGACCAGCCCCTGCAGTCTGTGCATCAGCTGTGTTGTAATGGTCACGCAGGTCTGACTGAAGCTAGCGTTGTGCTTACAGCTCGCTAAGATTCTCCTCACAAACAGTAAATGACTTTAATGTTGCTACGTTAGTTAGAAAAATGCGTGTAGGACTCTGACATATGGCTCAGACTTTTTGCTGCAGCTGTAAACGTAATTATCCGTAAGCACTGAGAGCACAAAGTAGAGCAAAACACAACTAATCTCCTAGCAAGCAGCAGGAGCTGTGCCTTCTTACACATATTTGTGTGACGTGTGCAGAACCAGCGCTTTTCAGTGTTTAGAGGACAGAATTTTGATTTTCTATAATGATTTATGACAAAACTGCTTAACAAAATGATGAACTGAACCCAGTTTATTTTTTTATAGATGCTAAAGTGTAGTTAAACTGATATTTTACAATTTTCATGCTGAGTCTGGCCAATGCCTTTAATGTTACGACAGTGACGTTACGCAGCAAGCCTCCAGAGGGCGACAGAGACCATATAGCTGCAAAGTTGCAGAATGAGTCTTTAATAAAAACAGCTTTTTTGTTATTTATTAATCTTTTAGTCTGCCACAATAATGTAATGAGTTTAAAGAGACTATGTGGAAGTTTAACAGCCAATACATATATAGAAATTTAAAATTTATTCCTCATACATTCTCCTGCAATGCCCTGGTCCTGTAGAATGAGCCCTGGCATTTTTACTGTGATTGCCTCTGTACGCCTGTAAACTCACAGAAAAGATCTTGCTCGGGTCGAGCAAGCAGGCTTCCCCAGTGTCCTCCAGAGGCAGCGTAATGCGTGATGACGTCATGCGCGCTCACGCGCCCGCAGCGTTTGTTTGCTAACTGTGGCTTAGCGGTAGAGCGAGAGGTGGTTTTGGTAGCTGATTTAGCCAAAAACAAGAAGAGAGCTGCTTCAAGCACCAGCGAAACTCCAGCCCAGACCCCAAACAAGACAAAGAACCCAAGAGTTTATTCCAGCGCGACAAAAAGGGCAAAACTTGAGTCTGGTCGCCGAAGACAAAGAACGAGGATAAACATCGCTCCTGCGGGCAGAAGTGGAAAAGACCCGCAGTTGGCATCATTGTTGCTGGACAGGTAAGAAATTATTACTAAATACGTGTGGGGTAAGGGTTGTGGGTGCTTTCAAAGCAACCCGGGGGCTTACGTATATCATAGTAGGAACATTTTTAGGCTTGTTTAGCGTGTCTCCATCAGAGTCGGCGCTGGTCAGGATATTAATATTAATATTAGTCTTATTCTTATTTTTACTTCTCAGCGCACTGGGACTTTTTTTTTCCAGAGTAGGATGAGTACCGGTACTATTGTGTGTCCTTGGGCAAGACACTTAACCCGCCTTGCCTGCTGGTGGTGGTCGGAGGGACTGGTGGCGCCAGTGCTCGGCAGCCTCGCCTCTGTCAGTGTGCCCCAGGGCAGCTGTGGCTACATCGTAGCTCATCCCCACCAGCGTGTGAATGTGCGTGTGAATGGGTGGATGACTGATTGTGTTGTGAAGCGCCTTGGGGGGTTGTAGAACCCTAAGAAGGCGCTATACAAATACAGACTATTTACCATTTTACCGCTCATTTATTAGTGGAAATCTTCGAGATTTCTGCAAATATATGTCCGTCTCCAAGTCAACACATTCCCCCCCAGCGCCGCTGACCCGCCCCTCCCGATAGGCAGAACACACGCTACAAGAGGGGCCACAATTTGCGCATTTGGATGCACGTACAGCTCCGTCAGCCCAGGCAAGAGGAGAGAGAGAAAAAAGACGAGTTACGGTATCCGACACCGTGCACGTTCCCTCAATGACTGACAACACGCAGCATCTGACCAGCGTCAGATGTGCCGACAGACAGGTGGATCCATGGAGGTGGAGAGGCACAATAGACCAGGAGCACAAGAAAGTAAAATTCATAACCAGAGGAGTGTGTTGTTGGAACAAAAAAGAAAACCTTTGTGGGCACAAACATCCCAGCTTCTGTTCATGATACAGAAGATAGGATTATTGTGTCTGGATGTGGAGAATAAATTATACAGCAGTCCTGGTTATCAGTTATGAGAAGTCTTGGTAAATGCAGAAACATGCAGAGCTTTTATCATTTGATTCATAACCTATGTTTTTATAATTGATGTTTTCTGTTTGTTTTTGTAGCATCAAATCGATGGAGCTGAAAGAACTCTTTAGATGAGGAACAAGCCAATAGTTTGGAAACAGTGTGTAAGTAACAAATTATTCTCATTGAAATGCAATGGCTATATGTCAGTATATATAATCATGTTTTGCTACTGTTTTTACTTCCAGATTAGAGCTGGAAAGAGAAGGAAGGAGCTTTAGACCCGTATGATTCTGATTATGTATCTCCAATATCAATAAGGTATGTTTTATTATTGTTTTTTTTTAATACCGTAGTAACATCCCACTCTCACTTTCTATTCACTGATTATATAACATTTATTTGTCTTGTGCAATAGGTGTGCATCACAGGATGAGGTTGACCAACTTCCTTGCATTGGCCTGGATGAAGCTGACAATTATAACAATTATAATTAAATAACAATTATAATTATTATATAGGCTAACAATTATATGTGCTATTTGAGTTTCATCCAATGTGCTAAAATTCTGCTTGCAATAGTGACCTGCACAGAACCCAACTAATTCTGCTACTCTGTGTGTATATTTGCACATATTATTGTTGATTTTATATTTATATTATTTCTGCATTATTTTTGGTATTCTTTTACGTTTTGGACCAAAGGGAGTGGCACTCCAATGTCGCTGTACCCTGTACAAAATCAATAAAGGCTATTTTATTCTATTCTATTCTATTCTATTCTATTCTATTCTATTCTATTCTATTCTATTCTATTCTATTCTATTATATTATATTATGTATTGGACATTGCTGATTCTGTGGAGGCAGATTTGAAACACAATTTAGAAGAGCCATCAGCAGCAGGACTGACTCAGCTGTTGTTTTCATTCAGGAGTACAGCATGCATGCCTCGTGCACGAGCTTACTATTGAAGCTGCAGTTACACGTTTGGCCTGAGGGGGCAATCACGAGCATAAAAATGTCAAAGTCCACATAGTCCCTTTAAATAAAAATATATCAAAATGAGGGCTTTTCTCAGCCATTAGTAGGTGAGATTAAAAGAAGAGATTAATTACATTAATTAATTTCAGGTCATAATTAATTATTCTAAAAAAATGTAATAATAAATATATTATATACAATATATATATATAATATATATACACATATAAATATATATATATTTATATATGTATATAAAAAACTATATATATATAGATATATATATTTATTTATTTATCTCATGACAGCACTTATATAAATACATAAATAAATATATTATATAAAATATACAACATATATATTTATATATATATATACATATAAATAAATATATATATTTATATACATACATATAAATACATATAGTACATATAAATATATATTATATATACATATATACATATGTATATATATAAATATATATATATTTATATATATATTATGGCATGCCATATATAATACTTATATGTATATATACACATATATACATAAACATATATACATATATATGCATGTAATGAATTTAAATAAGAATACATCAAAATGAGGGCTTTTCTCAGCCATTAGTAGGTGAGATTAAAAGAGATTAATTAGATTAATTAATTTCAGGTCATAATTAATTATTCTAAAAAAATGTAATCTCATGACAGCACTGAAATTATTTCATTATATACAATATATATAAATATATATATATAAATATATATATACATATAAATATATATACATATAAATATATATGTATGTATATAAAAAAACTATATATATAGATATATTTATTTATTTATGCACTCCATGGAAACAGAAGACATGTTCTACAGGTCCAAGTTGAAGCCCTTCCTGTTCTACAGGTCCAAGATCAACCAAGCCCCGCCCCCTTATGGAATGCTTTATGACATCATCATCAAGTGCTTTCAGTACTGCTTCACTGTGGGATCCTCATTACATTCAGTGCATCTGAGCTCGTCGCAACCACACCGATCGCTCCCCAACGTTTGTTGTTTAGCATCCGGTTCGTGTTACAGAACAATTTCAGCTGTTGTTAAACATCTTATTACAGTGAGTTTAACTAAACTGAGATTGTTTTTAGTAGTGCAACGCAGCTCTACTTAATTTCAAACCTGGTTTTTTTTAAACCTAGTTGAACTAACATCCAATTAGTGCTATTCTAAGTTTAAATTAAACGTGGTTTGTGCAGTTCAGACATAATGAACAAAGGAAAATTGTCAGAGCAGTCCAAAAAGGTCTCCAGCCTCTCTCCAAACATGCAGAGACTCAAATCTTCTCTGCTGAGGGAGAGAAACAAAACTAAAGTCCTCACAGCAAGAACCACGTCACTATTGGGTCAGAATAAGCAACAGGCAGCAGAAATAAAGTTTCTCAGGGAATCCCTCACTTTACAGACACAGGCTAACAAAATTATGCAAGCTATGTGCTGTAAGGCTCAAGAACTGGCTTCTTCCTACGAAGAGAAACTTGTTAAACAGAAGCAAAAACAGGAAGAAAACAGAAAAACGTTTAACACCAGCAACCTGACAACGTCTCTGAAAAACCTTGAGGGGGAACTTGTCAGAGAAAAAACCAAAGTGAAGGATTTACAGGAGAGGGAATCCAAACTAACTGGCCAGGTGCGTGAATTTGAGAAAGCTAATAAGGATTTAAAAGTGGGATATGCTAATCTTAAAGATGAGCTTGATAAAGCTCAAATTACAATCCAGAAGCAATCACTCCAGATTTCAAAAAATAAGGAGCTGCAGAACTGTGAAAAGATACAGCAATCTCAGATAAAAACTCAAAATTTAGAATACGAAAGGGTCTCAGCAAAGGAGAAAGAGAAGGACATCGAAATTATGAGTCTGAGAAAACAAATAGAGACGCTTAAGAAAAACAAAACGACATGGAAAAAGGTCTCTAATCAATACAATGCAGCAACAAAATACCAAACTGGACCAAAGCTGAGCGTTGAAGAGGCCCGGCTGAAGACCCAACTGCATGAAGCGGAGATTGGTCACAAAAAGGTCCTACAGGAGCTTCAAGACTATAAAGACAGGGAGAAAACGCTCGTTCAGTCAGAGCAGAAACACCTGACAGACCTACGAGAGTTAGAAGAACGGGTGAGAGTCGAGAAAGAAAAAAATGCGCAAATTATGGAAGTGGCCAGGTGTCTGCAAATGAGCAAGAATAAGTGGCGGACCCTTGCTGTTAACAAAGCTGTAGTTAAAATGAAATCTGAAAATCAGAAGCGTGAGAGGACAGAGGAGACAGACGCAATAAGTCCTACTTCTCAGCTCCAGGGAGAACACCCCTTTAAAAAACGTAAAATTAGCGAGGAGACCCCAGCCAAAAGGGTGAGGACAGACGGTGAGTAAAATGCTGGAAGATTAATTTAATCCTTCTCTAACAACACCGGCTTTAAGATGTTCCACCCAATAAGCTTCTGGATCCATGTTTTATGACCCACCAAAACTAGGACAAGTTTTTCAGGCGTGTACAAGTAGAGATGTCTGTTAGCCAGAACATCAGAACTAAAGCTGAAGGCCTCATCTTATGAGAGCTCCAGGAATTTCTGCACACCCCCACTCTCATGCTAGCCTGTATTTTTTATTCCAAAACATGCCAGGATGTCAACACACGACGCTCACCGCTGCCGTTTAGTGACGTAGGAGGCAGATTTAAAGCGGCTGTCCGGAGATTTCCCCTTTCAGAAATTATGTTGGTCTTTTCAGAAAACCGTAAAAAGGGATTGGCTTATCATGTACTGTGATGTAACGTAAGCAATACGTCTTTTTGTTTTTGTGTTGCTAAGCACGCCCCCTGACCCGTAGAGCTCCATGCAATAGGAACTGAGTGCCAGTCAGCGCCATTTTGCATCGACGCAAAGGCTCTCAGACGGGCTCGTGGAGGGTGTCCGTCGAGAGAGACAAAAAACGCAAGCTTGTGATTGGTCAGGACGCCGCGTCCTTGAAATACGTCACCAGCGCCTCAAAAAATAAAAAGAGAGCCGAAGATATCTAGCCGCAGACACGGAGCAGATTGAAGAATGCCTCGTGGAAAAACTCCAAAAATATAAACGTTTATTCACCCATGGCATTTGGAACATTTGAAACTCCTTTTCGTCACGGCAACAAGAAAAAAACGGCCTGACATAAAAGTAAAAGTCTAGTTTGTTCCTTAAATAACAAAATAACAAGGAAAACATATTATTTGTATTATATTTGGTCCGCTTTTGATCAAAACTGATAAATTGCCAGCATTTCCCACTGTTAAATGAAGAAAAAATTTTCTTTTTCATCAAAACAAAGCAACAATGCTTTTATTTTGATAGCGGGTTAGCTATTTAGCATTTTGAGAGATCGTGAAGAGTCTGAAAGATAAAAAAAAACATACACAGCTAATTTTACAGGTTATACCCAATTATTTACAATAGCAGACAATTTTATATTTATTTATTTGTATTGCTGATAACACAACAGTTATAAGCTTTTCCCCTATGCCGTTCAGAGTATAACACATCAATGCATCCTTGATACAATGAGCGGAGCAAGAACATATCCGGGAACTTTGTGCGAACTTGCCATTATGCCATTATTTACGTTTCACAAGGACGTGAGTACACAAGTACAGACAAGTACGTGTAGTGGGGTGAAAAGCAAGCTATAAATAATAAAAGCATTAGTTAAGAAAAAAAGAGAAATAGGTAAAAAATGAGATAAATATGTAAAAAAAGAGAGAAATAGGTACCCCCTCATTATTTTTTTTGATGCTTATATTTGTAATTTCTGTTTTATAAGTCCATGGGCCGTTTCTCAATATGTGTACTTGTCTGTACTTGTGTACTCCCGTCCTTGTAAAACGTCATCAACGATGGTCCAAGTCCTGTTCCAATCCTAAGTACATATAATGGCAAGTTCGCTCAAAGTTCCCGGATATGTTCTTGCTCCGCCCATTGTATCGAGTATGCACTGATGCGTCCTTCTGCGGATTTGGGACAGCAAAGTTTCCCATAATGCATTGCGCCGCTAACTGTTATACTCCGAACGGCAGAGGAGAAAGCTTATAACTGTTGTGTTTTATATCAGAAATACAAATAAATCAATATAAAGTTGTCTGTTATTGTAAATAGTTGCGTATAACCTGTAAAATTTGCTGTGTATTTGTTTTTTTCTTCTTTCAGACTCTTCACAATCCCTCAAAAAGCTAATGAGCCAACCCACTATCAAAATAAAAGCATCATTGCTTTGATTTGATGAAAAAAATCTTTTTTTATTCATTTAACAGCAGGAAATGCTGTTATTTTATCAGTTTTGATGAAAAGTGGACCAAATATAATACAAATAATATGTTTTCATTGTTTTTTTTGTCATTTAAGGAACAGACTAGACTTTTATTTTAATGTCAGGTAGTTTTTTTTTTTACCGTAGCAACAAGGAGTGCTTGTTGCCGTGAGGCAAAGAAGTACGCTTGTTCCAAATGCCGTCCTCGTCCTCCCGTACTCGGCAGAATGGACTTTCTGGTGTCCTAGCCAAGAACACACTTATCAAGTACACAAGAACGTACTACCGTCCTTGAGTACTGAGAAACGGCCATAGGCTGTGTCCAAATCCAGGGATTGCATGCTCATGAGTACCCGTCCTCATTGGTCTCAGGAGAACGTGTTCTTCCGTGACCGGTTAGACCGGACGTTAACAGCTGTGAATGTGGACGGTCTAGCCTTAAATAATAGTTCCGCCCCTACTTCGGCGGATGTCCTCTTGTCACCTAGCAACTGCTACCGCATAAGAAGAAGCTGCAGAAATGGAGCTCACACGTTTTAAACTTTTTCCTTGGTTATTTTATGATTTTGGATTCACCAAATATATGAACTGTAATTAAGAACAAGAATACAAAAACACATTACAGGCCTGATGAAAACAGGAAACGCATAAAAACACAACCACTTCAGGCTTTTACTTTTTGTTCAGTCAGATTTTAATAAGCTGTCATTTAAAGTCGTTCTGCTGCTCTCCTGCTGCGTCTCCCGTTTCTTCTGCCATTGTTGCTGGTACAGAAATCAATCCCGCAGTGCATCATGGGATTTATGGAGGTGAGGGAGACCACGGAGACTACACCGCACCCGTTCTCAAAATCGAGGAAAAGAAGAACGCATTTCAAGACCGCATTCTGAGCATTCTTGGAATTTGGACGGTCTTCGACGCGGCACTGTGACGTCACTGGTCTTAATATCCGAACTCATGAGCACGCAACCCCTGGATTTGGACACAGCCTATAGTGTCATTTCAGTTGTTTACGGCAATTCCACATCCAGCCGCTAGGGGGAAGCACCCGTCGTTTTGGTGGCATAGAGTACGGTAATGAGAAGGAGAATAAACCTTCGTGTGTGTCTCATCCTTTCTCTGCTACAGGTCAGTAAATGTGTAATTTGACATAAAAACGTTGATGATTTTCAAGAGTTTATCAGATTATAAAATCGGGAGTCAACTGGTGTGTCAAATGGTACGGTTTCTAAAGAGAATTTAGTAGAAAATGGGGCTTTTTGCTGTATGCTAACTCATGCTAATGCAAGCGGACTTTGATTAGAGATGTAAAGCTAACTGTGGAACAACTGAAAAAACGGGAAGTTGCTGTAAAAACTCTTACTTTGCACATTTGTGTTCGTTTTTCATACCAAAGGACATTAGTTGGTCAGTATTTGTTTCAGGATAAATGTTTATTTTATGGTTTGATGCCAAAATGTGGGATTTATTGTAATGTGATTTAAGGAGGGAGTTAAAACTGCTTTTGAGTAAAGTTTCCTAAAGACACATTACACTGTGTTCCTGTTATCTTCTAGTAAATGATAAACATCGTTGTATTTGGTTAAAACTATCGAGACAAGTTAAAATGCTTAAGTATTGATGTACATTTCACAAGTTCAGAATAACCGTAAAAACTGTTAAAAGAGCTTTTATATATATATATATATTTATATATATATATATATATATATATATATATATATAAATGGTTACAAAATATTGTTATAAAAAATGGGAAAAATGGAGTAATTTAAGATACGGGATCCCGGGAAAACCAGAATTCGTATAACAGCAGCATGAAAAGTTAATTAGAAAAGTAAAGTTCAATTTTGAAATGAGCAAACAGATAAAACACAAAAAAAAATCTAAAAAATTAAATAATAATTTAAAAAGTATATTTCATAATGGATCTTTTTCCTGCACAAGACAGCATTTTATGTTTGTAAAGACAAAACATGAAATGCTTTCTTGACGCAGGTTTTTCTCTGCCATTTCATGTCACCTATAAAAAGCAAAAGGCTCTGGTAATGGTACTCTCACTTGAGACGAGGTTCGATTCCCTGCAGGGCCCTGCTGGTTTTACTGACAGAGACTAAAGCATTTTGATGAAAACCCAAAACCTGTTGAGTTTAGGCTCCAGCATGATTGTGTCATGATCTGAGGTGAGCTCCTCGCCAGTAACTGCCTCTGAGATTGAACTGCAGGTGGGCAGAGCTGGAGAGCAGGACAGCAGCAACCAGTTATTCCATCAACCGGGAAGATGATTACTTCCCTTTCCGAGCCACTAACTGGTCACTAGGTTTCTAGTTCAACTCGTGTGTTTTGACTGTGGATTTTTGTGGCTTCCTGACTTCCTGTTCTCTGCATTCTCCCAGGATCCACACTTTCCATCACCTCCCCGTCTCCATAACTGCTGTGACATCACCTCAGGCCACGTCTCACTTCATCCTGGGACCGACCCGCTTTCCCTCCATTCACATACCTGGACCAACTGGACTTACTGAACTCCCGTGGACTCCCTGGATCGACCTCAGGCCTTGTACCCCTCCCTCTTGATCCCAACCTTCCCATTTGCAGTAAGACCCTCCTTGTCTCTCCAATTGAACTCTCAGCTGGACCTAAGTTAAAAGACTTTGTTTTCCATACGCTGCACTGGGGCTGCAGTCCCCTCACTGACGTTGTCAGTCACCCTTAGTTCAGCCTTTTCTAATAAACTTTGTTTTTTTTATCCCGTACCCGTGGCCCTGTGCATGATTCTGCATGCCTTGGGTTAGGTCTCTGCCACAAAACATGACAGATTGTTAATCAAATGCATGAATAAAATTAAAGACAATAAAGTATAGCTAAAATAATAATCTAGAAAGTTCCTGAAGAAACTTTAATGGCTCTGGCAACATGCATTGAATCCTTTATTGTCATCATACAGTGCATGACGAGATTGACAGCTTCCACTGTTCTGGTGCTCAAAGAAAAGTAGTCTACTGCTAAAACAACACCCATAAAAGCAACATTTCTAAAAACAACTTCAATAAGAACGACAGTAAAATATTCAATAAAACAAACTAAGAGCTCAAGCATGGCCAAAAACAGCTACACAGCAGAACGATCCTAATTTGTGTCGAATAACTAGGGGTGTAACAATATCTAAATCTCACAATACGATATTGTCACAATATGAACCTCATGATACAATATTTATTGCGATATTGGGGAGGCTCACGATAATAAGACTCACAACATAAAATACTTTGACTGGAATCCTCCGTGCTGCGTTTACCGCTGTAGCCTCCATACTCTGTTTGTTTATCTTTGCTGTGTGGGCTGCACGCACTCCCACTGGCGAACTGGCCGATGACGTGGAAGCAAAGGATCATGGTCTATGTAGTTTACTTTGCTATGCTCCGGTGGAGCGGAGTGAAAAGTGTTATTTTTACCTCAAGACGTGCTGTACGATATCGTGACAAGACCACGACGATATTGTGGTCATTTTACTACGACGATATCGCGATATTGCCAATATTGTTACAGCCCTACGAATAACATATTAAAGCATTGATACTTGGGCATGCTGCCATCATCTAGTCCAGAGGTTCTCAATTAGGAATTTTAAAGGGATATTCCACCTAAAATTGAAATTTTGTCTGATATATTTGTGAGAGTTAGCTAAGTGGGGAAAAAAAACTATTTTTAATCAGCCCAGTCATTCTCCTGACTCGACTGTAGTCCTTTAGCTTAGCATAAAACACAGTAAGTGAATGGATCCAACTAGCATTGTGAGTAAAAAAGTCCTTAATATCACTCAGTAGTTATTCCAATTCCGCCAATAGAAAATAGACAGGGAAACACTGGGATTAGAAAAGCCTGACAACTGAAAGTCATATTGAAAATTAACATTCATGGACTCAAACAACTTGACTCACGACGGGGAAGGCTGTTGTTGGTTTAGCGTCCAGGAAAGATCAGAGTATGTCTCGGCTAGTAGAAGCTAACCGTTAGCATTAGCAACTCCACCACACAGCAGAACTCCTCCAGGCTTGTGTTATTGGTGGAGATAAAACATCAACGTTGCAGAGCAAACAGAGTCAGTGGTAGAGTCGTGTTGCTGTTAGAGGCTCTTTTATATAGTGTGTGTGTGTGTGTGTGTGTGTGTGTGTGTGTGTGCGTGCGTGCGTGCGTGCGTGCGTGTGTGTGTGTGTGTGTGTGTGCGTGCGTGCGTGCGTGCGTGCGTGCGTGCGTGTGTGTGTGTGTGTGCGTGCGTGCGTGCGTGTGTGTGTGTGTGATTGTACATGTGTACGATTGTCGACTGTGCCTTCTGGGGACAATGAAGTTGTTTTAAGTCAATAATTTGCCACCGTTTAGAATCAGATGCTCACCAGTCTCCCTTTTCTTTGTTCCAACAAAAACAAAGATGTCAGCGCGTCTGTCAAGTCAAATAAACCCATTTCATCGCCCTTCAGCGCGGTTTATTGTCCCCAAGACTACAACACGTCCAAACTGTTGATCTGGACACCTACATTGTCGCGTGAAGCTTTTATTTTTTCCTCCCACCTGAAAATATATCTTGAAGAATGAAAGCCTTTCTTTTCTTTCATGCTAATCAGGGGTATTTCACACGCTTTCATTTCATTGAATCTGTGCTTGATTACTGTAATGACCCTTTCATCTGTCGTACTCAGAAAATGAGGGGATAGCTCAATTTCTTCAAAGCGAGAATGATATTTTCTGACAAAAATGCTAACACATCATTGTAATTATGCACGGCTTTAAATCAGAAGTAAGT
Organism: Aphyosemion australe; assembly: GCA_006937985.1. Lineage (NCBI taxonomy): Eukaryota > Metazoa > Chordata > Actinopteri > Cyprinodontiformes > Nothobranchiidae > Aphyosemion > Aphyosemion australe. The sequence continues at coordinate 322,301 of SSNS01000066.1, forward strand.
GGCTGATTTTCTGTAAGCAGCTGCACCCACGTGGATACAGATCAATCTGGGCTCAAAGTAGCAAAAAGGATCTTGTAAAACTCTCAAACTAAAATAATCACTTGTGATTTTCATCCAGCTATTTGCTCGTAAAGTTTTTCTGAACTTGAACTTTGTGCTGTGCTGCCACGAGTCATTCTGGCTCCTGCTGCGATTATTTTAGGAGTTATAGATAGAACGGGGAATGCTGCAGTACGGAGAATGAAACACGCTTGTGAGGAAAAGTGGGCCGGCAACAAAAAGAGCCCTGAAATGTGGCTGGGGGGAGCATGCCTATTCTTCAGAGATGGATCTCAAGGACTAAAGAGAAAAAATAACTGGGGCGGGTGTTATCTAGTCATGCCTCGAGATCAATGTGGTCAAGGATCAAAGCCGACAAAATGGCATGAAGAAACTAATCCCAAGCACAGTGAGACGGAGGAACGGCGAAAGGCGGGGCTTGTCAGGGAACTTAAAGTTCGTTTAACCTCCATACAGAAAGGCAAAAGTTGGCTGAAGCGTGTCTCAGCAATAAAAAGTATTAAAGACTTTGACCTCACCCAGGCAGAGTTGGACTGGTTGAGCTGGTTGAGCATGACCACTGCGGTGCAGCCGTAGTCAAAAACTAGCCTCCAGAAGTCGGCCGTGGTGCCGGGTAAAGGGTGCGGGGTCACGATGAAGGCGGCCTGCCGGTGGAAGCTGTCGGCGAGCGCGGCGTTGATGTAATTGTTGCTTTCTCCCTCCGTGGTGACCAGGAAGGCCAGGGCGCGGTCGGGCGGCAGCACGTCCATGCTGCGGTTCTTCTCTCGGTTCCTGGGCAACAAGGCGATGCTGCACTCCTCCACATCCAGGTGGGGAGTCACCGAGTTGAGCGTCTGAACAAGGAGACGTTAAACAGGAGACTGTCGTCATATTAAATACATATAATCAGCCATTAAAAGGTCCAGCGCGACACACCACAGACCACTTCTCTCTGATCAGTTCTCTGCTCTTTTTTTCCTCATCATTACTTCAGACAAAGTGGGAAAATATTTGGATCATTAATACGGCATCAATAATAGATCTATGACTTGCTGATCTCAGTGTTACTGATTGCAGTCAAAAGGGAAAAGAAGCAGCTCATTGGGTGGTGGAGAGGCTTTCAGAGTCAATGCCAGATGAGTTCACACGATCAAAGAGAGGAATGTAAGAGTTTTCCTTTCTGAAGACGAGGGAACAGTTTGTAACCGGAGTGCTGTACCACCTACGGTGCCATCCCTTCATCATAAACTATCTGTCCATCAGAGCTCCTACTGCCTGATGAGGCTGAGTAAAGTCGAAGAGGAAGGTGGATCAGGCAGGTAAACATCTGATAACACGTTCTCCGAGTGTTTTCCTCTAACTGAGGGAGGATTACATCATCAGTCACACAGACTTAAACTGAAACTAATCTCATCCGGACACACAGAGAGGAAGTGGTGCATAAATAAAGAGAGGGTCATGCATGTGGCTGAATCTCACCTGAAACTCCTCCCGCAGCTGAGAGGAGTTGCTCTGAGAATCCACCCGCAGCATCTCCTTATATGTGACGGCAAACTCGTTCACCAGGATGGCCGTCTCTCCACACAGGCAGGCCTCTAGAATGGCGTCATGGATGAAAATATACTGCTCCTGAAAAGAAAGCAGGTCAAACAAACATTAAATAAAACTTTGATTAAATAAATAAGACTTTTCTCTATAAAACTAATTCTGGCCTTATTTTTTATAAAATCATAATCCATAACAACATGCCTGTTCTTCTGTATAAGAAGTGCAATTAGAACTAAGATAAACAGAAATGTTAAAGCTGCAGCCAGTGGCTCATTAGGGTCACCCTAAAAAGAACACACAGACTTAATGTTAATAAAAACTGAGCCTAAAAAAACCTTTCTGCTAATCCAGCGTGTTTTATGAAGGAGACACGACCCGATAAACAGACCCGTCACTACCAGTGTGGAAAAGACAAGGAGGGGCTGCTTTTGTTCTAGAATTTCAAAACAAGTCTTCAAACTAAACCAGTGACTGAGAAAAACCATTAGACATAAAACCCTGAATTCATTACAGGAATGGAGGAAAAAGAGATGCATAGGCATTAAAGCATCCCTTAGTGAATATAGGCAAAAGCGTGGGGGAGGTTAATGCAGCAGCAGAACGTGTGTGTGTGTGCGCGTGTGTGTACGCGTGTGTGTATGTGTGCATTTATGTGTGTGTAGGTGTGTGCATGTGTGTGTAGGTGTGTGTATGTGTGCGTGTGTGTATGTGTGCATGCGTGTTTGTATGTGTGCATGCGTGTGTGTCTGTGTGCGTGCGTGTGTGTATGTGTGTATGTGTGCATGCGTGTGCGTGTGTGTATGTGTGCATACGTGTTAGCATGTGTGTGTGTGTGCATGCGTGTGCGTGCATGTGTGCATATGTATTAGCGTGTGTGTGTATGTGTACATATGTCTTAGCGTGAGTGTATGTGTGCATGCGTGAGTGTATGTGTGCATGCGTGTGTGTATGTGTGCATGTGTGTATGTGTGCATACGTGTTAGCGTGTGTGTGTGCGCATGTGTGTGTGTGCATATGTGTATGTGTGCATATGTATTAGCGTGTTAGTGTGTGTGTGTGCATATGTGTATGTGTGCATATGTATTAGCGTGTTAGTGTGTGTGTGCATATGTGTATGTGTGCATATGTATTAGCGTGTTAGTGTGTGTGTGCATAAATAAATGTTCAGACAAAATGAGCAACAGTAGAGATATTTTAATAACCTTCCTTGTTTTGATTTAAATATTTAAGTTTTAATGTTAGCCCTGTTTCAAGGCTGTTGAAAAATAAATTAGTATTTCCACACAAACTAAAGCGTTCATAAGTATTTAATTAGTGCTTCCCTGCAAATTACCACCAATGTAATATATTCACCTAAGACAGGATTAGATTTACAACGAGCAGGCTGCAAATCATCAGCAGATCTAAGAAAAAACAGGCGCCTACGCAGGAAGAACACTTTCCTCTGAAACTATGGAAAAGACGAGCACACCAGTAAACTGTAGTGAAGCCGTTAGTGAAAAGGTGCCACGGACCTCTGTCTGGATCATGTTGATGCGCCGAGAGCAGAGCGTTTTCACACAGTTGTAGATGTCCACCACGCCTTCACACTCGGCCATGTCCAACATGACGTCCAGCACGATGTAGCAGCCGGTGCGTCCTGCGCCGGCGCTGCAACAGAACGGCTTTATTTGTTAGTCCAGTAGATAAAACAGCAGCTGATTCACTCTCTGGTTGCTGGAACTAGAAAACAAATGCATGAGGGAGGATGTCTGAGGGTAAAAGTATTTATCTCACATTGACTTTATTAATATAAGGCCATCCTCCCACAAAGCCCTAAATATATCATTACTGGGCTTCAGGAGGAATTTGCTTATGAGTAACATCCCATAGTCCTGCTACTGAATTAGCCGTACGTAGCTAACGGTGTGAAGAAAACTCTCTTAGCTTCCTTTGAAGATTTTATAGCTGATGAGTTATCTTTATACTGTGTTATAAAAGCAAACAGTGAATTCAACAAATTGAATTAATGCTCTTAACTTCAAACTAACTTTTCCCAGCTTGTACCCTTTTGTTTCAGCCAGAATCCAATCCAGCAGAGTTTAGCTACATTTTAAGGCTCTGCAGCAGAAATATGCTCAGTGTGCTACATAACAGTAAATGTAGGCTAATATGGCGTTAGAAACATTTTAAACTTATGCCTTTTTAAATGATATGCATGTGTGAAATGTACTAAAGTGCTAGCTGGAGAGGTAATCATCCAAACGTTTATCACCTTGTAAAATGTTTTACTGTCTTTGCAGAGTGCTTGTATGGAATCTCCCTGTGATGTTGCTTATTTGCATGATAAAGTACAATAAACGCCCGTTATACTACTGAAGTGACGGCTGCACAAGTTCATGCTTTTATCAAGAAAAGAGTGATTCGACTTTGTGGGCGTGCTGCTGTGCCTAAAGCAAGGATACACGTGTCTCTGGTGTAGGCAGCACCTATAGGACTGTTAAACATGGAACTCAGGGGAAGGACCTGTTGATTTCTAATTAAACAGAATTATGATAATGGATGTTGGGGCTCAGTCCCGCTCCGCCTTATGGACCCACAGAGGAAGGAGGTGAGTGGAGGTTGTTGGTAAAACAGTAATCCATCATGGACAACCCCCCCAACACCATGGAGGCTCTCAGCAGCTTATTAACCCACAATGTCAGAATGAACACCATCATCCAGCTTCTCCGTCATCAGAATGGGTTAAAGCTGAAACTCTGTATTTTAGTACTTTAGTCATCCTGATGTGTAGCGGGGTGCAGACGAGCCTTTGTCATAACCCTGACTTGTTCTACGGTGTGAGGGACCTTCTGTTACCTGCAGTGGACCACCACAGGACCAGCATCAGGCGGCGTAGACGCTTTCACTCTTCGTATAAAAGCCAACAGCCCGGTGGAGTGATACGGCACCCCGTGCTCCGGCCAAGACGTGAAGTGAAACTGACGAACCTCGTGCTTTGTGGAGTATCCTCTCTGTTGGAAAAGCAAAGTGACGTGTGAACACCCTGAAAACCTTCAGCAGGTCTGATCCTAGCTGTCTCCAGGCCCTGGGGTGGGGCCGTGTGTCTTCTATGACAGCTGGACCTCTGCATCACCAGTTAGAACTGCTGTGATGTGACAAATGTGCAGCATGAGTGAAGCTCTGTGGAGCTGAGGGAAGGTCGGGGAGGATTTCTCCGCTCCGCTGCAGCCTCACAGCAATTTTGTCTTCTGTGCAAATGCGACAAAGCAAAGCAAATGTCTTCTGGAGATAGAAACCCGCTCAAAAAAAATGTAAAAAGTGTAAAACAAGCTGTCACACGCTCCTGAACTCATCTGGATTTGAATAAGCAACAGCCTGTGCCCGGTGAGAGCGAATGTGACAGAGTGATGATAATCCAGTGTTTGTGCCACTGTCACCGCAGCGTGGCTCCGAGCCCCTCCCATGAGAGACCTTCCCGGGAGATCGACAGGACGGAGGCCGTCAGGGACGCCGCGCTTTAGCAGCTACGCTGCAAAGATGGCAGGGGCATTCACATCGCTGCTGGTGTTAATTCCTCTCAGTTTAAAATGTGGACCAGGCGTCCATCAGGACTCGGTCCTGTTGGGTTTCTAATCCCTCTTATTGATGCTCTACCTTTCATTCACAAGAAAAATGATAAAAACTTGGAAACTTAAAAAATGCAAAAAGAAGCAGGAATATTAGATAAACGTGATGAACTCACCCTCTCCAGGGCAAAGGTCCGAACAGTGTAGTCGGCCAGCGTTTCTGACTTCAGCAAAGTGATTTTGACGTCCCCGTACATCTCGCTGTCATCAGGCCAGTATTTACAGCACTTCACCTGGTTCACAAAACCAACAACAACTTTCCATGAAAACACACAAGACCCGAACTTTTGTTTCTGTATGTGACAAGCCTGAACTTTTCACGTGCATTCAGAGCTCAGCGCTATCAAACCAGCCCGTCCATGAAGCAGCGACCCTTCAGATGCTGCAGCAGAACAAACACAAGCTGCTCCTCTGCAGATATTTTATCTAGAAGGGCATAGATGGAGCCAGCAAAAAGCTAAATAATAACATAATGACAGACAGCATAATGGAACAGGAAGGCATCATCTTTTATCCCATCACCAGATACAATGGAGGTCCGTTTTTTTCATTTAATGGAGGTGTTATTTGGATTCTGCCACACAGACCACTTCTCATTTATTGACTGTTTCCAGAATTGTGAGGAAGGGGAACCAAATTGGATGAAGAGCTGCTGTTAGAAAAATGGTGCCATTTTAACCATCTGCTGAGGTGATACGTTTCTCTCGCCTGAACTGAAAAGGACAGGGTGGTTCAGGTAGAAATTATAGCACGTGTGCAGTAAAGCATAATGCTGCTACATTACAGGATGCAAGCCCAAAATAAAATATGTTTATGCGCCGAACACATTTTATGATGTTATTCTCTTTTTTATTAAGCCACTAAAATTTCATGGTCTAGTCTGTACAATATTCTAAATATTTAAAGGTGTGATTCACTCGTTTATTCAATACATTTGCAGTGGTCTCTGGCAGGAATGAATGCTTTGTAAGTGGTACTTGGAGAAAACAAAGCTCCGGTGCACCTGTTTCAGGAACTAGAAAATTGCCACATCAGAGTTGAGCTTCAGATGGCAGATGGACTCTTACTTCCTGATATGTGGACGTCTCTCCTCTGATTGGCTAACAGCAACACGACTCTACCACTGACTCTGTTTGCTCTGCAACGTTGATGTTTTATCTCCACTAATAACACAAGCCTGGAGGAGTTCTGCTGTGTGGTGGAGTTGCTAATGCTAACGGTTAGCTTCTACTAGCCAAGACGTTCTCTGCTGTTTCCTGGACGCTAAACCAACATCAGTGTGTGATCTGTCAGGCTTTTCTAATCCTAGAGTTTCACCGTCTATTTTCTATCAGAATCTAATGCAGGAGATAGGTGGAGGAGACTATTTTCATGTTCAGCCTGCATGAAAAACTCAGTGACCCATTAGAATCAGAAAAAATCACAAAAATACAATTTTTTTCAGTGTTCCACACCTTTTCGATATTACAGTAGTACTGCCAGGAGACTGTACTAAAATAGTTTGTGTTTGGAACAGAATTAAATTATAGTTTTAAAAAATACTCATCCAGCTTTATGAGATTTTGTGTGACTATCAGTAACTTCTCAGTTGATGAACAAAGAATTAATTTATCTCTTTTGGGATAAGCTTAAGGTTTATGCTGATACACATGCTAGCTGAAAGTTGTAAGCTAACAGCTAGCTGTAAGTTAGCTTAAAAGTTGGACAAAAAGAAGCGGCTGTAGCCTAATTCTTTTTAAAACAACAACAAAGATATGGGCAGATCTTCTAAAACACAATAATTACTCATCTGTCAGCTTAACACTCACAAAATAATCACTTATGCTAACGGCTGGGCTAATTAATAGCTAGCTGTCCAGTTACTCATAGATGAATGGCATAAATCCCTACGAGGTTTTTATGTCTTATAGTTTTTTCATGGGGTGTTCAGCACTAATGTTGAAAATACTCTGATGTCATATGTTACCCACAACACTTTGAGAAAATTTCCACCATATTGTTAAAGATACAAACAAAGAGTTAATCTGAGAAAATAGTTATTGTTTGGACTATTTTATATATTGCACATAAATTTAGAGTTATGTAAGTTATAATGGCAATAATACATAATATCTGTACTCAATTAAAAGTTATAAACTATTCACCTCATTAACATTACCTTTTTTAAAATAAAATTACTTAGTTTAAAGGTTTTTCTGTTTTTAAATATTTGCATGAATTGTTAATTTGCTATTAAAGGGACACTTTGCAACTTTTTAATATTTTTAAATCATTTTCTTGAGCCACTATGTGCTAAAATGACCCTTTACTGGGTTAATGAAAGCCCACCCAGCCCCTGTCGCCCCCTGTGGCCAGAATATTCCACTTGCAACTTCACAGTTGCCGGTCCGGTCTGTTGGACTTAGAAAAATTCAGCTTGACATACCTGGTGCTGCAGTCTGCTTCCAGCATGTTTCCTGCATGTTTTAGATCATGAACACAGCTGATTTGTTTGATTTAGTGATGAACCGCTCCTGTAGACACTAATGAAGGCTGAGGAGACATTTCAGCTGGTGTTAAAAAGACGAACGCACAGCGAGGAGATAAGTTTCACTTTCACCCCTAGTGTTCGTTGGTGAAAGCGAAAGTGAAAGTTATCTCCTCGCTGTGCGTTGGTCTTTTTAACACCTTAATCTAACTGCTGAAATGTCTCCTCAGCCTTCATTAGTGTCTACAAAACATGCAGGAAACATGCTGGAACCAGACTGCAGAACCAGGCATGTCAGCTCCACGTTACTAAGTCCAACAGGGAGCGGACCGCCACTCTGAAGTTGCAAGTGGCCACAGAGGGCGGTGAGGGGTCTGGGTGACATTTCATTAACCCTGTAAAGGGTCATTTTAGCACAAACTGGTTCAATAACATGATTTAAAATATGAAAAGTTACATAGTGTGGCTTTAACTTTATAAAATCATTTTAACCACAATGAATATTCAAGTCCACAAATTGCTTCTATAGCTTTCCAAAGCATGAGCCTGAAGGATGACCAGTATGTTTGCACCTCCAACAATCTGGCATTGATGTGGTTGCTATGGCAACAAAGCTCCTCCAAATGTATCAAGCAGTTTTTTAAACCATTATTTTAGAGTTAAAGCACATCAACAGCAAATACTAACAGCCTTTAGGCTGCAGATGCTTGAACAGGAAAAGTTTTCCAAAAACACGTCCTTCAAAGAAACAAGGGCTTTTTAAACCAACAGCAGACTGTTTCATTCTGATGTTTCAGAATGCTTTTGAACGACGGGTTGGTGACAGAAGGGGGGATAAGAGTGCAGATAACATACCCTGCCAACCTCCACCAGCTTAGTGATCATGACGATGCTGAAACAGTTTTCCTGCCATACCATCCTCCAAAAATCATACAGAGTCTCCTGCTTGGGCCCTGGAGGGAAAGAAGAACAAAATAACAGAAAAAGAGAGAAAATGTGCTGCATCAAAGCCTGACTTCTCGAGAAGGGACTCTGCTGTTGTGAAATCCTGTATAATTGTGACCAGAGTGTCATTCCTCAGATGACAGGGTTCTGATCTCTCAGGATTGTGCCTTGGACAAAGTTATTGGGAATTCCAGGCAGACAGGGGGGGGGGGGGGGGGGGGGGGGGGGGGGGGGGGGGGGGGGGATAGGTGACAAAGCAACAGCAGAAGCCGATGATGAAAGTCTTGAGGAGGGACCAGCAGTCACTCACTGTCGTCTGAGAGGGGAGACATTTAGGAAGCAAGTCACAGCTTGAAAACTGGGAGAATATTGAGAGAGACAAAAGGCACAGCTGACACCCTTCCTCCCTCTCTTGCAAGTTTCATCTGCTTCTCTGAATGGAACAGAAGGGGAGAGGGGTGTCGGTGCAAGATAAGCAGATCTTTGCAGTGGGAACTACAGAAACCAATCCTCCACGAGCCAGAGGAACAGCAGAGGAAAGTTTCAGAGCCCAGATGCAATCCATCTAATCTCAATTATTTAGATTGTGACGTCTCTGGATTGGGGTTATGTGCACGCCGTCAGAGTGTGTCTGAGCTCTTTGGTCGGATCATCTTCAAAATGTTAAACTGTGACCAAAAAAAAGAAGTGTTCAACGTTATTAAATCCATACACTGAAGCCATACTCACCCTGAGTGGCGATGAAATGGTTGGATCGATGGTAGCCCTGGAAGAGAAGAGAGGAATGACACGCTGAGTAAGCCATCTGAGCCTCAGGCACATGTGTAAGGGAGGGCGTCTCATTCTGTGTCCCCCTTTTCCTCCCTTTCTCCCCTACTGACCCCCCCGTCTGCAACTGTGAAACATATTTACTGACAAATCCAGCTGCAAGCACGCAGAGGGTCCGACACGTTGAGCCAAACGTCTCTGGATCAAGGCATCGGGGGAAGCTGAGCAAACGATGTCTGAATCCTCCAGGCAGTTTAGTGAAGATATGACTTTTCATTTCTAGTGTCTAATCTAATGAAACATCTCTCATAGCTCTATCTTCTTAAAAAATAACAAATAAATCAATCAGTTCAGCCTGAAGTTGCGTTTGTGCTGTGTCTGGACTGATAAACCCTTCCACTCATAAGTCAAACAAGTCCCACGCTAACTTACATAAATGCATGACACCAACATAAACTGCCTTCAAGAGCAAAATTAATTATGAGCAGCAAAGTAGTCAGAAAACCTTTATATCAAAAGACGCGACAGCCTTTGATATAGATGAGAGGTGTTTTCACACAGCGCTTTATGGGGTGGATATGAATGAACAATGACATGTCACCTCCACGGCCTTGAGGCGAACAAACACGACAAAGACCACACCAGGGACTTTGAATTAGAAACACTTTTAGGGCGAGCAAACTGTTCAAAGTCTTGTTTAAAGGAGACAAACAGCTGAGCTAACCTCTGCCATTCTTTGAAAATGTCACCTAGAGGAGCCCGCCGCTGCTGTGGTGGGCTGGATGCTGCAGGTGTCTGACTACCACGACTCCGGTGAGTCGGTATAAAGGCCCGGATCTGTTTTGATGCTGCGTTCCATGCTGTAGGTAACGGTGTTGATCTGTTCCTAGCGTGTTGAGTCATTGCACGGACGTGTTCAGATAAACGGGGACATGTTTGAAATGGAGATGGATGAACCGCAGCTGTGAGGCCCGCTATCCACAACTCCTCAGGCCCCGGCCAAAAAAAACCCCATCGTCGTGAGTACCACCACTCCTCTTCTCCGGCAGACAGTTGCCATGGCAACTAAACTTCCTGATTCTTGGCCGCTTACAAAAAGCTAACAAAGACAGCAGGGCCCTCTTTCCAGAGAAGACACCTCTCCTTGTGCCCATTTAACATCTTTAACCGAAAACATTTTGTTTTTCGGGGTGAAAGGCGCACCTGGAGCGCCTTGACCTTGGGGTGTTTGTGGATAGAGGACAAGGGGAAAAGAGAAGAGGGGGAATGGCAAAAATAAAGCAATGACAGGCAGAAGAATGAGCAGTGATGTACTTACTTCCCTGTTAATCCGAATCTACAGGGTCCAAGGTCGAGGAAGTGGGATGGGGAGTAGAAAAAGAAGACATATAGGCTAGTTAATGAAAATAGATTTAGGAGTTACAGACAGGTGGAAGGCCTGTGTGAGAATACAGGTGTGTTTATGTATTAGTGTGTTCGTTTATGGCCTGTAAAATGCATCCTATAGGTCCATTGTCATGGGAATTGAAGCTAGTTTTGTTCTCAGTTATTTTTTTTCAGCTGATGTCAACACAACCAGCAAAAACACACCATAAGAGCGAGGTATTGAGAAAAGTTACAAAGAGACAGAAATGATTTCAGGGATGGCTCTGGTCTGCTGAAGTCAGGGTCTAACCTACCTGCTATCTGGACTGGATTGAGGAGCTAACAGCTAGTCTGAGATGACACAGTCTGCCCTAATCTCAACAAACATCATAGCAGTTCACACAAACACAGTTTTATAAACCTTTCCACTCGTGCAAACGTCACCTCACATCTACAAACGTTACACTCTAGGGGTTTCTACAGCAGCAAACCAGCTACGCTGCTGCAACGCTTTGGGTAAGAGTCTCGTAATACTGCTACCAGAATAACCACGTAATACCAAACGGCTGGAAGTGTAAAGGTTTATAAAGCCGCATTCACGTCAGTAATATAATATCAGATATTAGACTGGTGTAAAATCAGGTTCGGTTCAACTCAAATTAGCTGTTAGCTTGTCTGTTTTAGTTATTTCTTTAAACTGAGGTTGTTCAGAGACATCATCACTAGTTAAAATGTTTTTGCGTCATACTATTATCTATTATGTTCATTTTCATACCTGTGATAGTGTTGGGGGGTCCTACGTCTGTTGACTGCACTATACAGTTTTTGTGCTTCGGGTAGCCGCAGGATGTACTGACTGGGTGTCGTTTTACGGCACTATATGGCAAGCCAAAGGGATAAAAAAAGCGCGCGTTATGTCTGCCAAAATGCGTGTCCTGAATGCGCATTTTGACGCCAAAGAGGGAAAAAAGTCACGTGTTCTAAAGCGAGCATTATGTCTGCCAAAACGTGCGTCTTGAACAAGCGTTTTGGCGGACATAATGCGAGTTTAGAACGCACATTTTTTTTATCCCTTTGGCTTGTCCTAATTGTATAACGTAGACTCGCTGTAGCAGTGGCAGATCAACCAAATAAAGCTAGAAATCCCTTATCAGAGGAATATAGGAAAAGAAAAGAAGAACGTGATAGAGCAAGAGCAAAGACCAGAGTTATTATTGGGCCGTCTTTTCCTCGCTGGAGAGCTCTTTTAGAAAGAACAGCATGAACTACGGACTCTGACCTAGCCGTGCTGCTAATGGCTAGGTAAGTAATAAATGATTTCACCAGGGTTATTGTGTTTGGTTGGGCATAAAGTTGTTATACAGTCCTGATGGAACTATTTATTCAATGTGTGGAGGTGGAAAAGTTTGTTTTCGTTGTTTTGCCTGATATTAGGAATGTAAACATGCCTCTTATGCCCGAGAGAGAGATTTAATGTTACGACAGTGACGTTATGCAGCAAGCCTCTAGAGGGCGACAAAGACCATATAACTGCAAAGTTGCGGAATGCTGCTTTAAAATTCATCCTGAGATAGAGATTTTCAAACAGAACAGTGGCTTAATTTTAATCTCAACAAGCTCCTCTACATCAGTATTCTTTGTTTCTTGGAGGAAAACACCATTACGTGGTGCCGCACATCACTCAATAAAGCCGCATAATCAGAACGTAAACAATTAGAAAAATGAGCAACTCCACTACTTTTAAATATATTCATAATATTAACACATTTTTTACCAATGTACTTCCTAAACAAGTGATGTTTTTTGGCAGATAAACTAAGGAAATGACATTAATACAGAAACAAAGAAATACATAAATAATAGAACAAAAATTAAAGGACAACGTGGATGTGTTTTTCCTTTTTTCTTCTTATTTTAATGCTTTGCTGAAGTATTGGATCGGGACTCGGCATTGGCAGATACTCAAAATCTAATGACTCGGACTCGGATCGGGAGCAAAAAAATGTGATCGGAACATCCCTAGTTAAAATATTAACAAAAGAGCTGAACTACTTTTAAAGTTATAAAAAAGTAGATTTCTGTGTTTCTGTATATCCTTCCCTTTCTTTTAAACCCAGTTTCATTTCATATTTCACCTTCATCCTCGTAATTTTGTGTTTGTGTGCATCTGTGTCACCATGTAGACATCTCAGGGAAATGAGATGTCATACTTTAACAGGCCCTTCCTGGATAAATAAAGGTAAAATAGAACCAAATACTTCAAATAAAGAATTTTGCTTCCATAAAATTGTTGTGATGCATATTTCAAATGACAGACCAGAAGCAACGCGTCCTTTCCATTTCACACATTCTCGTCCGACCCACACGACAGCTCGTTTCCAGAGGATTTGCTTAAAAAGCTCAGTTTCTCCATGCAACCTGGTATAAATAATAAGCGGGCACAGAATTCTTTGCAGCCTCATTCTAACCCAGAATCCTGTAGGATCAGCTGTAATGTGATGCAAAAAAGGGAAATCGCGTCAAAGCAAAGTGATTTTATTTGGCATTAGCAGGCTCCGATTGTTTCTGGACTGTAAGTGAAACAGAAGTGTGTCTGCAGGAGAGCTGCTGCTCGCAGAAGCATCAGAGTGGAGCAGAATTAAAGCTTCTTCACATCTCCAAACTTCACAATGCTTTTAATTTTCTGACTCCTGCTCCCGTTTGAAGGCAGCTGGATGCAGCAGACGTCCTGCTGACAGTTTCACTTGGTGATTACGAGCTGCTTTCTGCTGCGCGTGGTGAAGAAGTGGAAAATTGAAATTTCATTCATTATTTCAATGAGGCAAAAATCAAAGGACGAGCAAACTGTCTTTGTCCTGTCCTTCTGAAATCAGAATCTGTCATTTATAACTGAAATAAAAGAAATAGCCAACATTTTCCACTGCCTTCTAGTAGCTTCTGAGATATAAGTAAAATAAAGATGAAATAAGTTAGAGTTGCACTGTGTCAGATGTTATCCATTAAAATATGAATCCTATCAGACTTCTTTACATTTCATTACAACGTTCTATTAAGGTTTTTATTAATAAAACCTCCCAAGTGTGACGGGGGACGGACGGAGCACGTGGAAGCAACATCAATGCACCAGGACGGCAACAGGACACAGCCAGACTTCCTTGTTATGATTTAAAGTTGCCTTGCTTTATCCTTCTCCAGACTTTCTGATGGTCTGCCCAAGTTGTTCTAAGACTTTGGCTGCTTTTTCACTCGTTTCCTGTCTAGTTCTTGGCAGCACATCATGCAGGTTGGCTCAAAAATAAAAGAAAGTGGACAAATAAATGAAGTGTTTTTAAAAAACATAAAACCTCAAATATTCTTCAGCTTGACCTGCTTCGTGACACATTTTAGAGAATCACTTTGTTGGTGCTAAAATGCTATTTTTGTGTCAGTCTGAATTTGTTGGTATTTTATTGGTTGATATGAACGAGCTGCCCAAGTCCAAAAAAATCTATAATTTTACATTAAATAAAACTTTTTATTCTTTACTTTTGGTCCTCCCTTCTGCTCCCGTTGTGAATGTAACTGCTGCTGTGACATCAAAATCTCCTCAATAAGGGGAAATAAAGGGATTTTCTACTCTATTCTATTCTAAAATGTCTAAAAACACTGATTCTACTGTGGCTACTGATAAAGAAAGTCTGGCTGCTTGGAATCAAAATGCATAGAAAGCTGAGGAAGTTCCTAATGTACCAACGGGAGTGAGTTTTTATTTGTAGATCAGTTTGTTTGTGTGAAACAGTCAGAAACACCCTGAAACACACCGATGCAGCCAAACTGTAACAATCATGCGAAATAATAATCAGATTAAAGCCCCATTCCTGAACTTTGCGGATATATGCTCTCTGTCGCCCTCTCAAGGCTTGCTGCGTAAAGTCACTGTCGTAACATCAAATCTCTCTCTCGGGCATAAGAGGCATGTTTACATTCCTAATGTCAGGCAAAACAACAAAAACAAACTTTTCCACCTCCACACATTGAATAAATAGTTTTATCAGGACTGTATAACAACTTTATGCCCGACCAAACATAATAACCCTGGTGAAATCATTTATTACTTACCTAGCCATTAGCAGCACGGCTAGGTCAGAGTCCGTAGTTCATGCTGTTCTTTCTAAAAGAGCTGTCCAGCGAGGAAAAGACGGCCCAATAATAACTCTGGTCTTTGCTCTTGTTCTATCACGTTCTTCTTTTCTTTTCCTAGATTCCTCTGATAAGGGATTTCTAGCTTTCTTTGGTGGATCTGCCATTGCTTAAGTCTACTATGGCAAGCCAAAGGGGTGAAAAAAGCGCACATTCTAAATGTGCGTTATGTCCGCCAAAACGTGCATCTTGAACGCACATTTTGACGCCAAAGGGGGCAAAAAAACGCTCATTCTAAAATCACGTATTCTAAACACGCACATAACAGGCTTTTTTCACCCCTTTGGCTTGCCATATAGTGCCGTAAATCAACACGCAGTCAGTACTTCTGGTGTCGGGTCGTGTGTGAAAAACTGTTTAGTGCGGTAAACAGACGTGGGAACCCCTAACACCATCACAGCTCCGAAAATGAACATAATAGACGATAGTATGCCACCAAAACTTTACAAAAAACATTATTTCAAGGTGCAAAAGTTGCGGAATGTGGCTTTAATGCAAGAAATAACTTTTCTCGTTGACCTCTGGTGAAATAATCCCAGTCTGTGTGAAATCTGTTCCTCTGCTTCTGAGTAGAGTGTCACTAATGGAGACCCGTACCGGAACCACACTCCAGGTCTTTAAAGTGGTCCTAGTTAATCCCACATTAACTTAATTAATTAATTGGTCCCAGTTAATCAACAATCTAAAACAGAGCTTTGAGCCTCTAAAAATGTTCTTTTGGCTTTCATCTGTCCCAGGAGCCCTGATACAGGCCATTCTAAACCCCCTAAACCAGCCGTGCTGTGAAAAGAGCTGTTAGCCCCTCCCACTCGGCCAGGACATGAATATGATAATGAGCTGCTTGCTGATTGGTTGGTTTCCCCAGAAGGCCTCAGACACTGCAGACATGCAAGTTTGAAGAGGCGTGGCTCCCCCTAGTGACATGTTAAGGAAGGATTTCTCAGAACAGAAGTTTTTCTCGTCTTTTTCAACTTTCTAATTTACATAAAAAGTAGGTCACACACGACTTTGACTTTTTGGCATGCTGCTGTTGACCACCCAAGCTGTCTTTATTCAACAACAACAAGGAACATGTTGGTTTACATTCTAGGTCCTCTTTAACTCCCTCTCACTGCACCAACATCTCTAAAAGGAATAAAAAAGAGCAAATATGCTCCATGGTATCAAGAACTTGGACCAAAATCATTCAAATCAAATCAAAACATTTAAAATGGTATTCTTCCCTAAGATCCTCTCCAACCCTTCTGACAGAGATGGGATCTTCCAGCATCTTATCAACAGCAAACAGAAGAGGCAGAGCAACATCTGCCTCCACATCTCACAGAGCGTCACATTTACTTTACAGTATTCCCCGTGAGGAGCGTGCAGAATAAATCCTGAGATAAAGAAATCAGATTTTTAGGCTTCCTTTGACATAACTTAGATAAATAGTAACAACAGAGGGCTGTGGTGGGGATTTCACAGCAGGTTTCTACTTCCAGCTGTTTATTTTCTCTTTCAAAACTCCGACTAAATGCTTTTGTATTGTTAGTAACTCCTTGTGCTTTTATCTGAGCCTGCAAAAACGTTTATGGATGAGAACATGCATGAATGAGGTACACTTAGCAGCACATACGTGTGTTTCACGTGAGTGATGTTTCCGTGTGACAGGATCATCTCCTCCTCGATCTGAGATTAAATATCATCAGAGATTTTAATTTGGGTGGATTGAGCCGCTGTAGCGTCTCATCTCCTCTACAGGCTTTTGTTCCTGTCAGTTTTAATAATAGTGATAGCGGAGGTCAGGGATCCGGTGCGGCGCCTAGCCACGGTGGCATCTGGCCAGACACTTTTGTAAGGAAAGGTGTGTGATTGGATGAGAGCTTCCAGGTGAAAGTGGGGCAGCAGACTGGTGGGCTCAGAGAGGAATGAGGGAGATGGAGTGTGGCTTTGCAGGATGTGAGAGCTTTCCCAGGAAAACGGGATTAGACTTACGTCGATGTAGTTAGCGTTAATGTAGTCTGAGTTGGGATCTCCCAGCAGAGGGTGGAGCTTCACTCTGTGGCGGTCATCTGAGGCGGACAAGAACAAAGCAACAAAGGAATGACCAAAATGATGAAAAAACCAACCAGGTGTGGGTTTCAATGTTTTTCTGATTCCTTACATCCCAGCAAGGTGTCACACCTCCCTTTGGTCTTGTCCTTCTTTTTGGTGCAGTCCCAGCCATCAAAGAAGCTCTGCAGGGACAGAAACACACACCAGACTTCTTATAGCTTCAACAAAATCACAGTTTCAGCACTTTGTGGGGTTTTTATAGGAGCCATCAGTATGGAATGAATGAATCAAAAGATGCTTGATTCTGTGGAGGTTTTAATGCTTTATGCATAAAAGGATTTAAAGAAAACATCTGATAGAGAAATAAGGTCCTGAATCAGAGATTCCAGGTTTTCTCCTCTGCTTCTGCTGCTCAATCCCGCGTTGTGTCCGAGAACTCATCATTTCATGTTTGGCTTTGGGAATTTAATTAAAACAGATACATTTTCACCTAAACCTCGATCCAGCTTTAAACCCGATGTGAGTTTTTCCAGAAATTTGTGAGAACCACTTGAACCCTTTATATTTGTATGGAACTTGGATCCCACACTGGAATTTGTTGTTAAAACATGTTTGTAAAGTTTTCCTGCAGATAGAGCATAATGTGTAGGTGTGGTGCCTTTTGAATATTATAATTAACCGCCAGTGGTCCAAGAGGACCAGGAAAGGCAGAATGTCTTTAAACGAACAATTTAAGGATGATTCTGGGACATCATTCAAGTTTTCTTGATGCACTTAGAGTTAATACAGCAACTCTTAACACCAGTGTTAAAGTGTCATCTCCAGAAGAGTTGGTTTTTGACACTAAATCAGAGTTAAAGCACCAACTCTCCAAAAAGAGTTAAATTAACTCTTAATGGTGTGGACCCATATAGACACTTAAAAAGTGTTGAAATCAAATCTGACAGTGTTAAATTGAGCATGCTGAATTTGCTGTGTGAGACTTTTACTTTTACACTTTTACAGATTTCTAAAATATCATACATCCTTCCTGAAAGGGGGAAAACGCTGCTTTAAGACACATCCTACTAATGTCCTAATTTGTTTGTCATTTATACTGATTTTATTTGTGATTTTGTCACACTGACCCCTACTGCACAATGGAAGCATCAGCGGCACGGAACGGCAGTGGAATGTTGCTGCTTCAAATAGAATCCATTATAGTCTATGGGGGTGATTCATACCAGCCGCGACGTGGCAATTTTCAGACGCGTCCCAGAAGCGGCACGCTGCACCGCTAAAGATAGGACTGAGTTCTATTTTTGCTGTGTACCGCTTTTGGGATGGGTCAATTTCTGCAGTTACCATAGGGCTAGACAGGAACTCACGCTCGGTTTCCGTGTAAAATGCCCGGTAATTTTCAAAATAAAAGTCTATTGCAGCAATGCGTTTTCATATTTATGTAGATTTCGTTTATACGTGTGACCTCACGGCTTATTTACTTACTGCATTGTTTCAGAAGTGCAGCGGTGTGTTTGTCGTGGTTTAATCCTGGCACTGGAGAGGAACATTATATATGACATCAAACAGTGATGTCAAACGTGAGTTCCTTCTTTTTGGGTTAATGGCGAATGGCATAAACAAATCGTGACCTTTGAAGTCTCGAGGGATCTTGTGATCTCGCGAGTCAAGCGAGGAGCGCGGCGGTGAGATTCACCCAGTGTGCACTGGCAAGCAGTGAAACCGTTCCGCGACGCTGATGCTTCCAGTGTGCAGTAGGCTTCAGAGTATCTGATTCCTTTTTTGTGCAATCACAACTACGTCTCATAGATCATCCAAAGTTGTCAAGTTTCTTACATTAACAGTTTTTCAAACAAAATTCCAAGGTTCATCTCTTGTCTTGTGTTTTTTTGTCCCAAACCAAATGTAATATGTGCATTTTACATTCATATCAACCATTATTGACCTGTAAAAGAACAATTTAGTTATAAATAATCAACAATCATGTCGTTCAGATCTTGAATTAAATTATTATTCTGGTTTGTGTTCACTGACAGGTTGAGTCCTCTGTGTTTTTGGATGCGTCTGCATTGCAAATATTGCTGAAGTTTATATTCAGGTTGAAAGCAGAGTCAGTGTTGAAATTGTTTCCATTTATCAGAAGGCCAAAAAAATCTGCCAATCTGGGAGCATGACCAAGCATAAACGTCATCTCATGAGGCTCCACAAGTGACTGTGGACCGAATCAAAGCAGCATAAAACCTGTTAAACAAAACAAACACCACTTCTGTATCCATACCGCTGGTTTTCTGCCATCATGAAGGAATTTTGTGGTAAAATAAAATAAAATTCTGCCCAAGTTTGAAGAAGGAGCTGGAGATTACAAAGCGGTTTCCTCCACAGAAGCAGCCAAATCCTGCCTGGGATTACATCCTCCTCCTCACTTTTTCCTCCTCTTTCATGCCGTCCCTCCTTGGGTCTTTCTTACTGAATCCCTAATTCTCACTCCTCCCTCTTTATAGCTCTCCATCACTTCCTTCCCTGTCCACCTCTTCCCTCGTATTTTTCTTCCTATTCTGACACAAGATGCCTGAGCTCTGGTTTTTGTCTCTCCCACCGTCCGTTCTCAGGAGAGAGGCGAAAGGCAGTGAAGGGAAAAATAAAATAAAATGAAAAACAATAAGAGACTAGCAGGGTACTGAAAGGAGAAAAACACCAGGACAGTGTGGGATAGGAAGATTACACAAAAGGAGTCAAATTAGTCGTTTCTTTTAGAATCTTTTGAAAATTGATCATAAAATAAATATTTTTTTAGAAAAGCAAAGAAGAAACATCAGATGATGTTTTATCATCTTAAGTTAGCATAAGTTAGAGGACTGCTGCAATCGCTATGATGTTAGAAAATGTTTTCCTGTGGAAACATTGAGAGGAAGTGTCCTCCATGCTGTATGCAGCTCTTTAAATGACCTCATTAGCTCTGATCGGCTTGATAAGCTAACAGCTAGTCTTAGTGAGACTGAGGACTAAATGGACCGCTGCCATCCTAAAACGACTCAGGCCCACATATTTCAGTACAAACACTGTTTCTCTTTCATTTAATGTGAATTAAACTACATTGTAGTTTTTAAAGAAATATTAGAGAACACTGATGAGGAGTGTTAATCACCAAACTACAATTTCTGACTAGCTTCAAAGCTAATCACCAGCGTTAAAAAAAACTTTAAGTCTGATATAAAATATGCTTAAGCGTATTTCCATCAGCGTGAGGAAAAAAAAGAGCAATATCTTCTAATACCGTTTCTAGGTATAATGTGATGTAACTATTGTTTTAACGAAAAACGTTCAACAACATATACAAGTCATTTTAATGAGGTTTCCTGTAATAATGGGTTTAATATCTTGTCATAACTAGAAATATCAGTGAAATAGCGATACACATTGTGGTGTTCTACTGGCCGTTATTCCAGTTCTTGATGCTTATTTTATTGAAGCCATATATACACATTTTTTTCATATTTTTAAATCATGTTCTTGAGCCAGTTCTTTACAGGGTTAATGAAATGTCACTCAGACCCCCACCACCCTCTGTAGCCAGAATACCACACTTGCAACTTCAGAGTGGCGGTCCGGTCTCTGCTAGACTTAGTAAAGTGGAGCTGACATGCCTGGTGCTGCAGTCTGCTTCCAGCATGTTTCCTGCATGTTTTAGATCATGAACACAGCTGATGTGTTTGATTTAGTGATGAACCGCTCCTGTAGACACTAATGAAGGCTGAGGAGACATTTCAGCAGTTAGATTGAGGTGTTAAAAAGACAAACGCACAGCGAGGAGATAAGTTTTACTTTCGCTAATGAACACCAGGTGGTGCTAAAAACAAGCTAAAATGCCAAGTGGTCCTTTAAGAACTATTGAAGCTGCAGAGCCACAACAAAAAGGGAGAAACCCGCCAAACAACGGGCTAGCGCTCCCTCCGCCAGCTTGTCCACTCACACACCTCTGCCAAGAAAACAGACTGATAGGTTTCCATGCTGGCAGAAGTTGTTCGTAAGTGTAACTGGAGCCTAACACCAAAAACACCAAAACCAGTGCTCTAAACCACCAAATAGTTCCCGAGTGCGGCCACAGCTGCAGCTCACCGCTCCCCACCATGGGGATGGGTCAAATGCGGAGATGTAATTTCACCATTGTGTGATGAATACTTGGGACTTTAAGTGGGCCCGTATGGACCATTCATTCATTCATTCATTCATTCATTCATTCATTCATTTATAGAGCACCTTCCACAACCTTTAGCAGAAGCCCAAGGTGCTGAGCATAACAATAAAAAGCAATCACACTAATAAATACAGTAAAAGATAAATTATAAAAACACAATAAAATCATAATAAGAGCAGATAAAAGAAAAAAACAATTCAAATCAGGGCAAAGTTGCAGACCCCAAAGGTGAAAACACCTGGACATAATAATGGGCCTTCAGACGGGACTTTTTATAGCGTACCTCACAACATACCGGTACCCCTGCCAGGAATCCGTCAAAATCTGTCCATCTCTGCCCCCCACGCCCTAATTATTACAAGATATTAAACTTGTTTAAACAAGAAACTTTTAATGGTAACGTCTTTTTGTATGTCGTAATTATGAGTTTTTGAGATATTGCTAGAACAAGTTGTTCTACTGTTAATTTATTTACTTTTGATATTTTTTCATATTCATAAAAACATAAACATAAATGTTTTGATCTACATCAGCAGCATAATGGAGAGATAAATCTACACTTTTCCAGAAATTAAATTAGAGGCTGAACACAATCACTCCGGGGCCACGAATGGCCCCGAGCCACCTTTTGGACACGTCTGGTCTTCATAATGCGCTTGAGTCCTTTTGAGATAAGAGCTGTTTTAGTGAACCTTTGGTCAGCTAGCTTGTGAATCCAGTAAGAAGTGAAGCGGACAACAGCTAAGATATTAACAGTTCAAACCCTTTCCTCCAGGAAACGCTCAGAAAGCCCTGAGGTTTCACTCCAGCTGTAAATATGGGTTTAAATGAGAATTCTTATTCTTCCAAATCTTTAGGGTAGTTCAGAGTTCTCCAATAAAACTGATGTTAAAAGGTTTCTGCAATATGACAGCAGCAGCCACACATGCTTTGAACAGTCTACAGTAAATTCTTGATCAATGTTTTTACAGAAAACAGGTTTTCCTCGGGGAAATAAAAGCCCATGCCTGCAGGGGGAGTGTAATATAATAGTCCTCATCATTTTCCTTCATAATAGCAAAAGACAATCCATCAAAACACATACTCTTAGCACAGAGAAGGGAAAAAACCTACAAACAAAGAGGTGTGTATTGATTTTTAGAGTGGAGTGTGTTTTGGCCAAAAGGGAGCGTTTAATGAGCGTACAAGCAGAGTTCCAGAGGGGGACACCATGTACCAGAGACAAAAGATGTTTGCTGTTCTTCATGAATGCTATAGGCGGTGGGTGACAGAGATGGACTCCTCCCCAGGGTGCAAGCTTAAGCCTCAGCTGCAATTGTTTCACTTGGTAGTGGTATTCAGAGATCTGGGCCCTCCTTTGTGGTACCTGAGTCATACATCTACAGATAACAAAGACCGCAGCAACACTGGGAGAAGAAAAGGGGCCGATCAAGGAAAAACTTCAACAGAGAGGAAAAAAACACCAACAAAATCCAAAATGTTTTACACCACACGAAAAGTAACATTGGGCCTTTTTTAGAGTTTCCAAAGCTGAACAAAGACTCTGGATAGGATTAAAAACCTGTTAGCAATGTACATTTGTTTGGTTTTGCTTTTATAACAGAATTCCCAATTTTATCTTCAAAAAAAGCATCAACTGCTGAAATAAATGTAAGATTTGTTGGGGTTTGGGAACAGCGGATAAGATCTTTAACGTTGAAAAGTTAAGGAGGTCATGGATGTTTGGTTTTCTAGTGTGTTTTGCAGATCAGGGGAAGGATTGTGACCACATCACTTAAAGGTGTCATCACCTATAATACCGTGGATATCTACATCCTATTATAGTCTTTTAGACTATTAAAATAAATTGTATTGGAAAAATAACTTAAAAATGTGATTTTTTTTAATCCTTTATTGTGAAGGGCATATTTTCTCGCGAGATCACGCGCGATATTTCGGCTGTGTCGGACGCGCGTGGGACTGAGGAGCGCGTTGATTGGTGGAAGGAAGCAGGAAGCAGCTTCAGCATCTTGCTTCAAAACAACAAAAGTTATAACTGAACCCGACCTGGCAGTGACCTACGGGATCTAACCGTGTATTTTCGAGTCCGAGCCTCGCCTTGTGTGTAATGGTGCCCTCGCTTGTTGTTGAGTTGGGACAAAGCAAGCTAACAGCCAGGCATCGGCTCTTATGCTGTTGTGAAGATGGAATACACAAACCGATCGTAGTTTTGTTTCCCATAACACGGATTACAACATGAGTCGTCAACGGTAAGACATCATTTATGCGTTTCACGTTATGAAATGAGCTTTGTTGTGCTGGTTTGTTCGCTGCTGGTTCATATTTGTTTATATTCGACCTTTGTGTTGGCATATAGGCTAATCTCGTTTTGGAGTGCGCGTGCTCGTGGGGTGCATGTGAGCTGGTTGAAGAAGGCAAGAAAACGCGTCAATGTTAAATATCGGCTTCTCAGCCAGTGAAAAATCATTAGAAGCCATTATAGACATTTTTTTAAGTGAAAAAGTGAAGATTTCAGGTGATGATTCCTTTAAGGAATTCTCTGAAGCTCGCTGCTGAAGTCTGTAGTGCTGCGGTCACCATTAAGGACTATCTGGTCCATGTCAAGCCAACGAAAGAGCTGAGTCATCATTCTCTGGACAAATTGGAGCATGTTTCCAGTTTGGGTTTGGCTCAGGGATAACTCTCGGCTCTGGTCTTGTTAATGGGGTTCATAGACGGGATCTCAAGGAGAGGAGGGTGTCTGGTTTGGGTCACCTCAGTGTCTTATCTCAGTTTTTACAGATGGGGTTCTTTTGGCATTTTTAAGCCATGACCTTCTGCATAAAATGAGAATTTGAGATAGTTCTTTCACATCAGAGGCCATTTTTCTCAATCAGAAAAATGTTCAACCTCCTCTAGGTTGGGAGTGAGTTCAAGTATTCTGGTTCATAATTATTTGAAGGATGAAGAAGGAGATGGACTTATAGACACAGACGATGGATCCATAACTCAAAACAATCAATTTAATGTTTTTTCTACATTCCCAGTAGAGCTGGGCGAAAATTCTAAAATTTATCGTTATTGAAATTTCTGACTAACCGATATAATTTTTTCTATGTCAGTGAACTCGGTAATAAAAAACTAAAAAGATGTGTGTAGGTTGGCGACCATAGATATGTATATAAACACTAGATGGTGAAAGCGGGAGTCGAGGGCGTACCTAAACGGCGGCCATCTTACTTCAGACAACAGCCGCTCCGTTCTCAATGGTAGCAGATGGAAGGTGAGTGAACAACTTAAACAAAAACACTCTTAACTCGATGAAATATTAATGAATTTTACAAGCGGGTTGCATTATTACAAACCTTATAACACACAGGCTTGAGACGACATATTTGCACAATTTTAAATTAACGGACCAAATCCGTCATATTTCACAGCGACATCTCTGGCGTTTATAACAAATCAAACCGTTTGAAAATCGGTTGAAAATAGGGTATTCTACAGTTGACGTCACCACGCAAAGGCTGCTGGGAAGGGTCATACTGATAAGCCGCATTAACAATAGAAAATATACAGTTTCAGAGCGTTTTGACATCGATATGAAGGCATAAAATGGAGGAAGTTGTTTTGAAAAAAAAAAAAAAAAACATACCAGAGAGCTTTTCTTGATGGCGACCCTGCTAATTATCGATCACCAGAACTGAAGCGCTAGCTCAAATGAAAGTGAAAGTAAAAACTAACACCCGCTAGCAGCGCTGTTGTTTTAAACGTCATTATTCCCATCACGGCTCCTTCTTGAGTAATATAAAAATAAGTTCATTACTCACAGTGCTCAAGTAACATTTTTTCAAGGTAGTTTTTTAACTGTCAGGTTATCATTTGTGTCCCTACTTTTTATATTCCACTCACCTCTGGTCAAAAGACTTTTTCGTGGACGTTTGGGTGGACATGCTGTTTGGCCCAGACGTTCAGCTGGACCGCTGCCTCCTTGTTAACTCTCCTCCGTTAACAACGCTGCCTCTAACTCTCCGTTAACAACACTGCCTCCACTCTCCGTTAACAACGCTGCGTCCTGCATTAATTCTCCTCCGCTGCTCCTCCTGGATAACCCCACGACTGAGAGCGTCGTTACGACCGGCGGCTGGTCATTCTCGGATGTAGGACTTTCCCCTCCAGGAAGATGTAAGTAACAAATATACGTGCTTTTCTTGATCTGCTCCACACAGTTAAAATCCGCTCGTCCAACTTAAAAACTACCACCGCTTTGCTTCTTCTGTCTTTAGCTTAGCCCGTGTAGCTTTCCAGCTGTTTCACGTGGTGTCGGCCTGAAACTGGCGTCTCCGGGTCTGCAGCGTTATACTATTGACTTTACCGGCTTTGGAAAAGGAATAAAAAGTCCTCTCCAACATCCGATCTGGGCGTCTAGAGTCCGATTAGCACCTCCCCCAGCAGCAGCGTTAAGTTCCTTGCTGTTTGAAATTCTTTAGGAGACGAAAAAATAACTTTAGCTAGATCTAAGCGACTCAGACCCATAGGAACCCATACTAAAATGTAGATTGTTTGTATGACCATATTTCCCAAAGTGCTTTGCGGCAATCTATTTTTAGCTACTGCAGAAAGCTCTATTGAGCAAGTTAGAGTTATTTAAATAGTACATGAACCATTGACACCAATGTTACGAAAGGGGGCAGCTGTCCGAAGATGGCCGCCACGTTGGTACGTCGCACTCCATTGGCAAACAGCGCGGGTGAGCCATCTAGTGTTTATATTAGGGGTGGGAATTTAACGCATTATGATTAATTAATTAGAAAAAAAGAACGAGTTAAAAAAAATTTACGCATTTAACCCTTTAAGCCCGAGGGTCCCCCAATTGGGGGATGTTGAAGTTTAGCAGCAAAATACATGTCCTAAATGTCATTATAGTCAAGCTGCACCTCTAAAGAAAGCTCAGAACCTTAGCTACAAGACCATGTAAACCGTTTTTATGTCCAAACACAACTAAAACTACAATCAAATGAGTGATCAGAAATCCCTCTTCATGTCTTTTTGCCTTCATTTCTGTCTCTAATGATGCTAAATCAAATTAAATTGCACACACATTCTATCAACCCATTATTATTATTATTATTATTATTATTATTATTATTATTATTATTATTATTATTTTATAGACAATACCATTATCAAAATGTACTTAAAATAGTATTGTACTTTTAGGTCTGTCCTATTTTTGCCAGTGATATACATTAAAAGAGCTTGTGTTTACAATAATAATGTCAATGACTACTGTTTGATTCTCTGTTTCATTATTTTTAATTTAAAAAAATTGCTTTCGGGGCAAATTTTCTTGAACGATTAAAATGCAGAAAATCAAGATTAATTAATTACAAAGCCTCTAATTAATTAGATTCATTTTTTTAATCGAGTCCCACGTAGTTTATATTCGTTCATGTCCCTTTAAGAAGCTGTACCACCTTGAGTCACATGACAACATGACTCAACGTAATACACGTGACAGCCCCATCTAGTGGATGACTTTTGTTTTTGTGCATATGTAGTTTTCGTCCATTTATCGTTATCGAGGTGAACTCCTCAATATACCGTGATATTGATTTTAGGCCATATCGGCCAGCACTGTTCCCAGGATATAATTTTAAAATAAGACCAGACAATAGCTTGACTACAGATAGATTTTCATAATATGAGAGTAGTGTTATCACGGTACCAAAATTTCAGTATTCGGTACCGGTATCAGTTAAAATCCACGGTTCTCGGTACCAATTTCGGTACCAAACAAAAATTTTATTTAGACCAAATTTACCAATAAAAACATTAATTTTCCTGCCTTGAGATGCTTTTGTGAATCAGTGCTGTATATAAGAAAATGAACTGAATTACTATTGTACTACTATCATAACATGTTTTTAATGCACTTTTGTTTAATCAAAATGTGTTTTTGTTCATATATTTTTTGTAAACCTGCTAGTTATCCAGACAAGAACCTCTAGTTAGAACAGCTTTATTGACAAACTGATTTTAAGGACATAAACACTGACTGAGCCATACGTTGTTGTTCATCTTTTGGATACACGTTACAATCATTAAAAAAAGAAAAACTCAGTCTGTGAGCAGTCAACGCCTTTATGTCATCCTGTTTGTTTGTTTGTTACCCTAATTCAACGTATAGAAGATTTAAATAGTTAATAAAGATGATGGTGTATTCACACCACACTCTATGTAGTACTGATTCCGACACATATGCGAATTTTTGTAAAGCGACTAGTCTGAACGGTCACGTCGCATTCAATCCCCCTTCTACGTCACTGATCAGCAGAGGTGAGCGTCGTGTCAGGACGTTCCTGATGACAAGCGCTAACAGAGGGGTTCAGGGGTCTGTGGGACATCCTGTCAAGTTTTGGAATTAAAAATACAAGAAAGCATGAGAACCGGAGGTGCTGCTGGAGCGAAGCGTCTCTCTGGTCTCGGTCTCCGTGACAGCGGGGTGGGGGTATCTCTGTGACAGCGGGGCGGGGGGTCTCTGTGAATGAACTTTATTTACCACATCAGCTGGTCCACCGCTCGCCATGACTGTTCTGCGATGTTGCTTTAGAAGCGACTGCACGCGCCCAGTAAATGCGCGAATCATGCGCATCAAGGACCCGGGTTTAGACGGGTCCTCTGTATTACCGGTACCTATGAAATCTTGGTATCGTGACGTTTACATTTTTGTAGTACCGGGTTGGTACCAAAGTAACGGTTCTTTTGACAACACTATATGAGAGTGTTTCATATATAGTTTTATTTTTATCTATCCACGTTATTCTTACGGCCCGTGATGCTTTGCGCGAAAGACGCAAGCAACTTCCGGTCCGCGTTTGTTTACATTGAGACGATGCAATTCCTTCATGCTAATCCTCTTTTTATGGACTTTTAGAGACTGAAACATGCATGAACACCAGCTGTCACAGCTCAAACAGGACACCGTTACACTCCTTCTGCCTACTGAAGCAGAGAGGTGGGGGGGACGATCTTAAAGTCTGGCCAAAGCTAATGTACAGTAGCATTTTAGCTACTTTCTGAACTCAGTTGCGTCTAGGGGTGGAAATTGATAAGTTTTTATCAATATCAATGGCATTGTCGATTCTGTCTATCAATCCAATTCCTTATCAATTCCCTTATCAATTCCCGAGTAGTTCAATAGGTGGCAGAAAATGTATCACACCCAGTTTCCTGCATTATAACTGTCAGTTTATTTATGATAATCAATTGTACCTGGTATCGTTTGGAAAAATCATTCCAAATGTTCTCTTTATGCTCCTTTTGAAGGCAGAGTCATCTTCTTGCTGTAGTTTTTGCATGATGGGAAAAATCTCACCACAGGTCGGACTTTAGTTGCTGGAGTCTGCTAGTGTGGAGATGTGTATTTAAGATAGGATGACCATATTTCCATTTCCAAAAATGAGGACAGGGGATCTGTGTCTACCAATGACGCCACACAAACCACATTGGGACCCATTTTTTTCCTGGTGTTCTGTCAGAACACCTGGCTTAGAGCTAAAATCAGATTCTGCCAACAAAATGGCTCTAGAACAATTCATATGTAAACCGAGGTGTTTTTGCAAACACTATAATTAATACTCCTGGGCAGGGTTTGAATTACACAGCGGATTCTGGGGGAGCCCAGTGACGGGGGGTCGGGGGGGTCTGTTTGCCTTGGCCTCCAAAATGCCTTGATACGGCCCTGGACGTGGGACTAAATTTTGAAGGTGATCAGAATTGTATCACATATATAAATATTACACGCTTATGAATTATTGCTTTAGGAAGGTAAAAAGATGTAGTGGAATAAATCTACCAACATTTTCATTTTCAAGAACTTTGTTTAGTTTTCTTGTTTTTATTTGAATATTTTCCTGTCCTGTCTGGCTCTGATCTTCCTGCTTCTCCTCAATCCACCAGAATAAACTGTTTCCTGGCTTCCTCCTGTTTCACCTCGAGTGAACGATCTAAACACCTTATGGGCTGTAAGTGCTGTGTGTTATCTGCATTTAATTGTAGTTTGTAGTTTAATAAAGTTAATACTTTTAACACGGCCGAAACGTCAACCTACTTCCTGTCACGTGTCCTCTCGCGGTCGCAGCAATCTTTACCATTGACTTAATATGGGCTAACTGGCGCATGCGCGCTGGATCCCCAACGACAAGGAATAGGAGAGCTTTTGGGCGCATATGGTTGCGATCGCAAGCAAACGGGGGAGTCTGCTCAGATCAGGAGGAGGATGCTCATTGGTCAGCTCACCCAGCCCAGACAGAACCGGAAATTTCTCCACAGGCTAGTTCACCGTCCTTTGTTGTTGTGGGGCTGCTGCTAACGTTGACTATGGAGAAAACTAGTAATTTCATCTTTTTATCATTGGATTCTACGAACCAAGTGGATTTTTTACTATAAAATGGATTATTTTGACCAGCAAGGTAAGACAGAATTTAGCTTTTGACTTCATGAAAATAGCTTTGTTTTGCTTTTCATTTGCAGTCATTGGGTGGTGTTGAGGTAGAAAACGTGGATTCTATCGTTTAAAAGAGCCTCTTCCTGTTTAGTGTGTGTGAGGTTTGCATATATTGGTGAATATGAAGCATGTTTTTGGAACAACTTTGTTGCAAACTTAGCAACAAAGTCCGTCGATTTCAAGTTGTGTGAAGCATAAGAATGGTAATTTGGCGTTCCCTAGTGGTGATATGTGGTTAGCGCATCTGAAAAACTGACCTACAAATAAAGAAAAAAACGATCGTTTATATAGCGCCTCTCAAGATAAAAACCATTCACAAGAACTAACATAAAAAAATAAAAATAAAAAAATGCGCCCCACCCAAAAAAAAATTCACCAGCCGCCACTGTGAAATACAAACAGCAGGATGGCACTTTTAGGTTAATAACAGCAGCCTAAACGCACGTTAAATTATAACTATTCAGAAAATTGTACACATGAAATAATTCCTGTTGTTGTTGTGAGACTGCTGTCAGATCTCTTTACTACTCAGCGTCTCTTCTCCGGAGGTTTGTCATATCCAACTACAAAGTAGGATGCGGGTGTTCCTCTCTGGGGGTTTTCACAATAAAATGAAAGGAACGCACAAATAAAGTTTGTGGTGATTTCAAGTTAAGATTTTTCAGCCACATCCTTCTGGGTTCCTCATCTCTGGAGAGGCGGTGAGAACCGTACCGACGCTACAGCTGCACGCTCTCTCACTCTGGAGGTGCATGTTCTAAACATCGCTCTTGTAGCTACAAATTTAATTTTCTCTGGTTGTTAGTACAAGCGCCAACAGCGCAACATCTTCCCGAGGCGCGTGACTACATTTTTCGGGGGTAAATATTTTTTTAAATCCTCTTCAAATGTTCAAATAAACTGCTACTAGCAACGAAACCTCACAATGCAAACCAATGAGTATGTGCTACTTCCGGTATCTCAGCGGATGTTGCTTGCATCAGCGTTTCTCCATGAGGCTACTCAAAAATAACGTGGATAAGTAAAATGCTTTTAATCAGTTTCTTCACTGTTCTAACGTATCACCAAAAGACCCAGAGGAAGACTACAAAATGAACCCTATATCCTCCATGGACTCCCTCAGACTTTTTCAGGGTTTTGTGGCTGAAGCTGGCTCCAAATGTCATTCCTAAGTTACTACATGTTTTAAATTTTTACCACCAATGCTGGAAATCAACTGGGAACAATGATGTTCAGGGACAACATCAAGAGCAAAATGCCTCTTTGGAACATAATATGTATTTCTACTGGACACAATGTTCTGAGCATCTTTCATGACACTATTGCACATACGTTGCACCATGCATTACAAAGGGAATTAAATACAAACAGAGCTACTGCAGAGAGGCACCATTTTTAATGGATCAGGAGGGAAAAGGGTAGCCATGCTTTTCTCTCTGCACCTTTTCATCATTCTTCACCTTTGCAGCCTGTCCCTTTCCTCTCTTCTCTACAATCTGTTAGCAGCAGACAGAGGCAGAGACGTTTAACCTCATCAAGCTTCCCGTCACAACAAAGGTCTCCTCCAGGCTCAAATGAGGATCATCTATTCATCTGAACAACAATGGTGTCATTTAGGAGCCTTTTTGGTTGGTAATTAATTTCAGCGGCTTTTGCTGAGAGCATATGGATGTTCTGAGACCTATACGAGATTCATTATGCTTTATATGGCTTCTCTTTGTGGAGCAGATGTCCACTGTATATCATTTGGATGTGGCAAATCTGAGGTAAGTAACGCTGAAGGAGCTAACCTTCATTAAAAGCTGCTGTTTTTCCTCTCAGCTCTGATCCAAAATTGGCCAGAACAGAAGCCTCGTTTTCCATGAATCTGTCTTCGTAACATTTTTCTACCCTATCAACAGTGCACCTTCTTTTAACAAGTAAACAAGCTCAGACCCTTCCAGTACCTTTTTAGCACTAACAAGGTTGCCAATTAAGCTCAAATATTTCTGTTAAGAAATTCCCCAGAATAGCGAGGAACAAGTCTAAAAGGTGACACCAGAACCCCCAGAAAAACAGTTCTGGATTAAGGCTTAAACAAATTATGACTTCAGCAGATGGATGCCGTTAAAAATACTATTTAAAGTTAGGGTTTGTTCCATGAAAACAACAAATTTAAACTGAGGCTAAAACCATTGCATAACTAAGGGTGAGTGCTGTCACGACTCACCAGTGGACATAAATCATGTTCTTAGACAGATTTAGCTCCTTAGGCCCGCTTCAAACAGGGAAAAAAATCACAGATATATAATATGGCTTTACAGTGTGTGGTATACCGCCACATGGCGAAGAAAACACACCATACACCGACCAATTTCACGTACATTCCCACGTCAGACAGGAAATATCGCAAAACCTCTCAAGATCAAATGTGACTTTGAAGTAAACATGGATAAGGAAGAGGATTTGGATTCCCCTCGCTTCGTGCAACATGCTCCCATCATCTCGCTTCCTGATTGGCTACATGCATTCAACAATCCAACATGTTGACTGCGATCGGAGCGGTCCCAACATGCTTCCGAGCAGACCAGACCACCCTCATCACGCCACACAAAGTTGCTTGGTAGTGGCGCCCATTCTGTAGGAAAACCAGACAGTTGGATTGATCTTTGACCATCACTGCAGTTGTAACCAGCCAACAACTCATCAGCTGTGACAGCAGACCCAACATCACAGCAGCAATTCTATACAGTAGATGGTGATTTTTAATGGCTACATCTATTGTTTACACATCTCAAAATTACATAATAAGAGATTATTCACAGATACGACCACATGAATAAAACATCACACAGTGAAATGTTTCTGGGTTGATTTATGTCATAAACCCACCAGATAGTAACTTTACATCCTGGGTTGTATTTGGGAATGTTCGCTCAATTTAAATCCTCTCCATGTTTCCTAAGAAAAGTCTCAGATATCAGATATCATCACATATACATTAGAAATGCACCTACAGTAGCCAATGCTCAGCCTGATTAGTTTAATCAGTTCTTTTTGTCTTTGCTCTGTGAACTCACTGTTGCCTGGCAGCAATAAAAAAGTCTGACTTTATATATATATTAGGGGTGGGACTCTATTAAAAATTAATCTAATTAATTACATGCTTTGTAATTAATTAAACTTGATTAATCGCATTTTAATCGTTCAAGAAAATTTGCCCCGAAAGCAATTTTTTAAAATTAAAAATAATGAGACAGAGAATCAAACAGTAGTCATTGACATTATTATTGTAAACACAAGCTTTTTTAATGTATATCACTGGCAAAAATAGGCCAGACCTAAAAGTACAATACTATTTTAAGTACATTTTGATAATGGTATTGTCTTCAAAATAATAATAATAATTATAATAACAATAATAATAATAATAATAATAATAATGCAATTTGATTTGATTTAGCATCATTAGAGACAGAAATGAAGGCAAAAACACATGAAGAGTGATTTCTGATCACTCATGTGATTGTAGTTCTAGTTGTGTTTGGAGCACATAAAAAAGGTTCTGAGCTTTCTTTAGAGGTGCAGCTTGACTAGATTGATATTTAGGGCATGGATTTAGCTGCTAAACTTCAACATCCCCCAATTGAGGGACCCTCAGGCTTAAAGGGTTAAATGCGTTAATTTTTTTTTAACGCATTATTTTTTTTAAATTAATTAATCATAATAAAGCGTTAAATTCCCACCCCAATTATATATATAGACATGTCAGAGTTGTTCAAGAATCAGGAATCAGCATCTTGAAATTTGTATCTGTGCATATCTGACACCTTTGCTGTACGCTTGGTATAATCAGAGCTTCTATTAACATCCTGAGATTATGGGAACCTTCAGATTTCAGCTGCAACTCTCCTGCTGTGATAGACAATAATCAGTCTTTCTGATTAATATGTTCTAATTTTCTGCTCCTGAGATGAACGTTGACATGAGTACTTTGTACTGATGTGTATCTCATATTATCACAGCACAAGGTTACAGTCCACCTATCATGGACACGCACACATGCACTGAAGACAACCCAAGGTTCACTTTCTATACCAAGGACGCTTTAACATGCAGGCCGCAGACATCGGGCGTTAACCTTTAACCTTACAGTGAGCAGGTGACTCGCTCTGCCTCCTGACAGCATATAAAGCTGTCCGTGTTGTTTATAATGTCAGAGTGTAAGAACAGGCTGGAACGGCGCCCTTTCACCTCATATTCCTGTTTGAAGCCGTAGCCCTCGGCAGTCTTCATCTGGTTGATGTGCTGGAGGAGGTCGGCGACTCGCACGGCGGGGTGGAGCTGCCCCGTGTGGTAGGGGGAGCCTTTGCGGCCACACTGGTGCCTCGGGGAGCCTCCCAGCAGGCTGCTGGCCTCGTTGACTGAACTACGAGCATCACCTGAAACACAAACAAGCACATCCAGAACACCGGTGACAATCTGTAACTCAAACATTTACAAGGCAAATAAAAATTTTACCAACTGTTGTAAAACTTTCATGTTTGTCTTGGGACAACCCACCAGGTTTACTTATGTTAGAGTTTCGGCTTCATATAGTGACAAATACAGAAAGCCTCAGTGGAATCAGGACACTGTTTCCATAGCCATGTCTATAGGTGTCACAGGCCAGGATTTAGATTAGTTTTGAATAATCACATTTGTATGATTGCTTTGAATAACCTCGATTTGGAGAAACAGATATTAGTTCTGACCGGATTGATGAGCTAAAGGCTAGTCAAAGTAACACTAGTTCTAAAACAGCTGACAAACAACTCTAATCCTAAAGTTGTCTTAGTGGTTTGTCTAAAGACTAAATAAAAAAAACAGTGAAATATAAAATGTGTAGAAGGAGTTCAAATCCCTGTCAGAGTATTTAGTGAATGAAAAACACTGGTGTAATAATGGCCTGCTGGTTCAGGTGTTACCAAGGCCGTATCCAGAGTTTCAAAATTACAGAGGTCCAACTTCCGTTATCTCGTGCACATTAATTACAACGAAAAGACCAAAACTGATTCCAGTTACATTAGTTATTTAAAAATAAAGTTACTTGCATGTGTATGATGTTCTTGTGTGTGTGTGTGTGTGTGTGTGTGTGTGTGTGTGTGTGTGTGTGTGTGTGTGTGTGTGTGTGTGTGTGTGTGTGAGAGAGAGAGAGAGAGAGAGAGAGAGAGAGAGAGAGAGAGAGAGAGAGGGAGAGAGAGACAATAGATGAAAATATGTTTAGCTGGTATCTAGAGTAGGGTTGCAACGATTATAAATGTTGGTGGTACGATTATAGTCTGAGAAATAATCACGGTTTCACGATTACTTTACATGATTTGATTTCACATCTGTATTAACAGATATAAATCACAAACACATTTTATAAAGTATTGATAACGTGCATGAGTACATTTTATAAAGGTTTTAAACTCCTGAGGATATTTATTGCTGCTTTTCAGAGATTCTGCTTAGAATAATTCATTAGTAAAATCAAAGTAATCTGTAATTTTTAAATTACAGTTTAAAACTTTTAAAATACCCTTAATTAGATTTGCCTAATAGTCTGTTTTTAGTTTCTGTAAAAAGACAAAAAAGGTTTAACTGTTGACACCTGGTCAAGGTTAACACGTTTATTCAACACTGAAAGATGGACACACCTTCATGAAATGAGAAGCTAAATTCCTCCTAGTGCATTTGTTATTATGAATATCCTTAAACATCATTTCTACTTGTTCATATCTGTATTTTCAAAATTGACTAGTAAGGATATTATTTGGATAATGATATTATTTCTATGTAACATAGGAATAAAAAAAGAGGTGTTAGATTAAATGTTAAAATGGCTTGCTGTACTGGCTTGTTATAGACAACTACAGGGGAAAGGTAGTACAGACTACTAAATGAACCCACGTGTTACGTGTCAAAACCTTTTTCCTGCAAGCTCTGCGGGGGCGGGCGAGTGGGGGGGGGGGCTCAAGTCTATTTTGCCTTGGCCCCCAGATGCCTCGAAACGGCCCTGGGCTTGTGACGGAGTTTTGAAGCTGATCTGTCTGCTGGACATCCATCCTTCTCATCCTCCTTTATACATAAAAAAACCACTAAACTACAGAGAAGTAACTATCTATCTGTCACAGATCGCTCCAATATCTAAAGTTTTGCCATCAATGTCTGTCTCAGTGTTTTCTCCGCTCCGTGAC
Source organism: Aphyosemion australe (assembly GCA_006937985.1). Lineage (NCBI taxonomy): Eukaryota > Metazoa > Chordata > Actinopteri > Cyprinodontiformes > Nothobranchiidae > Aphyosemion > Aphyosemion australe. The sequence continues at coordinate 358,137 of SSNS01000066.1, forward strand.
AGCGCCTCAGCACACCTTTTGACACCTGCTGTCAGATCACGCAGCACAGCAGCATCCTCTGTCCCTCAGCAACAAAACGCTACTGAACCCATTCTTAGTTTAATTATTTTAGTGTAACTCCGGTTTTATTTGGGCTATTAACAAAAATAAAAACTGGTGTGTAGTTTATAATCCGCATTTTAAGCATGAATTGAAACGGAACCTCAGAGAGGCGGAGTCTTGCTGCAGCGGCGTCCCAAAGGTTTTCATTGGTCAACTACAGACAGGAGTCGTAGGTTTATAAGCAGTGCTTCAAGACTGTTGGAGGCTGTCTTCTTTCTAATGATGAGACTCATATCAATGCGTATGCTACACGTAGGCTGGAGTTGAGCACAGCTGAGCTTTTTTTTTTCAGCACCCCCTGCTGAAAATATGTTCCAGCGGCTATGATCATAAACATTAAGTTCGGCTGCCTGGCGTTGTTGTAGCGCCTCCCCCGTCATAGGCTGTTTGAGATCATTTTTTAAAAAAATATTCTGCAGAAAAATACCAAGGTCCGGACCTCGGTGTCCTCAAAATACGGCCTTGGGTATTACGTTGATTAGCATGCCAGATGCTCAGGATCAAGGGTACAAATTTAGCTAGTTTTGTTGCTAATTTCTTTGGTAAATAAATCAGAATTTCACGTGAATAATCACATAACACAAACTGACAGCAGTGAAAAAGGTTCATAAAGTCGTGTTCACATGAGCTAAGGCATTTTTGAGATTAGGATTGTATTACGACGACAGCAGTCCAGTTTGAAACTGGTCCCATTAATGGTCCTTTTCCAGTAGCACCTGCTTGGCATGGCTCAACTCTGCTCTGCACGGGTCTAAAGCTTCTACACTAGTACGAGTACGTGGTGGCGAGGACTGAACCAGCTAGCATTTTCTGACTGAAATAGGATTTTAAAGCCATACTATGCAACTTTTTCATATTTTTATATAATTTTCTTGAGCCACTATGTGCTAAAATGACCCTTTACAGGGTTAATGAAATGTCTCTCAGACCCCCACCACTCCTTGTGAGCAGGATACTCCATTTGCAACTTGAGCCTCAGCACCACTGCTCTGAAGTCTCACAAAGTCACACTTTACGGCAATCCATGTTTACACTTCAGAGAAGACGAGCTATAGCTGGTTAGCATTTACTGTAATGCGTTCATCATGGTGGAGCCTCAGAAGAGACAAACATTTATCTGATGAAGCTAAAAGAATAAAAAGAACGTCTGAACACAATAGGGGACCTAGAATGTAAACCAACATTTTCCTTGTTGTTGTTGAATAAGACAGCTTGGGTGGTCAACAGCAGCATGCCAAAAAGTCAAAGCCGTGTGTGACCTACTTTTTATGTAAATTAGAAAGTTGAAAAAGGCAAGAGAAAAACTTCTGATCTGAGAAAACCTTCCTTAACACGTCATAAGGGGGAGCCACGCCTCCTCAAACCTGCATGTCTCCAGTGTCTGAGGCCTTCTGGGGAAACCAACCAATCAGCATGTCCTGGCCGAGTGGGAGGGGTAAGCAGCTCTTTTCACTGAAGGCCTGAGTAAGGGGGTTTAGAATGGCCTGTATCAGGGCTCCTGGGACAGATGAAAGCCAAACAAATATGTTTCTTATGCTTTTTGGAGGCTCAAAGCTCTGTTTTAGATTGTTGCTTAATTGCATTCTAGGACACCTTTAAACAAGGGTCAACATCAAGAGTTTTCTGAATCACGAGAGCTCCGAGGCACGTTTCCTGCATGTTTTAGGTCATGAACACAGCTGATTTGTGTGATTTAGTGATGAACCGCTCCTGTAGACACTAATGAAGGCCGAGGAGACGTTTCAGCAGTTAGATTAAGGTGTTAAAAAGACGAACGCATAGCGAGGAGAGAAGTTTCAGTTTCGTTTTCACGACAATGACTTAAAACAGACACTAGGGGGTGCTAAAAGCAAGCCAAAAATGCAAAGTTTACCTTTCAAACAACGCGACCATGTGATTGTTAAAGCTGCATTTTTTTGACCCATTTTTTGACTGACCCAGGATCTGTTTAGTGAACTATTTTACACATCTAATGTTTTTCTCAGGTTCTCAAGTGTTACAGCAGAAGCTGTTGGGCAAGTGGGGGAAGGGGAGCGGCTGGATTGTGGGAGTTAAGTCCAGTGTTGAGCTGACAGAGCGGCGCGTTGTCATTTTTCCGGGGGTATTTTTCTGTTGTGGCACTGGCCTACATTATTTATGGGTGTGGTTGTCTATCGCTGTCACTCATTCTATCCCTCAGCAGCGTTCACGAGTGTGAGGTGGAGAGAAAGGAATTTACTGTAATAACTCGATGTGGACTTGAAAGTGCAACTTTTCATTTTTAATTTTTCTGACGGAACTATCTTTTGCAGAAATACGGTGAATCAAAGACCTCGTGTAAAAATTGTTGGTATTTGGTGCTAGAGCGGTGTTTTTGTGAGAAAAATGTTCAGGCATGACACGATTGTAAATGTCACTGCACATCGTGAATATTGTGCTGAAGCTTAATTTGAAGAAAATCATAAATAAAATTGAAAATGCAATTTCTGACAGAAAAATTCAATAAAATTTTTTCCTAAAATTTCTGCTCTTGTGGGTTCTGCTCTTCTTTAGAACCAGCTTCAATGTGGTTCCAAGTGTATCATAAAACATCTGAAGATCGTTGGTCACTGATTGGCTAGGGGGTGGAGTCACCCACACTCTACTGGACTTCTCCAGAGTGTTTTGCCTTTCTACCTGCAGCCTTTTCTGGGTTTCTTCTTTTGAAAGGCTGACAAAACGCCAGACTGAGTATTTTGTCATTTCCATGTCATGCTGCTCTTCAAACTGGGGCCACCCTGCTATGCTGACCCCGCCCACTAGAGCCATTTCCCAACTGTAATAGAAAACCACCCGAAACCCGTAGAGTAGAACTGAGTCGAGCTGCGCTGTGAATGTGTGGCAGTAAGGTAGCATAAAGCTAGCTGTTAGCTTGTCAATCCAGTCACAAATATACACAAAATTTCTCCAAACTGAGGCTGTTCCACGAGCCATCTACAGCAGGTAAGATGTTTACTGATCATAATCTCACACAGAAACCCCCTTCAGCATATTTAACTGTACCTTTAACTCAGATTGTGTGGCTGTGTCTGCTTGTGCACATGTGTGGGAGGGTTAGGGTTAGGGTTAGGGTTACTGCTTACTTCGTGTGCCACATGTGTGCGCGTCCATAAAGGAAAGAGCCATTCTTTCATCCTCCTGTAAGGTGCTCTGGTCTGTGAAGCTGCGTTCTAAGGAGCCCATGTGGCTCTTCTCCTGCCTGTAGGTAATCGGAGTCTTATTCATGTTCCCTGGTTTCCTGTGTATGAATAAAGGAGAAGTGGGCGGGACAAAAGTCACATAAGAGACACAGCATTAGAGACACTAGAGTCAATAACAGCATGAACGTAAAAAAGAGAAGAAAGGATGATGAGTTACAGATCTACTGTGAAGAGAAAAATATCGTATTGATTTCCTCTTCACCTCATGACTGACAGCCAGAGCACAAGCATGGATGGAGAGCAAAGTGATGCAGGGGCAAAGAGGTGGAGTCACTTACGGATAATAAGAGTAGTAGTCCCTTCTGGCAAGAGTTCAGGAGAGGGAAAGAAAACAAAAATCAAGAGAAAGAAGATATGTAAGATGAAAGCAATGTCAGCGGAGGGCAGAATGCATTGATTACAGTGAAAATGAGAAGCGTCATCTCAGTCATCCAGCTGTGCCGGTGGATGGGTGACACATGCAGCTGCCGGCAGATCAAACACACACAGAGGTAGACCAACTCTCAATCCACTGTGTAGAGTTTCACCCAGAGGATGGGACCGTGTGGCATCCTGTCACAGCTAACTCTTCACCATCTTTGGATTTTAGCACGTTTTCATTTGAATTTTGATTTGTCTCGGGGAGGATTGATGCTGCGACGCTCTCAGAGCCAGAAGAGCAGCTGATTGACTGCAGACCTGTGGGATTATTGGTTAATAATCTCTAAACGCACACCTTTTCCCTCCCAATTGCCATCTCATTTAGGGGTCAGGCCTCTGCTCGGCGTGCGTAATTAAGTGGCTAATTGAATCGCATCCGCCTTTAATTAAATACTTCACACACAGATACGCTGTGCAGATGGGAGTTGTTTGGTCCCTCTGGTGCAGAGCAGAAGGAAAACGACGCTGCTTTCCCTCTTCCTTAGAAAGCATGACCTCTTTTTGAAAGTTCAGCCCAACAACTGATCCCTGGACTGTTTCATAATGAAACACACATGCAGAGGTGGTGTGTCTGTGCATAAATGAGTCTTCTTTAGGAGCAGGTCACCAGGAGCTGTTTACCCTTTTTTAATGATGATGATGACAGCGCCGAGCAGAAGGATCAGGACCACCAGTCCTCCAGCGCACACGCCCAGAATCAGCCCCATCTCGTCAGAGTGTTGGGACACCTCCAGAGCCTTACGGTGATCTCTGCAGGCCGCTACACACAGAACAGACACAAAGCACAAAAACGCAAAAAGAAATTCATCCACATGTTTTTATGAAGTTTTTTTGTGTGATTTTTCAAATCTGGAGAAGTGAACAGGAAACAGAAGATTAACAATAAAGTAGCATCAAAGTAGCCTGGCCTGCCAGACTCGCCCGCTGTCTGTTCTACACAGAGGATTAGTCTGGATACTCAGAGGCAGAGAGCACCATGAGGGGCGGGACTAGCCAGCTCAACAATAACCAATCAGAAAAAAGGCAGAAATGACGACTATCGCGCAACACTGTAGTTTTTTAGCTGTAGTCAAAGATGGCGCCTGGCGTACACGTGAATGATAGTTGTCATCCAAATCCAGTTGCTAGCACGGTGCAAACATCTTTCTTTAGGAGAAAGGCTTTTAGCGCTAATTCTTGTTGTGGTTTTAAAGACGTGTCCAAGTCATTTAGAACAGAGGAAAGAGCCGCAGCGAGCTCCACTTCAGGCGCCATCTTCGTTGTTTATGAGAAAGTGAGCGTCGCGGTGTGTGACGTTCGCTGCTCAGCGCTGATTGGCTCGGTGGGAACTGTCAGGGGGTGGGGTTATTTGAATAGGAGTATTACCAGCATAGATATCATAGATGCCTTAACTGGGAGTCGACAGCGTCCCTACACGGCGGCCATCTTACCTCGGACAGCTTACGTTCCGTTCTCAATGGTAGCAGATGGAAGGTGAGTGAACAACTTAAACAAAAACACTCTTAACTCGATGAAATATTAACGGATTTACAAGCAGGTTGCATTATTACAATCCTTATAACACATAGGCTTGAGACGACACACTTGCACATTTTTAAATTAACGGGCCAAATCCGTCATATTTCACAGCCACATCTCTGGCGTTTATAACAAATCAAACCGTTTGAAAATCAGTTGAAAATTGAGCAAGTTAGAGTTATTTAAGTAGTACATTCACCATTGACACCAATGTTACGAAAGGGGGCAGCTGTCCGAGGTAAGATGGCCGCCGCGTAGGGACGTTTGTCCAATTGATGAACAGCGCAGGTAAGGCATCTAGTGATATATATGATATCTATGGTATCTAAGGAAGCATTGGCATGGCTAGCCAAGCTAGCAACAAAGATGCTTCATAGCTTAAACGCCAGCACTCCCAATGTAAGAGTGCTTGGAAAACTGAAAACATGGCTTTGAAGAACCTTTTAGTCCTAAAAATATTGATATTATTCATCCTAACCGCTGTTAGGAGATATTTTGATATAAAGTTGATTCATTTGATTCAGTTTTAGAACTTATCAACTCCTAATTTAAAAGTCATATGACTAATTAGCAGTGATAAATGCAAATATGCATCATTATTTAGTGACAAACTTCTGAATTGCTTTTTTTTTATATTCCCAGTCAGAATAATCCACTCAGCCCTACAGTATAATCTCAAGGTGCCCTGGTGTCTGTTAGCCACCAGAAAGGTCATTATCATAATAGCAGGTTATTCATTTCCATGGCATAAAGCTTCATACTTATGTAAATGGTGCTGAGCAGTGGGCCTGTCTCCGTCTTGTTACACGAGCCCAATGATCTAGTTTTTTCTTTTTGTCCTACTGTCAGCCTGTCCTCCAGGCTTTGACAGCCCTGAAACCAGCCCCTCTGATCCCATTGGAACAGCACAAACTATCAGGAGAGCAGCAGAAAGTCAGAGCACGCCTGGGGATAGAGCATATCTAGCAGTCTGCTGAGGGTGCGGTGGGGGGATATATTATTAAAAAAATCAGATCTAGGGCAGGGGGGGAATGAAAACAGCCATGTTTTATAGCCCAACTCTGCAGCCATGGGCACCGCTTTTGAACCCTCATCCCAAATAAAGATGAAAGTACAAAATCATTTCATTATTCGGAGGGGTTTTCAATAAGTGATGAGCGTCTGGCATTTAGGGAGGAGAGAAAAAAACAAAAAACAGGCACTGGTCTGATATCGGACTGGCTTTTGTCCTGCTATGTTGTTCCAGAATGTTTCTGTGTCCCATTTATGGAAAAACCATCTGACAGGTATTTGATTTCTTTGAGCATTACAAACACACACACACACACATGCACACACACACACTTTTTTCATGCTGACATTTCATTTGAAATTACCTTAATGAAAATAATTCATATCAGCTAAAAAAATTATAGCTGAGGAGCGGAGAGAATCCATTTTGGGTTTTTGTCATGTTCTGGAGAGATAAGCCCCCGTTTTGCCACATTTAGACTGGAAATTTCTATTAAGCCAAAACACGAGCATGAAATAGATTTCCGCCTGAATCCAAGCACCTGCCGGCTGCCCCCGCGGTGGAAATTGGCACTTAGAGGAGAAATGGGAGTCTATTGTTGTGTTGCGCCTGCCAGAGGATCCTTAATTAAACTGTCACCTGGAAGTTGAAATGTAATCTCCAGATTTGTTATCCAAGCCACAATCATTTGCCTCCACTTTACTGGTGATGGGCTGCTTGATAATAATGGCTCAGGACCTGGTGATGATGCTGAGGCTGTGGTTTAGAGTGGAGGGATCACTGAGACCACACACACACACACACACACACACACACACACACACACACACACACACACACACACACACACACACACACACACACACAAAACTGACCTGAGCTACCTTTAAACTGAAAATCCCGCTCAAACCTTACATCATCCTGTATGAGATTATGATGTAATCCTAATTCTGTTTACAAATTCTGATTTCAGCACACCTGGATTTTATCTTGTTTTCTGTTTCTTCTACTTAAAGCTGCTGATGCATGAGCACTGAAGCATTAAAATCTTCTGTTTCCATCTAAAAATAAGCTCTTCTGATGCTGACAACTGTTTTACTACACGTACAGATTACACATGAAAACATGAAATGTCCCCAGGGTGCAGCCTCTACCTCACATAAAGCTTCAGTCTTCTAGGCTCATTATTTTCTCTGTAAAACTGGGAGTAAAAGGAATTTTAATCTGTCTTCATAAAACCCTTTAAAGGATATTATCACTTTTTATCTCGAGTTATAAAAGCTTTAAGGTCGATACAAAACATGTTCATGAAGTTCTTTGCACTAAATCCCTCTCACATAAAGCCATTCCCGCAGTTTCATTCTTGACCGTTTCAGTACCTTCCAGAATGAGCCGTTTCAGGGCTCTGTCACTTTAAACTGGAACTGGCCACGCCCACCCGCCCCCCCACCCAGGCTGCTATAAGCTGAGAAGCTCTGATTTCCGGGAGGGCTCAGAGTAGAGCCGCTGCTCCTCCAGCAGCAGCTCTCTCTTGCATGTAAGAAGTGGTTGTAGTCTACTATCCCCTTTTGTGACATCACAAAGGGGGGCTTTTAGGCACAAAATTCCTAAAACAAAACACAGACAGAAAACAGATGGAGGGTTTTTTGATGTTTGGAGTGTTTATAGAGGCAGCAGAGACCCACATGGCAGCACAAAAAGATGCAAAAGGAGGAGTTTTATATAATGTGTCCCCTTTAAATACATCATAACACACCTGTGTGACCATCAGACTCAAGATTCTTGCATGTAAGACTTTTAGTCTTTGCACACCAGCTGTTTAATTGAGGCTTGACAATAAGCCTTTTCTTCTGTGGTTACCATGGAGACTTTAATGAACTAATAGGGACGGGGTTTAATATTTTTGTTACACTTTTCATTCAGTTTGAACATCAAATCGTTGCCGTATAGCTTAGATTTTTATAAAAGTGCCAAACTACTATCTGGATTTATAGAAAAAAGCTGCTGCATGTTGACATTAAATTTTAAAGCATCCTTCTGACTCTGGTTTCTATTCTTGACCACATTAAAGGTACCACTTTAAAGGTAAAAATAAATAAGTAGGTGGAAATATAAGGAGTACTAGCTTTTGTGCATGTCTTTCATTCCATCTTGGTGTGTTATGTTAAAGTCCGGCACAGTTTACAGTCACTGCTGTAAAAAGAAAAGGCATAATTAATCAATGCCCGACTGGGTTCTGAGAGGCAGATGAAGTGAGAGCTGAGCATTGCCTTTTGGCTTTCTGCTTGAGGAGAGCCTCTTCTCTCATTAGTCGCTCACAAAAAAAGGCCTCCAACAAAAGAAAACACTAGATCGCTCTGAATGGATGTAAGCTACTCTAAACTTTTATTCACCAGGATCTGACAGCAGACCGTTGCAGAAGGACTCCACTGCCATCCGGACTCAGAGTCAACGTATCTGACCTTTTCACGTCCTTTTTGAATCGATGGGGGGGGGGGGGGGGGGGGGGGGGGGGGGGGGGGGGGGGGGGGGGGCACAGGGCTTCCTCACAACGATAGGCCAAGGTAGCTCCATCTGGGAGTTTTTATCCGAACAACCCTTCCGGAAGCCACTGAGGTCAGAGCTCTCAGATGTAGCTATCTGGTGGGCCGCTGATGAGAACAAAGAGCTGGTCGTGATACAGAGTACCCCCCCCCCAAAAAGCAGGATGAAAGGATGACCTCTAATCCCTTCCTGCTTGTTGCCCTTTTTTCTGAGGCCCATGGCGGAACAACAAGAACCATCTGAGGAAATTTGTTCACAGCTCCACCTTTGTGCTTGAGGTAAAAAAAAAGGTAACTCATGCCGTAGCAAGAAAAAAAATTCAGCTTCAAACTTTTGCATCAATTTCTATAATCTTGCAGTTTTCAAGTCAAAGTGTTTGCAGGAGGGGAGGTTTTCATGTTAAATTACCTTTGCGAGCGATGCGGATGCAGTTTATTCTGGATTCCTGAAAGACAGAGAAAATATAAATATGAGAGGTGCTGCTTTGCATTTGCACACAGGAGAGGTGTGATAAAAAGAGACAAGAGGAAGACATG
>SSNS01000066.1:369986-379986 GCA_006937985.1 Aphyosemion australe
CGCTTCTGTCACTGAGCCCCAAGGCAGCTGTGGCTACGTGTTGTAAAGCACCTTGGGGGGTTGTAGTCTGTTTTATACAGACATACAGTTATAACTTTTATATGGAGCTCTGATTATACTGTAGGGTGTGTTAGTGGGATTTTATAAATGTCATTTTTACAACTTCAGCAAAGACAAAATTGTGGGAACTCCCTTGGGGGTCTGGACCCTAGTTTGGGTCAGACTGGCTGGTCATTTTCACTTGTATGAGACTTGCAGCATAGTGAAATGTGTCTTAATGACTACTGATTACCCAACAGTTTTAATTAATAATCATTAATCCCATTGTGTAAAAAGTGCAGCTCTGGTTCTTTTCTACTAGATGAGTTTCCAGAATTGCTGACTAGTGAGTTGGAGCCTTCTATGCATGGTTGTGCTAAACATTTTCGCTGAAAAATAATAAAACATAATGAAAGGGAGAAGAAAAAATGAGCTGATTCATCTGAACCTGCCTCCGAAGCATTTGAGATCAATCATAACGAGCTCTGGCAAATTGACACGAAAACATTTTCCATATGCTTCCATCTGTTTGGCAGAAAATAAATGAGTTATTGTGATGGACAGAAGCAGATTCTTTAAGATGTGCATTAAATGATTGGTGCATAAAGCTCAGCAAGTGAGGTAAGGGGTTCACGTTGAGCTTATGGAAGACACATCAGAAGGGCTGCTGGCAGACCCAAACACAAAAAACAAATGCCAGCGTGCAACATGGAGCTGTGTGTGTGTGTGTGTGTGTGTGTGTGTGTGTGTGTGTGTGCGCGTGCGCGCGTGTGTGTGTGTGTGTGTGTGTGTGTGTGTGTGTGTGCGTACTCATCTATACATCAAAGCGAGGACATTTGCCCGGTCCTCGCTTTGGTGCAATCTCACAGTAGCCTGGCAAGCCATCCTATAAATGTGAATATATAGTCTGGCCACGAACCATTGACGGCTCTCAGTCGTGAGGCGGGATCTACGGTTGTCTTTCAAAATGTCTGCACGCAATTGGATAGCGCTAGGACCAATCAGAGTAACGAACAACGTGACGTAATCACAGCGACGGAAGAAGAGGGAGGCAGCAATGGCGTCTAACATCAATGATTTCTGTCGTTTTTGTATAAAAACATGTGAATATCAGGTGTACTGGGACATTGCACTACTTTGTTTGATAAAAATAAGAAGCTGCTAAGTATAGCCGACAGACTTACGCACGTTGGAGTCTAAATAATCCAATGTTGATGACAAAGCCATTTCAAATGAACGTGTTTCTTGTGCCACCGCCATGTTGCTTGGGTTCGCGGCCGCAGCGCTGACGTCATCGGCTACTCCCGCTCTGTGATTGGCCCACAATATAGAGCGGTGTGATTGGCCCAACCAAAACTATAGCGAGCTGTGATTGGACAGCCACAGGCAGCGAGGGTTCCTATGAAGCGTGCCTAGACCAAACTCTGCAAAGCAAGAATTTGGTCTAGTTCACTAGGCTAGTCTCACAGTGCTCTACTCGTTAGTTTTAGAGGTCTGGTGTGAATTAAGTTTAGTTAAGGTTAGGGTTAGGAATAGATCAGCATTGGTAGGGTTAGGGTATGGGTTAGGCATAATACAGTCACAAAAATGAACTAAAAAATGAATGGAAGTCAATGGATGGTCATCACTAAGATAGTTAAAAGAGAATGTGTTTGTGAAGTCTAGACATAAAAGTCTAAACCACATATAATATTATATATATATATATATATATATATATATATATATATATATATATATATATATATATATATATATAGCCTGAACACTTCTGCTGTTTAAGAGGATTAGATGCAATGTTTGCCCTCCACAGAGATAAACACAAACTTCAAATACATTTGACCACACAAACACTGACTAAACGAGAGGTGCAATTAAAAATAAGCCAGACAGTTTGCTTTGCATTTTAATAACCAAGCCTGTGCACCAACACCTGAAGTGATGATCAAATGTGACACTTCAGAGCAACTCCTGCAGGAAGCTTTAATCAACAACTGTTTTTATTCTAGTTTATATGTGACTTTTCTGATGCAGGCAGCACACTTGTTTGTTTATTTTTTAATTGTTATTAATTACAGAGTACTGCATTTGTCATTTCAATTCTGTTCGTTTCAAAATCCAAAAATTATTTCCCTAGGTGTGGAACACTGAAAATCAAATTTTTAATGATTATTTCTGATTCTAACGGGTCACTCTGAGTTTTTCATGCAGGCTGAACATGAAAATAGTCTCCTCCACCTATCTCCTGCATTAGCTTCTGATAGAAAATAGACTCTAGGTGAAACTCTAGGATTAGAAAATCCTGACAGATCTACGTCACACTGTCACTAAACATTCATGGACTCACCCATCTTGACTCACGACGGGGAAGGCTGTTGTTGGTTTAGCATCCAGGAAACAGCAGAGAACGTCTGGGCTAGTAGAAGCTAACCGTTAGCATTAGCAACTCCACCACACACCAGAACTCCTCCAGGCTTGTGTTCTTTGTGGAGATAAAACATCAACATTGCAGAGCAAACAGAGTCAGTGGTAGAGTCGTGTTGCTTTTAGCCAATCAGAGGAGAGATGTCCAAATGTCAGGAAATAAGACTCCAGATCCTGCTATCTGAATCTGATGTGGCAGCTTTCTAGTTCCTAAAAACTGGTGCACCGGTGCTTTTTTTGATAAAACATCAACGTTTGAGTCAGTGGTAGAGTCGTGTTGCTGGAAACCCAAACCTGGAGGTTAGGAACTGGGTCGACACAGACCCCAGGAAAAGCGGCAGTGAACTCTGCAGTGAAAACTAAAATGTCTGAAATGCTACTATTAAAAAAAAATGCATCATATAAGTAGGGCTGAAATTATTCCTCTGGTAACCTTAACAACACAATTACAAAAATGTTTGATTTGATTCTTTATTTTAGTCCACAGACTGCACAATGTTTACCGTGTTCGACAGGGACACTTATTGTTGTCGCACAAGATGTTAAAGATTAAGCTGTTTCTCAATATGCGTACCTGTCTGAACCTGTGAATTTAGGTACTTGTGAAACATCAGCGTTGTTCCAAGTACTGTTGCAATCCTTAGTATTATGGCAAGTACACTCAAAGTTCCCGGATGTTCTTGCTCCATTCTTTGTATCATGGACGCATCAACGCATCCATCTGAAGACCGGGGCCAGCAAGGTATCCCATAATAATTTGCATCACAAACTGTTATACCCCGAATGGAAAGTGGCAAAGGGGAAAGCTCCAAACTGTGTTTTTATATCAAAAATACAAATAATTAAATCTAAATAAATAAATATAAAACTGTCTGTTATTGTTGATTATTGTGTGTAACCTGTAAAATGTGTAGTAGTAGTAGTAGTAGTAGTAGTAGTAGTAGTAGTAGTAGTTTATTTCAGTCAATGTATTTACACAGACAATTAAATTCAAAATTTCAAAAACAAAGAAAAAAAAAAGAAAAAGTTCAATGACTGAAAAAGGTTTTGTCTGAAATGAAAATCACTTATCTAGGACCAGAACCTAATTAAAACTTAACGCGACTATCCAATTTAATGTTCGGCCAAATGAGAACAAAATTAATAATATCAATTATTTCCAAAGTAAATTGACTGCTGCCACACAAACTGTTTTATCATACTTTGAGAAATAAAAAATAAGAAAGACTAGAAAAAGAAAACACAGGCTAAAGTACACAATATATGTAGTTTATATGTGGTTTTGTTCGAGGGCTACATAACTATTATTAAGTTGGATTTGAACGTTTTAAAATACTTTTAAGTATATAGACTCTTTTAGTGTCTTTTCTAGATTGTTCCATACATTTACTCCTCTGACTGCTGTGCGTATTTGTTTTTGTTTCACAATAACGCAAAATGGTTATTAGCTAACCCACTATCAAAATAAAACCAGTGTTGCCTGTCTTTTTTAAATTTCAAGTCATTTTGTTAGCATAAAGCAGCATTTGTTGTCGTGACGTAACAGAGTACGGGTCTGCTCCAAATGCCGTCCTTGGTTGAACGGATTTTCTTCTGTACTTGCCAAAAATGTAGCTGCGTACTTGGGTCTTGAGAAACTGTCTTAGTGTTTACTGTGTTTCACAGGGACATTTATTGCTGTCGCACAACGTGCTAATGCTCCGTTATGTGTGATGGAGGAAGATGAAAAATACCAGGAAAACAAATCTAAGGAAAAAAGAAGTTAGTGGTAAAGGTTTGAGAGTCCGCCAAACTAAAGGAAGGTGAAAATACAAGTGACAGCTGTGCCCCACGACACCTCTCTTAGCCCAATAATAAATGACTCATGGGTAAACATACTCACACGATCTCCCCTTTAAAGCAACATTCCGCAACTTTTACACCTTAAAATTACGCTTTTTTGTAAAGTTTTTGCATCATACTATCATCTATTATGTTCATTTTCATACCTGTGATAGTGTTGGGGGGTCCCACGTCTGTTTACCGCACTATACAATTTTTTGAGCTCCGGGTAGCCGCCGGAAGTACTGACTGGGTGTCGTTTTACGGCACAATATGGCAAGCCAAAGGGATAAAAAAGCGCGTGTTCTAAAACGCGCGTTATGTCCGCCAAAACGCACATCCTGAACGAGCGTTTTGGCGGACATAATGCGAGTTTAGAACGCACATTTTTTTATCCCTTTGGCTTGCCATAATTGTATAACGTAAACTCGCTGTAGCAGCGGCAGATTGACCAAAGAAAGCTAGAAATCCCTTATCAGAGGAATCTAGGAAAAGAAAAGGAGAACGTGATAGAGCAAGAGCAAAGACCAGAGTTATTATTGGGCCGTCTTTTCCTGGCTGGAGAGCTCTTTTAGAAAGAACAGCATGAACTACGAACTCTGACCTAGCCGTGCTGCTAATGGCTAGGTAAGTAATAAATGATTTCACCAGGGTTATTGTGTTTGGTCGGGCATAAAGTTGTTATACAGTCCTGATAAAACTATTTATTCAATGTGTGGAGGTGGAAAAGTTTGTTTTCGTTGTTTTGCCTGATATTAGGAATGTAAACATGCCTCTTATGCACGAGAGAGAGATTTGATGTTACAACAGTGACGTTACACAGCAAGCCTCTAGAGGGCGACAGAAACCATATAACTGCAAAGTTGCAGATTGCTGCTTTAAAGAGACTCTGAGATGTTAGCTAAGCTTTGGTTGGTAGGCCACTTCTGTTTTAGGACATTTGTTTGTTCCTTGGGAGCCCAATTACCTAATTTTATTCTTTTTAATGGTATTTCTTTACTAAAACGAACTGTTCTGCTGCTGCTGCAACCTGCCTTTCTGTGCTCATGTCCCCGTTTGTTCTCTCCTGTGACTTGTGTTACCAATATGGTGTTCTGCATTCTTTGACTTTAACACAATCACACACTTTTTGCTGACATTATGAAAAGAAAGTATATTTTTCACTTTTTTTTTAAAATAAAACTTCTCCCTTGAAATGAAGAAGTGGTTGTTTCTTCAGTCCTGCAGCAGCCAATATTTCCACACTGACTGTATGTTTGACAGACTGGTGGAGACGGTGCTGGCAGTGTGATTTGGCACGGTGCTCCCATACATTGTAGGTCAAGAATGCTGGCGCCATGCCAGGGCAAACAAAAACCCAATCCCATCCGCTGGTAAATCCAGGAATCCCCCATCTAATCCCTCTCTTAGCAGCCTAGTAGTGTGAAGTGCTCACGCTGCAGTCCCTGAGTGTGTTTCTCCACTGGGTTGGAAAAAGATGATCCTGGTAGGGATGAGCCTCCCAGCCCTGTTAGTAGGACTGTACATAGAAAAAAGGAAAACTAATACAACTGACTGGCCTGAAAACTGTCAAACAGGAAACTGGTCACCCAGCTTACTCCAGTTAATGATCCCAGACTTTTCTCCTGCAGATTCCCTCTGTCGGAATTTTAAAGCTGCACCTTTCTGCCTCTCATCATCGACACCTTAGCTCGATTATCTCTAAGTAATTGCCTGACCAAGGTAGCAGTTTTTCTTTAATGGGATTTGGAAAGGTAATGTGAAATCCTTCGGGTACGTCTGCAGGTCTTGCTTTTGGTCAGAAATGGGGAAAATAATGTCCCGTTTTTCTACTAACAGGATGGAAAACTAAGATCAGAAAAATCTAACCTGTAAAACTACCTGTGTTTGTCCATCCATCCATCCATCCATCTTTCCTCCGCTTATCTGGAGTCAGGCAGCAGGGGCAGCAGCTTAAGGAGGGAAGCCCAGACTTCCCTCTCCCCAGCAACTTGGGCCAGCTCCTCCGGGGGTATCCCAAGGCGTTCCCTGGCCAGCTGAGAGACATAATCCCTCCAGCGTGTCCCGGGTCTTCCTTTGGGTCTCCTCCCAGTTGGACGTGCCCGGAACACCTCACCAGGGAGGCATCCAGGAGGCATCCTGACCAGATGCCCGAGCCACCTCAACTGGCTCCTCTCGATGTGGAGGAGCTGCGGGTCTACTCCGAGCCCCTCCCTGATGACCGAGCTTCTCACCCTATCTCTAAGGGAGAGTCCAGCCACCCTGTGGAGAAAACTCATTTCAGCCGCTTGTATCCATGATCTTGTTCTTTCGGTCACTACCCAAAGCTCGTGACTATAGGTGAGGGTAGGAACGTAGATCGACCGGTAAATCAACCGTCCGGCTCAGCTTTCTCTTCACCGCGACAGACCGGTACAACGCCTGCATCACTGCAGATGCAGCACCAATCCGTCTATCGATCTCCTGATACATCTTTCCCTCACTCGTGAACAAGACCCTGAGATACTTAAACTCCTCCACTTGAAACAGGACCTCGTCCCTGACCTGGAGAAGGCATTCTACCCTTTTCAAGACCATGGTCTCAGATTTAGAGGAGCTGATTCTCATCCCAGCTGCTTCACACTCGGCTGCAAACCGCTAAAGTGGAGATCACGGTCCGGTGAAGCCAACAGGACTGCATCACTGGTGTTTGCAGAATATCTCGTGATCCTGTGGAGTGATTTGAATGAACCTCTCAGAGAGTAATCATTAGATTAACATCCACAATTTATTTACTAATGCAGTGAACCCAGTTCAAGATGGCGGACCTTAGACACCACACAAATTTGTAAATCTTACCAATATGTGAATCTTAATACTTGGATGTAATTCCCTACACACTCTCACCATGCACCATGCATTATGTGGCATCCTTCCTTAAATGTTGGCATTGACTGTTGGATTAACCTTATATCTCATGAACCACCAAAAGTATCACAAAGTCATATATTATGATGTACATTCACAACCCAGTTAAATATGGTTAGTCAGCATAAAGAAACAGAAGCTGGGAGGAGGTGTTGTTCTGGTTTACGTCTCCACTGGACAAAAGGGGTTTGGTTACTCACCCCTTTGAAGTTGCTCATAGCCTGGAAGTAGACGAGGTAGCTCTTGCGGGGGTCCAGCGGACTGTTCCAGTAGCCGTTGTAGGTGTGATTGTCCCCGACGGTGAAGGGGCTGGCCTCCGGCAGACTGCTGGGGGGGAGCTCGGCTGTGTAGTAGTGCGGGGTGCCTCGGGCCTGAGCCTCGCCGTGAGACATGGGCAACGGGAAACACTCCTGAAGGCCCAGCTCCCGCTTCACCTTCTTCACGGTCTCCTCCTCAACCACCACCTGGTAAGTGCTGGAGTGGATGTGGAACTTTAATAAGACACGTCCAGGGAGCAAAAACACTAGAATCTGGGGTTTTCCTCACCTGACGGGGGCTCCTCTGCCTTGAGCGGGGCGCAGCAGCACAGTAATCGTGCTCTCAGTCTCGCCCAGCGGTGACGGCATGTCTCCATAATCAAATGTAGGAGCTGTGGACACACCAGGGTTCAGCATAAAAAGGCAGGATGCTCACATACAACTGGCTGCAATAATTAGGCTCGTCCCCCGCTTCTTTAAACCAGTTCAGCCTCAAAGTGTTGCACAAAAACCAACTTGGGTTTGCAGAGAAACAATACTTACAGCAAAGCCAGAGCCCACTTTCCCACATCCCTTCCAGATGTCTCCCACAAAACGCCAATTTGTGAGGCTTAACCGTCGGAAAGGATTTGGCTTAAGTCGCGCCCCTCCCCCAGAGATGCTGTGGTGTGTTTAACTTTAATATCAGCGGTCAATTAGCAAAGAGGGACAGGGAGCAAACTGCTCATGAGGCATAGATAATTATCTTATTAAAAAGCAGTTTGCTAATACTGCAGTAGAAAAAGGGTTGACATCAATTAATGTGTGTGTGTGTGTGTGGGGGGGGGCTTTAAAGTCAACTGGATGTGGCTTTGTAGACGCTGACGGTCAGTGGCACGAAAAGACGTTTGATTCCTGCTGCCAGGTCCGGAGCCATGGTGTGTGTGTGTGTGTGTGTGTGTGTGTGTGTGTGTGTGTGTGTGTGTGTGTGTGTGTGTGTGTGTGTGTGTGTGTGTGTGTGTGTGTGTGTGTGTGTGTGTGTGTGCGTGTGTGTGTGTGTGTGTAGTCAGGTAGTCTGCGGTGGGTGTTGTTCAGAGATGCTGACAGCAGTGGCTGTTGAAGGTGTTCAGTGTTTGCAGGCTGTCAGTGCAGATTTAGGAGACGCTCAGTGTAAGTGAGCGCTCGGCACCGTGGGCCGGCTGAGGAGGAGGAGGAGGAGGATCTGTGAAGACTTTTTTTGCACTCTATCTGTGGTCTGGATTTGTTCCAGGACTCTCTCTCTCTGTGATTTACTGCCAATAAGCTGCAGTTGTGAACTTAATCTATAATTAAACAAACCGGACGTGTCTGTGAAGAGATAGGAGATTAAAGGAAAGTGTGTGTGTGTGTGTGTGTGTGTGTGTGTGTGTGTGTGTGTGTGTGTGTGTGTGTGTGTGAGACAGAGTGGGAGTGGTCATACTGTGTGTTCCTCAGAGGTGTAATCCCATCCTCCTAACAAGTGAAGATACATCATCAAAAGAAAGAAACACGGAGGCTGAGTTGGTACCAGTGGTAATAAGCTCTGAGACTCTTGGAAGTGACACTTTGGTCCCAACAATATGCTGCTTCTTTCTTCATAAAGATCCGTGTGTGTGTGTGTGTGTGTGTGTGTGTGTCCTGCCTTATAAGTTAATTTATATCTACAGGACCGTGAGGTGACAGCGCGCCACAAGTTTGGAGAAGCAATGAAAAATGGCTCCGACACTCTGGGAGTAGAAGTGTTGCCTCACTGAAGGAGAAACACAAAGGTCAAAAGAGAGAAATCCCCCAAATCCTAATTATAGAGCATGGTGGTGGAGACCTTAGTGTCGTACACACACTGACTGTGAATAAAGATGGATGCTGGAGCCACATCTGAGACGTGAAGCTAATGAGAACGAGCCAAACGGACGAGTACCGCGAGGGTGGCGAGGGATCGGTTTAGCCAACAACTCTGGTTCGGAAAAGATGACAAGAACAGAAATCTGCTGATATTGATTCCCAATTGTCATGATGGCGTCTTTATCTGGATCCAGTCAGTCGGCTCAGTGTGTGAGGGGGTTCTCAGATACAGCTACTCAAAGAAAAAGATAAAACTGGATGATTTGGTCTGGTCGGGGCAAGGCATCACAATCATCATAAAGTTCATATTATAAAATATTAGCCGATGATGTCACACGATGATGGCGTTTTAGATTATGGTCACAGACATTTGTAAAAAATATAAGAATGAGTTCTAGAAGAAGAGATCACCAAGAGGAGATCCAGGTGGTACGCCATCCAACACTTGTGTAAGTCCTCATGCCTCCTGCCTAACTCACGTCACATGGCTTCATTTCTTGCTGCTGTTAGCGACCTTATTATGGGTTTTGGACTCTAAACAGAGGAGAAAGTTGAAACGGAGACGGATTGTGCCAGATCCGGATATAAAGTATAATGTCTTTTGTGGTTTAACAAAAACCCTCGAAAGGTTATGACAGAATTCTGAGGCTACAATTCCAGCCCTGGAGGAGACAGCTGTGGATGATCAGAGTGATTCTTATCCTCCCTGGTGA
>SSNS01000066.1:384986-404986 GCA_006937985.1 Aphyosemion australe
ATGTGACCTCCCTGCCCTCCTTCTTGCCCTCCGGGTTTGCCAGCGACAGACGGACGTGGATGCCGTGGTACGGCGGCAGATCACGAAGCGTGAAGCGTGAGGCATTGTTCTCCACTGCCAGGCACTCGCGCACGGTGGTGTTGTGGCCTCCACCTCCTCCTGCCATGGTGTAGCGGTAGCACAGGGACACTGAGTAGGTGTGGCAGCGTGTCAGGTTGAACGCCAGATTCTCCCACTGCAGGGACAGCTGCCTGGACTGGACGTCTGAGGCCACGAGGCCTCGGAGTGGACGCATGGGCTCTGGGAAGGACGGGGAGGAACAACAAGGAAGATGAAGAACACACAACAGCTTGCAAATAATGATGTACTGTTATTCCAGGACTACCCTGGCAGTTTTTTTTGTTTTAGCGGTTCGTCTTGCATAGAGGTCAGTTAGCTGCCAGCGCAGCACACCCACATCCCCGATGGCGGAGCAGGAACTCGTGCCAATTGCACTAATTAATAGGACAGGCTGAGTTAGTGCCGTTCTCCCACCAGTTCCCTCCTCTGCGCCACTGCGCAAGTTTACTCTCCAGTAGTTAGAACTCTTCGCCCTGAGGTTTAATCACCCCCCCCATCGCACCACACAGTGTTACACAAGGACGTTCACTTCTAATGGTCACTCTTAGCGCTGGGTCACAGTGATGGCACGTATTTTTAGAAGTTAATTCTGGTCACAGACGAGTTAACTCGTACTTATTCTGACTAAATGAACAGCAGCTCTGTCTGTGAGCCCCCCCCTACAGCTGACTGAGAGAGCCTCTATCCACAGAGGCACAGACCGACCAGTGTTCAGGAGGACGTCCGAAGGCAGAAGTTAATCCAAGGACATCCTCTTTATCAATGGAGGCTTTTATCAGGGGCCAGTCATCGTCTTTTAGTGAGACAATACGCCGCGCCATCTAAATTATGACTGTATTCTCTTCATAGGCTGGTTTGAGCGATGGGCCTTGGGTTCAGGAAATGACAGGAGAGATAAGGAGTGCAGGTAGCCATCAGTGGAGTTTAAGGTGACTGGTCAAAGAGTTCGTTCTACTCAACGCGGTGCAGATTAGCATCACAACCTGAAATGCACAAAGTCTTCAGCCTTTTACCGGCTGTGGTAGAGCTCTCCAAATTTTATGACACTTTCAATCTACACCAAGAGCCTTGGGCGCTCATCAGCTTTCTCTTTTAATTTGCTGTCAGGCGTCTCACACTAGATGAAAATATGAGCCGAGCATTGATCTGGACCTCGCCCGCGCTAATGTGACGGTAGATGAATGAGCGGGCTGGGTAATCACAAAGCCCCGGACCGCACCGCGCCCACTGAGAGATGTAAATGCACCATTGTTCATTGTCTTAATGGTGCAGTTGATAGTCTGCACAGTTTGAGAGCTAAATAAAGAGAGGCATTTAACGGCAGAGTTGATGAAGCACCGCCGAAGAAGCCACAATGTGCTCATTATTGGGCTTTCTCAAAGTGGACACTCATGCCAGCTCCTTCCCGCTGGCCTCGTCCTATTTGTCTGTATCCCACAAACACCCCCTCTATGGCGTCCTGCGGCACAAGACCTGCAGCTGTCCTAATGTGGCCGCAGACCTGCATGAGAGACTCGTTTATACCTGTGCAACGTGGTTGCATCACTCTACAGTCAAACCTCCAGAGCTCCAAGTGCTGGTGGGGTTTCCACGCTGTGAAGGGATTCTTCCTACATGGAAGTTGTCCAGTTGGGTCATCAGATCAATAAAATACAGACGCATCTATTAGTTCGGCCATTTTTCAGTCCAACACAGCACTGAATAATAATGATTATTGGTTAAAACCCGTGTGGACTAGGCTTGGGCAGTATTACGGTAATAGCGTGTACTGGAGGTGTTTAAAAATAGCAACGTTATCAGTTTCAATACCGTCATGAAAGAAAGCAGTGCACTTAGAGACAAGGATTAAAAAATAAAAATAAATTAAAAAGATTAATAAAAGTAATTTAATATATAAAACAGATGTGTGGTTGAATTTTCAGTAAATGCTTTGTCCAACTTTTGGAGACATTCCATAAAGTTTAGAAACGTGACGTCATCACTCGAAGGAGATGCAACGAGAGAGACCGGGATAAAAATGGTGTCAAAAAAGAACACAACTTCTGCAGTTTGGGAGTATTTCAGGTTGGATGCAACGTTAGAGAGACGGTAAACACTGATGAGGCAATTTGTGCAATCCGGGAAAGATGCAGGTCCCGTTGGTGCCGCAGAGGAGCGAGCTGTAGCTGTTTGGAGACTGTTAAAGGAGACGACAACACACCTTTCTGGTGGAAATATGCTGCCAGTCTTCCCCGGATGTCGCGACTAGACCCAAAGTACCCGTGTAACCGGCAAAAAATGATAAGTTGCTATTTTTTATTAGTTGTTAAAGCCATACTATGCAGCTTTTTCATATTTTTAAATCATATTCTTGAGCCAGTATGTGCCAAAATGACCCTCTGTGGCCAGAATACCACACTTGCAACTTCAGAGTGGCGGTCCGGTCCCTGTTGGACTTAGTAAAGTGGAGCTGACATGCCTGGTGCTGCAGTCTGCTTCCAGCATGTTTCCTGCATGTTTAGATCATGAACACAGCTGATTAGTTTGATTTAGTGATGAACCACTCCTGTAGACACTAATGAAGGCTGAGGAGACGTTTCAGCTGTTAGATTAAGGTGTTAAAAAGACCAACGCACAGCGAGGAGATAAGTTTCACTTTTGGTTTCACTAACGGACACTAGGGGGTGCTAAAAACAAGCCAAAACTGCCAAGTGTGCCTCTAATATTATGCGTGTTATGTAATTGTTTTAGTAATAGTGTTTGGTATTCAGTCTCTGAAAGGTGAAGGTCCAAGCCAGTTTGGGAATTCCACTTGAGGCTTATGTCATAATTTTTAAATTAGTCACGGTAATGCCGTACACCGTGGTAGGATGTGGAGGAAGTTGGATGGTATCAAAATTTGGATACCGCCCAAGCCTACCCCACAATCACCACAACACGAGTGTTTCCCTACAAACCTGGTCCCATTCAAGGGCCAGCATCCATCTTTATTTATAGAAAAAGACTTCCAAGTTTTTAAAAAAGTCTTGAGTCAAAATATTCATACAAAAAGATGAACTTTCCTTCTGACCAGACATCTCATTTAAAAATGTGGAATGATTTTAAATAAAACACATAAACATTAGCATTATCTTCCTCTACAGCAGCAGTTCTTATGTTTTTCTACTGGTAATATTTTACCACAGGTCATCACGTAACTTAAATCATCACTAAAATCCAAAAATCCAACGGTAAACATCTCAGAAATAAAATATTTTACAGAACGAGTAAAGCTAGGTGAAAATAGGTCTAACGGACACGCTGTAGCGCTGACGCACAAACCTGACGTCTCTTTTGGCTGCAGGTTTATTAATGTTTTACAGTCTGAGTCGTTTGACTGAGACGCCCGTGTGATAGTTTGATTAATTCCCTTATTAAAAATCACATAAATGTTCTGGTGAGCAGAGATCATCTGAGCAGCTTGCATGAGGAGGTTGTTGGAGAACTAAGCAGCCAAACTGTCATATTCTGTTTCTCTGCCTCCGAGGTGGAAAAGGTCAAAAGTGAATTTGTCACTGATTATAATCCTTTATTAAACAAAAATCACACAATAATGTCTACTCTGGCTTAACACTGAGTATAATATAATAGGAGCAGGAGGATCTGCACATGTAAGGCTAGTCAGGCTTCCCAGTTCGAGTGCATTCTGGGATTTGAAGCTTGGTTGAAACCGAGGGAACTAGACTTATTTATGTGTTGTTGTTTTTTACTATTGTAGCTTGCAAAAGAAACATTAACTTTACCTAAAGCTCATGCAACTCACAGTCAGATTAAACAAGACTGTTTGTGATCAGGCTTGTACACAAACTGGTCAAACTGGCGTTTGAAAAGAGCTGCAGGCAGATTCCTCAGAACTGAGTTAGTCTGATGAGCAAACCTGATGAGGTTTACATGAGAATTTAGTCGGAGCGCAGCTGAATAGCTTCCAAACAGTGGGCAAATCCCCAATAATCTCCAACATTAACATAACCAAATATGAAGAGAAGCACGCATTTCTAAAGAAAACTAAACAAAAACACAAAGTCTGGCATTGCTGCAGGACGTGTGGCGATATGACAACCGAACATTAAAGTGACTGTGTGTATTTTCCCTTAAAGCCTTATTTTTGTGTTCAAGTAAGACCTTACCAACGGATGGCCATTAGGGTCAAAATCCCTGGGAGAGCAACCTCCAGCAAAATGACAAGACCATCAGACTCCCTTTCATCACTGGCAGGAAGTGAAGAGGTAAATGTGTAAAACAACAACGTTAATGAATGGTGAAAGTTTTGTGACCGTTTGTTACAAATCAGTAAATGTGTTTTGTCCTCACGGGCTCCCGTAGAAGGAAACATGGCATCCAATATGGCGTCGCCCAGAAACTAAGGTCCAATCCCAATACTCGCACTTCCATCCTTGCGCTCTTCGATTGCAGGTTCCCGGCCAGGGGTGCGAGTGCGTAGGGTGTCCCGATTCTCAAGTGCGGAAGTTGACCACGCCCCCGTAATCCACACTTCGCCCAAGTCCGCATCAATGCGAACTTCGGGCAAGGATATTACCCACAATCCATTGCTGCGTGGGAAGTTTGAGAAGAAGGCGGAGCAATGGCTCAAGTGCCTTTTCTGAAAACATGTGTTTTCAAATGAAAGAAGTTCATTTTAAGACGATTAATGATATTTATTCATGCTCTGATTGTTTTAGAATACGATTTAATGTGGACAGTGATGAATGTTACTTTTGTTTGTTTGAAAGTTGTTAATAAAGGTTTTTTTAAAAAAGTAGCACAAACAGCAGCCGGTGTCCCAGCATGCATCACGGCTGATCCCTGTCCCAATTCCGCACACTTGTGTACTACGCACTCGAAGCCTTATGCGCACCTCCTCTAAGTGCACTTCACAGAATGGTGTAGGGCGCAGTGCGAGTATTGGGATTGGGCCTCAGACCCACGTCGATGTATAGACCCCATTTTTATGGTTATATATTACGAAGCCGCCAATATTTTTCAACAACTGGGCATCATTTAATTCATTTTCAACATTTTAATGGATATCTCCAGAGATTAATGGTAAAAACTACACATCATCTCGTTAACATCTGGATTTATCCTGAAATGAACATTCAGCTGTGCAACAGCAGGAGCTGCTGCTGTACTCAGGCACGCGGCGCCTCGGCAGGCAGGCTAACTTTTCCCTGCACAACACCTGTAGCTAACACACAGCTCGGGTGCTGCAGCAGACAAAACCCCGACTTTTTGCAGTCTGTTGGCAATTTCTCTTTATTACCCTATCTTTTAATGTTGGCTGGCTTTGCGTTTTTGTCCGAGTTCGCTGTGAACTGGGACTGTTGGTGGCAAACCGGGAATTGATGGAAACAGGTGATTCGTTTTGTTGACGCCCGAAGGGAAAAAATGAAAGTGAAAGTAGTCTGTTTTGAAGGCAGCGTATCATGCAGCTCTGCCACTGAATGCCCAGAATGCACACATTACAAGTGGCTGTAGCTCTGCCTTTGCTGTCCGGTTTAAAATACCACCAAGCTGCAGACATTTTAGTTCTCCTGAGGAGACACGTTAGCTCAGCGTTAGCCTGCTTGCTAACAGCTGCACTTTGGTGTCTGAATCCTTGCCTGCCGCAAATTGTATGACGTTATGGTGTTGTTTTCATACAAGAAACAAAGAATACTGATGTAGAGGAACTTGCTAAAATTAAAACTAAGCAATTGTTATTCCATTTGAAAATCTCTATCTCAGGATGAATTTAAAAAGTCATATTTGTTGTTTTAAAAGGTTAAATCTGATCTTTTACACCTGATTCCGATCTTGTTAAAATCACGTGATCTGGCCCGAGTTCCGATCACGTGATTGGATCGGAGCATCCCTAGTAAAAACAAAAGCACAGGTGTATAAAATGCAGCAGCACTGCTGCAGCTGTGCATGATGGGTGTAAAACAGCAAACTTGCAGAGCCCTGCTAACGTTGATCCACCAGGTTTTACCTTTTAAACTTTTCTTCACAGTATTTTAATGTAGCCAAATCCTCATAAAAGCTGCTCTCAAGCACATTATTCCTGTTTTTTATGTCAGAACCAAAACAAAAAAAAATAGATCCTGAATGGATGAAATAACGAATGACCCGTCAACACATGCGGCACACTCGAGGTGCTCAGGTTCTAACCAGGCTGCAGCGCCGTCTCCTTTTAACAGACCGAGAGGAATATGGGCCGGGGCTTTCCAGAGGGTTCAGTGACCCAGCAGCAGGTGGAGGCCCATTAACATAGTTTAGGGACCACCTGCAGGACAAACGCTCGCCTCTCCTCTGCGATTTACTTGAGGGGCTTCAAGCTGTGCTAATGCATCGTGCTGATAATCACTGCAATGGCTCATCAAGCACACCTGGATGGCCATCAGAGCCAGGTGGAGATCGTGTTCACATTCACGGCCATTAGTTTTACAGCCTCCCACTCCAGGACAGCTCAACTCCTCCAGTGTGTGACTCCGGCTAGCTGACATGTTTAGGATAGGAGGAAAGATTCAGCATGACTACTGAAAAGGGAGATTAGTCACAGGGGTGAGACGACGCTTCTGGACATCTAATCCCTTTTCTGTTCACTGGATAATCATTACATCCCTGAAATCATCCCATCATTGTACTTCTGAGTGTGTAAGCCTAATCAGGCCAGCAGCAACGGGAATGCTGCGGAGCACGGGGTCAGCAGAGACGGCGCAGACCAGATGGCTAGCTTGGTGGTTTAAGGGAGCTCGGGGATCCTCTTGGTGAGGGAAGTCTCCTTGAGGGTCAAGAGGGTCAAACAAACAAGGTAGAGGAAGTTCATATTTTTATAGAGTTTTTTTATTTATTTTTTGTATTGTGACAAACAAAACACTACCAGGTTATAGCACTGGAGCAAACTACTGACAAGATGTTTGCAGAGATGCAGGTGATTTATTTTGTGTTTGCTTCAGTAGGAGGCTGCTCTAGGTCAGAGGTCTAGAGCCTGCAGCTCTTTGTAAGTTCGACCAAAAAATAAAGGAAAGAACTTACAGCTATCTCACAAGCATGGAGTTAGGTATTAAATACGCAGATGACCGACCCAGTGTGCTCTAATAGTTTATTAACTTGTGTGACGCTTTAATAAAAGTGTCAAAAACTGTCTTTATTTTCAGCTTTGGGTATGTTTTGCAGCTCTTATTTAGTTTAAAACAGCAGAAATGGTTCTTGGGCTGTAGAGCTCTGTTTGAACCGGAGGCTCACGCTATTTGTCTTTTTTTAATCTAAAGTCAAATAAAAATCCTGGATGACTAAAAAGGCTGATTTTTTTTGCAAACATCCATTTACCAGACCATACAGGAGTCAATCTGATGGAAGGGGACACCTGAAGGCATCACCCTTCAGTTACACAATGTTAAATAGATAAGGAACAGCAGAAGGAAAAGATCATTTCACCCTGCGAATGAATCTAGCGCTGCATCTAAATGCACCGTTGAGCGGTTTAGCAAACACAGCAGTATTACTTTTCCCACACATGGCTGAACAAGCTAATGTCACAGCGGCTGAAATGTAAATACATCATTAAAGTCTGAGTTTAGTGACTTCCACAAACACTGACAGCAGCAACTGTAAAAGCAATTTCCATCCATTGTGAGTCCTCTATCGCTGCACCTCCTTTTTTACCACTTCAGTCACACACACACACACACACACACACACACACACACTCCTCTTCCTCCCCGATGCCTTTTGTTATTTTTTTATATTGTGAATTTATCTGATGGTTGGGGACGGCGGTGCAGGCAAGGTTGGAGCACTGTGAGCTCACTCACAAAGACTGATGAATGAGGGGTGTCGCTGGCTGTTGGGAGAGGAGAGTAGCTTTAATATGTCATTGGAGAGGAGGGCAGGGAGGAGCAGGGTGGGAAGATATGTGGAGGGATGGTGTGTGGCGGGGAAGGGACCGTCGGGTACGCAGAAGAGTGATGACCAAGGAGGTTGCAAATCTACCGACTGCCTTGGGGAAACAAAAGCTTTCCTTTTCTGTGCGTCGGTGACTATACGATCACACTTGGCAGATTCAGGCAGGGCTAATAGCTGCCTGCATCCTCTGTGTGCATCTGCATCAGCCGGGAGTGTTCTTCTTGCTCTGTGCAGTGCATATATTTAGAAATTAGCACGGACGTAGCTGCAATGTCTGCTGTTATCCTCCTTGGAAGGGGGATTGTCTCAGAAACTAATCAGAGATGTGAGAGCAGAAAGAAAAACTTCAGCAAATGAAAAGAAAAACAGCCTTTTGTAAAGGATTGCAGAATGAAAACGTGACATACCAAGCATTAAGTTTGTTGGGTTTTTCTGAACAGAGAGCAGATTGTGTATTATTGCAATAATCTTGCAAATGTTGTGTATCTCTTTTCAGTTTAGCTACTTTCCGTAGTTTCAGCAAAAACACACGATTGTCAGAGGAGGTCTGGCACAGGGGTCTACGGAGCATCCATAAGTCCTCCATCTGTGTGACAGTGTTCAGTTCAAAGTGGTGCACCGTTTGCACTGGTCCAAAGACAGACGGACCCAACTTGTGAACGTTGTAAACAGTCACCTGCCACACTTTTTCACATGTTCTGGACGTGCCCGAAACTACAGAGATATTGGGGTCCTATTTTTGATGCACCCTCCAAAACTTGTGGGACCACTGTGCACCCAGACCCTTTGACAGTGGTTGAGGTGGATGCTTCTTTGAATGCATGCCAGTTAGACATGATCGCCTTTTGTTCCTTATTGGCTAAGAGACCCATTCTCTCCAGGTAAAAGACTCTCATCTGCCACCGTACGGTCACTGGGTCAGTGAAATCACGACTCATGTCCACCTGGAGAAAAATTAGACGCAGTTTAAAGGGCTCAGCAGAAAAATGTTGTGTTATTTGGTCGCCATTTATGTTGTATTTTGAAAATGTACCAGCTCAGTGGCCTAGTGGTATGAGTGTCCGCCCTGAGACTGGGAGGTCATGGGTTCAAATCCAGAGTCAGGTCATACAAAGACTTTAACAATGGGACCCAGTGCCTCCTCGCTCAGCATTAAGGGGTTGGATTGGGGGGTTAAACCACCAAATAGTTCCCGAGCGCAGCCACGTCTGCAGCTCACCGCTCCCCACCATGGGAATGGGTCAAATGCAAAGAACAAATTTCACCAGTGTGTGACTAATGGGACTTTAACTTGATCATTTTTGTGATTGTTTCTTATTTTTTGTGTCTTGGTTTGGTGTTATTTTGATACCTGTTTTTAATTTTCTTTATGAGTTCGATCCAGTTTAGTGGGGTGGGTGGGGGGTTCTTGTTATGTGTTATCTGTTCTGTTCAAAAATATTAAATGTTAAAAAAAAAGAAACCACGATGCACACGGCCAAAAGCTACATTGACCGCTGCTTCCAGGTCTTTCTTTCAATGAAACAATACAGCTCAACCAAAAGTAATGCTTTTAAATTGAAAACCTGTAGAATTCTGTTAACTTCAACTGATATTAACCTCACTTACTGAGAATGATAAAATCAAAGATAAAAAGTGTTTAAACAAAATATAAACAAGCCTTATTTAAAATAACACTTTTAAACTCTTTAAGCTATTCCATTAAAAGTGGGTTTCAGTGATTGTGCAGCAGAAATTTTAACGTCACATGGGACACCACTCTGCAGCCCTCTGCTGACCAGAAACTGCACTGAACAGTTTTGTTGAGCCGGTAGGAGCCCTAGGGGGCGCTCTTTACCTTATTAGCTGTTTCCCTTTACTGGTAGCTAAAATAAAGGCTAGCAGTTAGCGTTTTCAGTTCGCTGACCGTCAATAAAAAGCACAAGACAAAGAAAACAAAAACGTTTTCTTTTCTGTTGGCATCATGGCGGAGCCTGAAAGTAAAAGTAAGAGAGTAATGTCTTTGGAGGTGAAGCAAAGAGCTAAAACCAGAGTGAACATTGGCGCGGCCTACGCTAGCTTGAGGGAGCTAAAGGAGGCTACAAAATCATGGACTGATGGTGACCTGGCTTTGTTGCTACTAGACCTGTAAGTAATAATAATTTTTGTCCAACAGAGTGGATCTTTTTACTTTGTGGTTTATTTAGTGTTAGCTCGTTGTTAGCGCTAGCTATAGCAGGGTTGTTTATGGGAGTTGTATTTCTGCTTTCAACCAGTAGGGTGGAGGCGCATGAAGTGTTTAGTGTTACTTTAAGGCTGTAAACACACCCATTAACTATTAGTTATTACTACGCTTCACAACGTTACACAACAATCATGCATTCGGTGGAAATCTGGGGTAACAGAAGTTAAAATAAAATACAGTTTCACTACAGAGTTGGCGTCTCCGGTGACTTAAAAACCTCCTGCATCGCAGATGCTGCTACTGTTGGATAATCATAAACTTCATAGGTTTACCCATCTTTGTTTATGTTTCAGGTCGGGAAAAATGGACCTTTTCCTTCTGCTGAAGTGGGATTTTCTACGTCTTTCTACACCCCACTCCATC
The DNA here is from genome assembly GCA_006937985.1 of Aphyosemion australe. Classification (NCBI taxonomy): domain Eukaryota; kingdom Metazoa; phylum Chordata; class Actinopteri; order Cyprinodontiformes; family Nothobranchiidae; genus Aphyosemion; species Aphyosemion australe. Next base: position 395,596 of record SSNS01000066.1, read on the forward strand.
GTGTTATGAAACAATGCTGGTCAAGAGGCTGGACGTGCCTTCACACAGAGTGAGCCTAACATCAGTATCTAATTCAAAATCATCAGTTAAGCAAACACACACGTGTGTTCAGACTGAAAACTCCCACAGAGGCACAGAAACACACACACTCCAGACACACAGCTGACCAGCAGGTTCTCCTCACACCGTGACGACTCGAGTTTTCCGATTTCACAGACAAACCCAGAAAACTCCAGCCTGGTGTCTTATTCGTTAAACTTTCACATTTCAATCTTCCTGAGAAGGAACCAGAGAATCAGGCTGGAGGCGAGCTCCTGCAATCATCCATCTGTTATCTTTTAAAATAAGCCTCAAACCAATATTACCATGCAAGCAGCAATTAAAAGGCTCGCTTTCAGCCTCCCGCAGCTCCGGAGTTCAGAGAACATCGGCGATAACAAAACGTGTCTTTTCTTGTGAGATAAGTCCACACAGGGACTGAGTCAGAGTTTGGTCTATCAGCTCCTCTCTGATTGAATTTTCAGCAGATCATCGTGACAGATTCGGCCTCCGAATGAAAGAGACTCATTCTGTTACATAAGTTCCAGGCCGCCGGGCATCGCTAGCCGAGCTGAGGGATCTTTATTAGAGCGTCTTAATTACACGCAAAGGAGTCATATTTATGAGACGTATTTATAGGTACGAGCCATATCCCATTAAATTCACTGAGCAGTTCTGGTAAATGAGGATGGTCTCAGTGTCTGTACATTCGTTCTTGTGGTTGCAGCAGCCAAAGCTCAGCTCCCTGGATAAGTGTTGTTATCACCATCGACGCCCCGTTTTCTGTTTCCTACTCAACCCAAAAACAAACATTATGATTCAGAGCTAACGTCAGGTTAAAGCTGTCCTGTGGGGGGGTTAAGTTTCTGCAGAACAAGGAATCAATGACACAAAAAAGTGTTTTGTTGAGTTTCACTGATGGCAGACATAACTTCTGTTTGTTTATGAGGAGAGCTTTAAAACGACCACATACTGTATGAAGGGAAGCGGGGGGAGGACAGAAGCAGCTCGATAAGCTCACCACTTTGAGCTTCAGGTGTTTAGTTCGAAGTTTTCAGGATTAAACAAAAAAAAAGTCACTAATGACAGAAAAAATAACTTTTTGTTGCAGCTAATTAAACCAAAATGAGTTGGAAGATGCACGGATACTTTCTCTAAGTGGAGGCTCACCTGCACACTTGGTTCTGCTCACGAGAGGAGGTCCAGGAGGGCCGGTCCCGCCTTCACCAGGCCGGGTTAGCAGAACGCTCATGTGGTACTCGGTGTCTGGATCCAGGTGCCACATCTTATAGGTGGCCATGCTGACCACGTGCACCTCTGACCATGGCGACTGACTGGCTCGGTACTCTATCTCCTTCCTGATGATGGGCCCGTCTCCCAGGATGGAGTTGGTGTTGAGCTGGATGATCAGGTAAGTGGATCCGGCCCGCAGCAGCTGAGGCGGCGCGATGGGGGACGGAGGGACTGTCAAAGAGAGCGAGGAGCGTTTTAGTCTCTGTTTCTATCAGCAGAAGTTCTGGTTTAAGTTGAATTGAACCGCTATATAAAAGAGATTTCTTGATGAGGCTCTTGAGGTCAGAATGTGTTCACACAGCGGCTTAGACAGGCCCTGGCGTGAATCTGAACTAAAAAAGTGACTGAACGGAACAGCTGTGCATCAAACACAGCAAACGTGACATCTCTGCAACGTGTGATTAAGCGTTTTCCTCTCTCTGTCCTCCTGGCCGTGATGAAACGGCCGACTCTGCATCACTGTCGGATGAGATTTTCAAACTGAGAAATCCACTCAGGAGCCCGGCGGTCAAATGTCACTTACAGGCAGATCAATTCCATCACGAGAGCGAGGAATGGGACTAAAAAAACGAGGCGAAGAAATGAAGACAAAGCATGAGAAAAGATCAGAGTGAGATTTATGGCTGTGACTAATCCTCCACTCCTCTGGTTCTTCCGTGGTCCTCCTCTCCGTGTTACCAGAACCTCACCTCGGCGCCGTTCTGGTTCTTCTAGCCCAGAGCGGCTCGTCTTCAGCTCGGCTCACGCCTCAGCCGTTCTGATTAAAGTTAAACAACGCTCTCGTTTTTCATCCAACAGTCTGCTAGTTTGGAGCAAATCTTTTAATTAGCGTCAACCACACCAGAACTACAAGTCACCATAAAAGCCAGAAGTGAATAAAAGAAAGATAAGAAAGTTTATTTTAATTTAATTATGTGAACAAGCTGCTTTTAGCGCCAGGCCACGTTTTGGGCATTACTAAAACAATTAGACCAGACTCATTAAGGGGAGTGATGAGGCTCTTCTCAGCCGTGCAGCGGAGGGGAAATGTATTTATTAAGTTCTTGTTAAGTCTCTTAAGATGCCCGCTGAGTTGAACATAACTCACTGCTGGTCTTCGTGTCGATCCGCGGTGCAGTTTTTACCACGACGACGCGATGATTTCTGCTCTGAGCCGAGGGAAAGAGATGTGCTTTCCCTGCTTTGTTTCAGCTAATTCACTCCTGGTCTGGTGATGGTTAGAGGGTTTAGTGTAAATGCTTCTCTTGTTGTTGAGTCAGGTCTTTAGCAGGCTACAACCAGATCAAGCTTCTATGATTATGGAGGGGATTTACCTCACGGAACAGCAGAAGGATAGTCGAAACGTTCACCAGTAAACCTGCACCTGATTTCAGCTTAGCTCTGTCATAAACCAAACAGCTGCTGGGTCTCTTCAGCCTGCACCAAAGCCACCAATTGATCCACCAGTGAAGCGATAAGCATCGACAGCAACAGAGCTGAAACGCCTCTGCCTGCATGTTCTTGTGCATCAGCATCAGCAGGAACCAACAGCAGAGGACAGGAAGACAGAGGATGTGTCACGTCCCTTATTTCCCTTTCTCATCCTCACTTAGCTGAGGGCTGGAGTCGGTTACGCCATCAAACCACGGCCGTGTCATTACTACGCTGTCAGAGTCGTGTCGGGCTGTTGGATTGTGGTGAGTAATGAGAGTGAGGTCACCATCTGTGGTTCATGATATGACAGCGGCTGGAGCGGTCCAAGACAAGCGAGCAGCTTTGTGACGGAGAGCTGAGCAGCCCAAGATGGCAGCGTGTTTGACAACTTCAGCTCGGGAAAAAGCTCGTGCCAGGAAACGGCGCACGATCTAAACACGGGTCGGATACTGCTTGTGATGAAGTGATTCTCTGTAAATAAATTACACAGAATGGCTTCTGAGTCACAGAGTCATGCTGTGAATGCTGATCATGCAGTGACCCAGAGGCACTGCCTCGAGGAAGCCCACGCACCGCCAAAAGAAAACAAAACGGGATGAAGAAAAGAAATATTTTACCTTTCACGACCAGCTCAGCGAAGTTGGAGACTCCTGAGCCTCTAGGGGACTGAGTAACGCAGCGGTAAAGGTCCTGATCAGATCGCTGGACGCCGTCGAGCTGGAAAGACACAATGAAGCGCCGATGGCTCAGGTGCTTGACCGCCGCCATTGGTAAAAGGTCTCCGTTGTGTCTCTGGAAAGAAAGAACAGGGTCAGAGAGAACAGGACGGGTCCTCACATCACCCCCATCAGGTGTGTGTCACGTCATAGGAGACACACACACACACACACACACACACACACACACACACACACAAGACTGTACCATAGAAACTATTACTACAGACATTTTTATCTGTTTGATGAAAACTGATTTAATTTACAGATGAATTCATGACTCTTGTTTCATTGAATAACTAAAGTTCTCACGAAGCTTTCTTACACTTTTTCTGCCCGTGTGACAAACACACACACACACACACACACACACACACACACACACACACACACACACACACACACACACACACCTCTTAAAGGCACACGTGGCAGTTTTGCTTGCTTTAGCTCCCCCTAGTGTCTGTTATTAATTATCTGTGATCAAACTAAAAGCTAAACTTATCTCTCCTGGCTGTGCGTTGGTCTTTTTAACACCTTAATCTAACTGCTGAAATGTCTCCTCAGCCTTCATTAGTGTCTACAGGAGCGGTTCATCACTAAATCAAACACATCAGCTGTGTTGATGATCTAAAACATGCAGGAAACATGCTGGAAGCAGACTGCAGCACCAGGCATGTCAGCTCCACTTTACTGCGTCCAGCAGAGACCGGACCGCCACTCTGAAGTTGCAAGTGTGGTATTCTGGCCACAGAGGGTGGTGGAGGTCTGAGTGACATTTCATTAACCCTGTAAAGGTCATTTTAGCACAAACTGGCTCAAGAACACGATTTAAAATATTAAAAAGTTGCAAATATGGCTTTAAAATCAGTGGAAAACAGTTTCTACCTGCAGTCAGTCACTCTCACTGTAAGGGGATAGTTAGTCATAAAATAGGTGGACTGTCCCTTTAAATTCTGATCGCTAATGTCTTCTGTGGAATGCCTCTTTAATGTTTTATTAGTAATTTTTCTTTGAAAAACGAAAGTCGTAGTAAAAAGATCTGGGGTGAAAACTACGTGTTCAGCAGATGTTTGACTTCAGATTCTGGTGGTATCAGATGATTGTAACTCTAGTCCAGGTCTCCTGTCCTCCTCTGGTATCATTTGGGTTTGTTTTGTTTTGTTTAGGGATGTCTGTAGATGTTAGAGATGTAAAGATTGAGCCCTGGATCGATTTACAGTAGCATCAGTATGGTAGTCCTGTACCAAGGCAGTTTTTGACCCAATCCTTCATGCATTTGTCTTAGTATCTATAAAATCTGATCCATCCCAGATGGACGTCCTGTAGGACATTTTTTTACAGCGTACAACTCTTCTTCTGCTGCTGCTATTCCTGCAGAAATGTGTTCTGCTGTTTAAAAGGAGAACTGCAGTGTCTGGCATCTGAGCTACAACCCCAGTAGGGAGGTACCATGGTCTGCATGTTTGAGCCATTATTTGTTAGGATTAAAGTCTCGTATTTGATCATGTTTAAGCCTGTCTCTCGCTCGGCTGTGACTGTTGAACAGAAACACAGTTGAGAGAAAATGTGCAACTTTTAATTGTTTTCTACAGCAAATGGTCTCATGTATTATTTTATTTGTAAATAGATCACCAAACCCTCCCTAGCTTGTCTAACATGACTTGGACCAGTGACTTGTGGAAACTTGAGACAGGTTAGGGTTTTAAATGACTTGAATCGTACAGTTTTAACAAAACATTTACCTGCTAAAGAACATTCCTGCTACACCAGAGAAAGGCCTTGTGACTCACACAAAGGAACTGAGAACTTTGGAAGCGCCTCGTGATATTTATCTTGAGAGGCGCTAAATAAAAGATCATTTCTTCTTCTTCTTCTCTTTAGCAAATCTTGTTCTTCGTTTCCACCACTCCCAGTGAGAGATCAAGAACATTTGGCTTTACTTAAGGTCATCAACACTGTATCCAAAACCATTGGCCTGCCCATCACGGACATCTTTCACCTAAACAATAAATGGTAAATGGTCTGTATTTGTATAGCGCCTTCTTAGGGTTCTACAACCCCCCAAGGCGCTTCACAACACAATCAGTCATCCACCCATTCACACACACATTTACACGCTGGTGGGGATGAGCTACATCGTAGCTACAGCTGCCCTGGGGTGCACTGACAGAGGCGGGGCCTGCCGTACACTGGCGCCACCGGTCCCTCCGACCACCACCAGCAGGCAAGGCGGGTTAAGTGTCTTGCCCAAGGACACAACGACAGACTCTGCGACCTTCCGATTTCAAGGCGGCCACTTAACTCCTCTGCCACCATCACCCTATAAAGTCATCACACGCATGGCCCGGACCATCAGCAGTGACCCAGACCACACCCTCAGGCCACGAATACAGGACTCAGAGGTGGAAGCGGGCACGCTTCACTAAAAGTACCTAACTACCTACCTAACTACCTACCTAACTACCTTCCTACCTACCTACCTACCTACCTACCTTCCTACCTAACTACCTACCTACCTTCCTACCTAACTACCTACCTACCTTCCTACCTACCTACCTACCTACCTAACCTCCTTCCTACCTACCTACCTACCTGCCTATCTACCTACCTACCTGCCTACCTACCTACCTACCTGCCTACCTACCTACCTACCTACCTACCTACCTGCCTACCTACCTGCCTACCTACCTACCTGCCTACCTACCTACCTGCCTACCTACCTGCCTACCTGCCTACCTACCTGCCTACCTACCTACCTGCCTACCTACCTACCTACCTACCTACCTACCTACCTATCTAGACTTTAGTTCACATGATCTGCATCCTTTCAAATGTACTTCATCCTTTATTTTTTACAGTACAGCTGCTCCTGTCTTCACTTCTGCCCCGTCTCATTCTGTTTGCTAATTGCCACTCAGCTGTTGTTCACTCATTAGTCTCCCTAGTAGACATCATGCCCGCTTATCTTTGTTCCCTGATAGTTCCTCGTTGATGCCTTGACCCGTTCATTTGTGTCTGCTCAGTGAGTCACAGTCCGTCTAAATCTTCTGATTTGATTTCAGTCTGTGTAAGGTACGTTTAATTAAACGCTTCAATTTGGGTCTCACAGCAATCCTGCTACCTGCATAGTTCCCTCCTATCATGACAATACTGACCATATTCACACACACACACACACACACACACACACACACACTACCTATTTCTGTACGTAACACGTGTACCGAGTTATTACCCAGTGAGCTCCAGGGACTCTAAGTTAATAATGTAACAAGCACCCTCGACTTATTGTTATTGTTCGTATTAGAGCGCTGTGATTAATAACTAGAGTTGTCCAATTAGGTTCAATGTAATTAGAAATGTAGGGCCATCTAACTGATTAAATCTTGGAATCTGACAATCAAGGATCCTTCAGTAAATACAAATGAATTACCGATCACGGGGGTAACACGTGTCACGAGTGTCACTCCAAACACCGCACATCTATGCATCCAGTCACCCTCTACGTGCTACGATGTTCAGAGGAAACGTTGGGAATGTGAGCCTGATAATACTAAATGCATCGAGGTTTGGGCTAACAGACGAATGCAGCAAAGGGGGTTTGGTGATTCTTTAAAAAAGGAATCATGGCAACAATTAAAGGATTTAAAGGCAGGAATGAAAAAAGAAAGCTGGACATTCAAACGTTGTGTTTCACCTTGCTGCTGTGGTGTGAGGGCATTTCTCACATTGTTCCACACCATTAAAAGAGCTACGTTTGTCTGGAAACCACACACACACACACGATCTGATGTTCTTTCTCATGTTTTCAGGCTAAACCCTCTTTGGTGTGAAAGAGCTGCGTATGAATTCTGATACTTTTTGATCTTGTGGTTTTCAGCACAAGCCAAAGTGTGTCAGCACGCTGGGATCAACGGGGAAACCTTTGGGTTACTCCGGGTAATCTCAGCTGCTGCTCTACTACTGAATTTAGACTCTTCAAATCAAAAAGTAAACAAAAAAATACCACAAACCACACAAACCTCAGGCCCCGGCTTTGTAAACAAACACATAAACACACACCCACTGATCGGGGTTAAGCAGGAAGCAAATCTTGCAGCCGCAGGAATTTTTTTTAAAGCTTAATCACACCCTCTCGTATCCTTTCTACATCTTTTATATCTTTCAAATCTGCGTTTTCTGCCACCTAGCTTGTGGATTACAGAACAGAGGCACGGCAAATCAGGATAAATCAAATAAGCGTGAGATCACTTCATGTTATCAAAACAATCTGGCTGTGGCTAATTGGCAAGGAAATGACAAAACGATCTGCTAATCTGGCAGGCGTGTGCAGCCAACACTGTTCTGCAGCTGTTACAGTAAACACGACGCAAAAAGCACACTGATCTGAGTTCTTAGTATAAAAACCGAACCGAAGACGGTGGCGACAGCTGAAGGTAGAAGAAGAGGAGGAAAAAAAGCCTTCATGTGGCCCGGATATCTCATTACAGCAGACGTGTGTATGGGCACGCCAGCTAATTACCCAAAGCATTTGTCTTCTTCCTTGTGCTGAAACAAAACGGGTGGTTGTTCAAGGAGGTGTGAACGAGGACACTTCCAATTACCTAAATCACACACCGCCTAGTTTTAAACAATACGGTGGGCTGGCCCAGGTCGGCCATGATTAACGCCGGCTGCTGTAAGATCCCTACAGCCGAACGTGAGCGCCTGCAGGAAGAGATGAGCGACGAAAACAGACTGCAGCTTGACATTTGGGTCTGTAATGGAGGCCACGTGAGGAAGCAGGTTCACCGGAACTGTACGGACCCGCCTGACCTTCACAGAGCAAGATGCACGAGATGAAAAGAAAATGACTGAAACAAAGACTTTGATCTTCACAAATGCAATGAAGAAGGATTAGAAAACAGAGGCAGCCATTTTTAACGTGATTGTTTTTCTCACTGATTGAGGCCTGCGTGGCTGCACGTGTGCTCATGGCCCAGCGTTGCTGTTTGAAGTGACAGTTTCAATTTCTGTCTGGAAAGTGGATCAAAGAAGAGCAATAACTAAAGTGAGCCAAACACAAAGACTCCAAAGAGACTCCAAACAACCAACCACAAGATCAATACACGTCTGGAAGAGGTTTTTTAGGTTTTAGTATTTCACATGAACCTGTGATCCGTTTCACACCCATCAGTTAGGGAACGCTCCACCTCCTCTGGGATTTTTCTGGTTTGATTTGCAGCTAAATTAAAACAACTAAAGCCAGGAATTCACTGGGACTCGTTTTGTTTAATTCTTTTAAGACTGATGTTCAGTTTCTATAAAGATGCACATTTATGGGTTCCACAGGGATCAGCTCTGAGGTAGGAGCTGAAACAGCTGATGCAAATTGAGAGCTACAAACTGCTGTGAGAGCACATCTCCAGCAGAAAACCGCCCGCTGAGAGGTACGCGTGTTAACAGCAACTGCATTAAAAGTTCCAGCAAAACTCTCGGCACATTCTCCTCAACATTTCCTGAAAACTCCAGCTTTTTGTCTCGTGCTTTGTCCACAGCCTGGGGTATCAGCTGGGTGTGCTCACACTGGACTAGTTCAGTCCAATTAAAACAAGCTCTGGGGTGATTGTTCTGTTAGCGCACGTCGTTTGGAGAGGAGGGAACGCCGTCCTGCGGACGTTAAAGGCAGAAACAACTGGACCTGAATCAGCAAATGTCGTACCGTTACCCAATCATCCATCTGTCCATCTATTCATCCATCCATCCATCTGTCCGTACATCCATCCATCTGTCTATCTATCCTTTCATCTATCTGTACATCCATCCATGTGTCCAGCCATTCATTTGTCCATCTATTCATCCCTCTATCATCTATCCATCCATCCGTCCGTCCGTCCGTCCGTCCGTCCGTCCGTCCGTCCGTCCGTCCGTCCGTCCGTCCGTCCATC